>CM076977.1:35742642-35847642 GCA_039105355.1 Benthosema pterotum
CCAAGGAGGAGATCACCCTGGGCGGACCGGTCACCCAGAAACGAGACCCCAAAGAGTGGATCCCGCGTCCGCCGGAGAAGTACGCGCTGAGCGGTCACCGCAGCCCGGTCACCCGCGTCATCTTCCACCCAGTCTTCAGTGTCATGGTGTCGGCCTCCGAGGACGCCACAATAAAAGTCAGTGTTGTTGTGGTTTTTGTTGTGTCTTTGACGTGCATCAAATCACATTTCAATGGTAATTGATCATTGATTAGTCACCTTTACGACAAGGTATGGCTTGTAGAGATCGGACATTCCTGGAATGAGTCACACTGCTACTAGGGCTTTAACCAAAAAATCGATACATCGATACATTGATTTGCATAACACGTGTCGACTCCAAAAAGCACGAGTCGATAAGTTGTTTTTTTCCCTTCCTCCGATGGAAAGCAGTAAGGAGGAGGAATTAAACATTTACCTTTGTTTTTCCCTTTTTTCTTTCTCTATGTGTGCGACGCGTGTGTATATAATTCAACTGTAATATTGGTTACTGTCACTCACGGACAGAAGTCTCCTTTGAAGTTTCCTTTGCAACTCTATCGGAGTTCAGTCTTAATTTAGGCTTACCAATCTTACTGCAGCTGCATGCGCAGCGCGCTCTGGGCGCGCGGCATTCCACTGATCATTACGTACACAGATCAGATCGAACAGCAAACAGTGTCAGAGAAATACAGAACTTCATCAACCAACACCTCCCCGTGTTACAGTGACCGTCTTGTTCCTCGTTTCGCATTAGGCTTCGCACGTGCTTCTGTCCGCGTCATCTATATCTATCTGTCTGAATGTCTGAATGTCTGAAGCGAGCATAACTCATCACTGGCTGCACCGATCACTATGATTTTTCACACAGTCATTGACCATAACATTAGGAAGAGATTAACGAAGCCCTTTGGCCAGATTAACACATTGTTGATTTATAATGAATTTATTTGTGCACGAAAATTTCCCCATTAAGTTTATATGGGAAAGTCCAACAGGGCCCCCTAACGTTACACAATTCACGGCCACCGTTATCGTGTTACCCCACTGCCATATTTCCACTGCTACACCAGCACCGGAACAAATGGTGACCCATACAATTTCGCTGGCTATACTGTGGCATGCGCAGTGCACACGGGCCTCCCTCATTTCCTCAATGTTATCCCAAGCTGCAACAGCCGCTAAACTTTGGGACGTATCGTTGCATCTCTGTATGTATTTATAGTTTCGATCTAACACAGCCTACTGTCCATATTATGTTGGCTCAGGCTGCTGGAACGTTAATTCACCCGTTTTATAGACACTGAATATACTTCTGATCCACTTTACTCGACGCGATGTTGGTTGGAGCAGCTGGACGGAGCCACAGTTCCGACCACTGGATTTTACGCTATGTGAAAGGAGCGACAGACACCCACTTTATATAGTGATCCAGGCTATAGTCTTCTTGGGAACTGTTGATCTGAACATGTGTTTGAACTGGAAGATAGTAGTTTGCTTTCGCTGTCACTTTTTACCCGCACGTGTGACAAGGAAACAAAAACAATGTCCCACCGCCGCTCCTATAAGCTACAGCCTGCTACTCACTATAGTACGGCTCACCAGTGGCGTGCACAGAGAGTTTCAAGGGCAGGTGCTCAAATGTAACCAGGAGGGCACTCTAGCCGCCCGGCATTCGGGCGGCGGAAAATTGAGTTTTGGGGGGTTAAAAACGCATGGAAAACCGCATTTCAGCGTCTTTTTTGCTCTTTTAAAAAAGGGCATGTTGGTCCAGAGAGGGCCACTATGGGGTGCTCAAACCCCCTTGACGTCTATGTATGCACGCCTATGCGGCTCACAGAGTTTTCTGCCCTCGCTACGCGCGGACCGCGGTGGGAAATAATTGATAAAAGTAGGCTACTGTAGCCTAGGATGGCATTCCGTTTCACTTGAATCACAAAGAAAAAATAAGATAGTATTCTTAAGATGCTGATTCAAGGCTACTGTACACAGGAAGCACCAGAACCCCTTATGGACTGTTCCGTTTGGTGGTCCCTGGAAACGCAAGCACACAGCGTGTGTGTGTGTGTGTGTGTGTGTGTGTGTGTGTGTGTGTGTGTGTGTGTGTGTGTGTGTGTGTGTGTGTGTGTGTGTGTGTGTGTGTGTGTGTGTGTGTGTGTGTGTGTGTGTGTGTGTGTGTGTGTGTGTGTGTGTGTGTGTGTGTGACCACCCTCCACTTTCTAAACCAGTGGTTTCATGATGTTCACACAAACACCTACTTTAATGCTACAAAAATATGTTGCATTAAAGTGTACCTTGCTTTGCTATGACTGCTTCCCCCTTTTCCCATGATCAAGTATCCACAACTACAGCAGTACTTCATCAAAATACTTAAATTATTGGTATTGATATTAGGCTAAATCACATTAACCACACTGTAGATCATTTGGTGTTCATATATTCACAACGGGTAAGGTCCTAGTTCTCATTAATTGACTGAATGGATCAGAAAAGAATAGCGGCACGATGGTGGTGTTGGAGAAGGAGGAGGAGGCTAACCGCCATAACTTCGACTTGACTGTCTGACAAGTCGACTTGAAAAAATCTCAAGTCGTTAATGCCCTAACTGCTACACGTGTGGCAAATTGAATTTCAGCTGCTAGCAGGTCTGTGGCAGTCACAGGTGTGTGCCACTCAGTCACAGGTGTGTGCCACTCAGTCACAGGTGTGTGCCACTCAGTCACAGGTGTGTGCCACTCAGTCACAGGTGTGTGCCACTCAGTCACAGGTGTGTGCCACTCAGTCACAGGTGTGTGCCACTCAGTCACAGGTGTGTGCCACTCAGTCACAGGTGTGTGCCACTCAGTCACAGGTGTGTGCCACTCAGTCACAGGTGTGTGCCACTCAGTCACAGGTGTGTGCCACTCAGTCACAGGTGTGTGCCACTCAGTCACAGGTGTGTGCCACTCAGTCACAGGTGTGTGCCACTCAGTCACAGGTGTGTGCCACTCAGTCACAGGTGTGTGCCACTCAGTCACTGGTGTGCGCCAGGCACATAAGTTCGGGTCGTATCACTTTCTTGACTTTGTTTCTGCCGTTTATGACCCCATATCTTCGGAATCTGCCTCAAAGCAAGGTTTTGGGGTTGCAGCCCCTGTTTTCATGAAGTCTCCATTGATGGTTCCCTGTGAATGGTTGTTGCCATTCCACAGCATCATATGTGTATAACCTATTGGCCTGAATATAAAGATAGTGTTTTTTTTCCAATGGAAATATGCGAAAAAATCGAGTGGCCTTACATTTGGGGACTATATTATTTGACATTCAATGTTCTTTTTACACAAATGAGTCTTGAAAAATGGGGTTTGTCTTATACCCGGGATCGCCTTATATTTGGAACAATATGGTACTGTATCTATGGTAAAGGTGAAGCTCAAATAAAAAATAATCCCCCTGCGGTTAACAGTTACATTTCCATAAAGCTGCGTGCACACTAAACCTAGAGGAGGCTTTTCATTCCATTAAATGCAGAACTGCTGACTGTCCGAGCGTCAGCCACTCCTTCAACCTCCCGTTTAGTGTTGCCATCATCAGTGACCTTGTTTTTATGTATGTCCCCCGAGATGAGCTGCTCTCCTCTCCTCTCTTGACTTCCAGCATAATGCACCACACGCACGCACGCACGCACGCACGCACGCACGCACGCACACGTACACACACACGCACACACACACGTACAGAAACACACACACACACACACACACACACACACACACACACACACACACACACACACACACACACACACACACAGAAACACACACACAGAGGAAACGCTGTCTGAAGGAAGAGATGCTTGGTAAAGTGCGTTTCCACGGCAATAAGCTTCTGTTGTTCTCCCCATTGATTCAGCGTCACTGCCAGCCAACCTGGCATGGAGACAAACCGCACACACCTCAAGACCCCCTGCTGTGTGTGTGTGTGCGCGCGCGCGTGTGTGTGCGTCCCCCTTCCCCTCTCAGAGCTTGTATCAGTCTTCCATTCTCAAACTTATTCATTCATACATTGGCCTCGATGTCTTCCCTTTTTGTATTGAGGGTTTTCTTTTCGTGAAGAAAAAATAATGCAGTAATATAGTAGTGACTTCACACTATCAGCCCCTCCCCTAACTCCCCCCCTTAAAGGGGAATTCCACCCATTTTCAACATTTTGATGTTGTGTGGACATGATAAAAAGTTCCCCCAATTCTGTATTTCCTAAAAATGGAGATTTTTTCTATATAAGCATTATTTTCTAAAGAGAGAACCAGAGATGGGTCCACACATGCACCATCATCGTTCACTATTGTGGGGCTGCCCGCGTGCCCACCCTCTCTCGACCGCCCCCATCCCAGATACCAGATCTGGGCATCCTGTTTTCTCTCGCTTCATTAACCTTCTATCAGGAGTACACTGAAGGTCCCACAACCACCACCATGACCACCTACTGCTGAGATCCTGCCAGCACTCAGGAGGCCAGCTAGGCCCCGGTACCAAATCTCTAAATCTAAGCCCCCTCTCAACCCCTCCCAGTTCACCCATTTTCCTGCATGGCCTCGCTTGCCTTCCTTGTCCTACTTCTGTCGCCCCCAAACAAGTGCGGTTAAATCTTTATAACAACATTGGGTGGGTAGTTGAACTACTTACTAAGCACGAAAGCTTACACTTGGCCTGGTTTATATACTTCCTGACAGTCCTGGCACTTTTCTACATCCGTGGCACTCAATATTTCATGTCAAGGACCCCCTAAAATCATCTGTACATGGCCTAAATAAATATGTAGTTCCAGATACAACCCCTGGAAACAAAAGATACATTTTAACAGAGATTCGATATCTATTACAATACATGGTTGACTGTATGAAACATGGACGATTTTGGGTAATCATGATATGATCCGATACGATTCCATGATTTGAAAGCGATATACTAACTATTTAAAATACATTGACATTGTCTTAAACTAAGTAATTAAACCACCCTTTTTTCTTTTAAACGAAGATAAATTCGATGTATCAAATCGATTATCTGCAGTGAAAGCGTTTCAATACCGATTATTTGCACTGCAAAACAATACAAATGCAAAACGATACATACAGTAGTCAATGTTGCTATTTTCATTATATACTTAGTATATACATGATATACTTAGTTCCTTGTAATTAAAAATCAATTTTTCAATTTTGCAGGTACTATATTACACCCCTATTAATGAGCATCAATGACCTGCATTGCATGTTTCTGCTACTGAAGTTGACTGCATGGACTGTCTTCGATGTATCACGATAATATCGTTATGAGAATAAATCTAGAATAAATCTACTCCTTTTGCTGTCTTTAATAGTCCCTGGTGGATCGGTCTCTCCCTACATCTAGTGTTTCCAGTCAGTATTTAGCCTCCAGTCTTCTCCTCCAACCAGTTCTCTGCTCTCTCATTAGTATTCAGCGTGTGGAAGGAACTCTGTGTCCAAAAAAACCTCTCCCTTGTTTTCTTTACACTCTTTTTTTCCCTCTCTCTCCTTCACTCTTGACATTGCCCCTCCTTGCCTTCCCTTTCGCTTTCTTTTAACTTCGCCCCTATCTATCTATGCATGGCTGGACTCTAGTACCTTCGGGTCATATAATCTATCTTGGCAGCATGCAAATGAGCCGGTTTGTGCCCCCCCCCCCCCCCCCCCCCCACACACACACACACACACACACACACGCACACAAACCCCTCCCACCCCACCTCCTTCCTTGCACAGGGTGGAGAATACACTTAACTAATTAAAAGACCACCTTCGTTTAAAAAAAACTAGAGTTCTGGGTTGGACCCGCGTGGATCCTCAGTGTTGCTTTGCTGCAAAAGAGTTGAACGTCTATCTCTTCAACTTCAAGACATCCTGACCCCAAACTATCATTTATGATTATGCAACGAGGTCCTGTCATGTACTTCTGCGGTTGCATAACCTGCGTAAGTGTGGCTGCAACTGCGATCAATCCAGATAGTTGGATCGACTAGCATGAAAATAAATGATAGAGCACACAATGCATGGTTTTATATAAAAGAGTTATTCTCTGGGGGCACGGTGGAACAGTGGTTAGTGCCGTCGCCTCACAGGACTCCTCATGCCTTGAAGGAAGCATGAGGCCAGGACTGCCTCCCCAGGTGATCATCATCGGTGATCTGAATACCAGCCCTGTGGGCTGGTATTCAGGGGTTCACCCTGAGACTGGCGTTTGCATCCCCGGCCAAGTCATACCAATGACTCTAAAAATGGGACTTGAGGCAGATCTCTTCTGGATGGTCTGCTAAGGCTGTGTGACAGTAGCTTCTGTTCCTGGGGGTGGGTAGTGTACTTGTACTTCACACTGCCTCAGGCTATAGAAATGAGCTCCTGAAAGAGGAGTCACATGGCTTGGGAACCTTTGGTTGCTAAGGCTAATCGCTCACTAACGGCCATGCAAATGCCATATTGCTATGTGAATGGATAAATTATATATATATATATATATATATATATATATATATATATATATATATATATATATATATATATATATATATATATATATATATAAAAAAATAAATATATATATATATATATACAGTATATCTATTTTACACTTTTAATTTGTGCGCTCAATCTCATACAGTATTCGTTCAGTTGTGAAAATAGACACGAGATAGATATAGAAAATGGAACTTTTGGGAAATGTGTTGTTTGAGTACTTTAAAGGTACTCTATTGACTCATTATGAATCTACTGGAGACTGCTGTGCTGTGATTGGCTACAACGCTGGCCCACAAGAACCCCCCCATGTCTCTCTCACACACTAGCACCACCTTGTCATGAGCCAGACATAAAAAGGACTTGTTGACAACAGCAAAGCAAGGGCAGTCTGCAGGGAAACAGCTGCAGCACCAAAGTAGTAAACGCAACTAAGAAGTTGCCTGTAATACCTTTAACAGTCTTCAGGGCCATTCCCCTATACTAGGACCTTGATTCCATGCATTGTGGATCGGAATCGTTTTGAATTGGCATTGTGGAAATATGACCCTACACATATTATTAAAAAAAAAAAAGATGAAGTCAAAAAGGGTGATGTCGGCAGAAATTGGCACTCGTAGCCTGTGTGAAGCATACTTGGCAGCACTGTTTTGTTAAACCCACTGCCAGAGTGGCCTGGATTTAGTGTGTGTGTGTGTGTGAATGTGGGGAGGGGGGAGGGGGGTGTCCTCACTAAGCTACCCCTCGAAACAAGGTGGTGGGAGGCAGACTTGGCAGCCAGGGAGGAGAACCCAAATCAGGCAGAAGGACTGAAGGAGGGGTGGGTTTTCTGCTGTCATGTTTTTAACCAATCCCCCGCAACTACCCCCCCCCCCCCCCCACACACACACACACACCCCTCCACTCCACCAAACCAGGGACCACGGAGGGGCTTATATCCCCCCTGTGACAACCAATCCGTCTGCCGGCCTGGAAACCACATCCGTAGGAATAGCAACAACACCAACAACGTGCCCAGCCTGACTTACTTACTGTTGACTCCCCAAATCCCACCTTGTCAACAGAATACCCAGCATTATGCACTGTGTCTGGACTGGGGTCTCCACCAGCATCCCAGCCTTTGCATTTCCCTCATTAGCCAAGCATTAATACACACAAACCATAATTTGAACTTTGTGCACAGTGCTCCAAACGAATCTTCCATATTCGAAAGAATTTTCTATCTCAAGAATCATCAGATATAATACTATATATACAGATATCAGAATCATGAGATATAATTTGAATGTCACTTGTTGGTGCAGTGCGTAAGTACAAGCGACTCGATTGCGTCATCATTTCATATCTTGAGGACTTGGGGAAAGTTTGGGCCGGGTGTATCTCCATAGACACAGACATTTCTGGGTTTATAGATAGCCTCATGTGGATGTGGGAGCTCACTGCATTATGTATGGTTGGTGTGGCACAATTTGCGAGCTGCTGGTGAGAAGCACTTGGTTATTTCACGTTTGGTTATGACAGTGTGTAGATATATATACACTGTATGTCTCAAGTCTTTCCCCTGCCTGGGCAGAAAAATGTCTCCCCGTCTCTGTGTCAACACAGTCTCTGCTAGGATGCTCCGCAGCACACAGACGCAGGGTGACAGGGTGTGGGGACAGATGATGTGGCATTTGGGTGCTCTGTTGGGGTTTGATGGGTACAGCTGGTGTACAGGATGTGTGTGTGTCTATGGTGTATGTCGGGGCTTAAACCCACCACTGTTTTTCCACCATCTATTTCAGTCAAAAGTAATCCTATAGATTCATAGAATGATCAAATCTGTGCGATTTAACTCAGACTGCAGCTAGAGGATAAATGTAATGATGTACCAGAGTCCACATACTTTTCTCAACCTTAGAGGCCTCTATATGTGTAAAGCTTAATATTATAGGATTATGTTGTCTGCTATTATTTTGTCAGCGACAAACATGTTGGTGCTGTTTGAAATGTTAGAAATCGTTGCATGGTTGACTGACTGAGCATTCAAATAAATAAACTGAAGTTGATCCATTGTGGCCAGGAACTCAAGTTTTTTTTTGCCATTATGTTATATTTTAGCTATTGAAAAATAACAGATCTACAAGCTCAAGCTGTGCTATGAGCTACTAGCAGCTGCTATAAAAAAAAACAAAAAAAAAAAACAAAAAAACAAATGCGTTGCATATCTTTTATGGCCAATTACAAATAATTCTGGGGGTCCTCGGCATGTATTGTATGTCAGTGTGAACCACTGACATACAGTAGAACACGATTTTCTTGGTTCAAAATGGATTCATGGCTGTCTGTGTGTTTTAGCAGATGTTCCTTTGTGTGTATGCTGTATATATACTGTATACAGAGGTTTTCAACAGGTGCTCCCCAGTCTAAATGGTGAAAAGTTGGTTCACCAGATGTAACTCTTTGAGAGCGTAAAAATGAAACCAAATGGACCCACAAGGGTCCATTTGGTTTCATTTTACACTCTCGAGTGTGGACAAAAGCAAAAGCAATCTTTAGTTTTGGGATCTGTGGGGCTAAAGTGTCATCAAATGGTTGTCCGTGGCTCAAATTCTGAATAAATGGTGGGCTACGCTATGAAAAGGGTTGAAAGCCCCTGCTTTTATATATTTTTGTGCATGTGTAAGTGTGTATGTCTATTGTCTGTCCCCTCAGGTGTGGGACTACGAGACAGGAGACTTTGAGCGCACCCTGAAGGGCCACACAGACTCCGTTCAGGACATCTCCTTCGACCACACCGGCAAACTGCTGGCGTCCTGCTCAGCAGACATGACCATCAAGCTGTGGGACTTCCAGGGCTTTGAGTGCATCAGGACTATGCATGGTGAGAGAATACACAATACAACTAAGCCACATGTTTTTGAGCTTGTAGAGAATCAGTAGTATCCACCCCACACCCCGTAGCAGTTCACCCTTATGTCAAGTCCCACCTGTGGTTTTGGCCCTCTTCACATGACACAGTGGATGCAGTTTCATGGTTGGACAAAAAATGTTTTTCATTTGCTTCGTATTTGTGCATTCAATTACTATTTTAAGCCTAGAACACTAAACATGGGTGATTTTTCCCCTGACAATTCTATTTTTGCAATTTCCATAATGCTGCTGATGTCTGATGTGGGCCGGTATTTCAGTAGCTTCATGATGCTCAGTGACATCATAATGTTGCTGATGTCTGATGTGGGCCGGTCTTTCAGTAGCTTCATGATGCTCAGTGACATCATAATGTTGCTGATGTCTGAGGTGGGCGGGTCTTTGCTCAGTGGCATCGTAATTTCAGGTCAAATATTGATATGTGATTAATTGAGGTTAATTAGTACAAAGCTTGAAATTAATTTGATTATTATTTTTAAATCAAATGCCACCGCTAGTGTCAATGTGTTTATGTATGGCTTCTCCGTTTCAATGTCTTTGCATAATTAATTCATCGTTAATTCAGGTATTGGTGTGGCGGTGCACGGTCTGAACAGAGTTTCACATGTAATTTACAGATCAGTTGTCTGGAGACTGTGCCGTGGGCTCAGGTGCGACACACACAGGCTTTCATTATCACATTAAATATGGCAGAGAGCTGCTGAAGCCCATCGGTCTGCTCCGGTGCGTGCATCAGCCCCGTCGTGCCAAGCTCTGCCGTTTTGGCCTGTCAAAAGTGTCAAATCGCATTCTGTGTTAGGCTGGTCTGGGCATGATGACTCACAAACCTGTGAACACCATTTGGGATTGAGTTGGGTGACGTGGAACAAAGCTCGTTGTTGAGTGCATCCAGCATTTTACAATTTCGGCATTTAACCCAAATTGTTAAATTTCGTGCCGTTCTTGACAATCTTTGCTGCATGAAATCCACCAAAATCCACGGACTCTTAAATGTTCAGGTTTTCTGGGTGTAATGGAGATCACAAAACCTAAAAGAAATGATAATCTCTCATCATCATCATCATCTCTAATCATTTTAGGGGGATGTTGATGTCTAGGACAGCCCTACTATCTCTGTGAACACTCCCAGGTTACTCTTACTGCACACATGCACCACTTGCTCCAAATCGCTCTGGAATTAGCTAATTTGCCGTGTTTAATATTAAAGAGTCTGAAGCGTGGTGGTGGTATTATGTTCCATATAGGGTGCCATCCATCGCTCATGTCATTATTGAAGCAGCCCTCCTCCGGCAGTGTGTCCTCGTCTTTTAAGTCATGATTGCAAAATAAATGGAGCCCTGAGGCCCTACTGTTGCTGGTTTATACATTTTATTTAATTTCTCTGAGGGCCTTGCTACGGTATGCCCAGCTTGTTAAGGCAAAACATTGAAGACAAAGGTGGCAAATTGTAATTGGTCTGGTATGACATGATGTGCCAGGGTTTGATTGGCTTAGCAGAATAAAATGTGATGTATTATGTATACCTTTGTCCACATGTCTCATATTTTCTTTGACAATGAATTGAGAATTTTACTCTGTCAAATATGACATACATTTGTGTCAACACAAACATTAAATCTCATTGACAATGAAGGGAAAATTTACATGAGATGAGCAAATCAGCTAACCAAGCACGCGTCGCAAAAGCAGTTGTCCATGACATTGACGTATGATGACGAATAACGCTATAAGTGCCTCGCACTTCACACAGGTGTGACTTTAAAAAAAAAATCTAAACGAAAGCCCTATGGCCTATATATTATGATGGATCTCATCACACAAAGACCGTGAAGGTAGTCAATCTACAAGCTATTTTATATGTTCTAATGATGTGCCCAGAATAGGGATACAACCACATAAATTATTTGCCGTTTGACCTTCTACTGCAACTACTCCAAAAGTATTGCTATGCTTTGCACAGCAGACATCCCATGAATATAAATGAAGAGTTATTAATAAGCTTGTTCAACCTCACAGACAAGTGGGGCTCAAACCACACTTAAATCCACATTATCAAACCTTTGAAACCCTCAACGTGTATGTAAATCAGAGTCTTCTCAAAGTGACGAGGGACCCTGAGGATATTCAGTGAGGAGGAGGGGGGGGGGGGGGTGCAAATGCAACGGTACAGGTCAGATGTTCAGAAGGAATCCATGAAGGCTCCGTCTGAAAACAAATTCAGATCCGGCCAAAATGTTGCGACATTGCGGTGTCAGCAAACCGACCGCTCGAGTGCTGTGCTTGCAGCCTGAAAGAGGGACGAAC
Source organism: Benthosema pterotum (assembly GCA_039105355.1). NCBI lineage: Eukaryota > Metazoa > Chordata > Actinopteri > Myctophiformes > Myctophidae > Benthosema > Benthosema pterotum. The sequence continues at coordinate 35,754,385 of CM076977.1, forward strand.
TGAAGGTTTGAAATGCTTTGTTTTCAACAAGGGCAGCACAACTAAGAACTATTCATGTGTGCAGCATGTAATCTGTTTTAAAGTATGGCACAGTCACAACTAAAGTCTCTGTAATGTTTAGGGAGGCTGTAGCCTGCCTACTAGTAGTAAACAGTCTAAAATACAGGGATTTATAATCATCAAAGCTGGGCTGTTGGTGTTTATTCCGTATCCTACTAAATGATCTAAAATAAAGGGATTTATAAACATTAAAGCGGGGCTGTTGCCTGGTGTTTATGCTGCACTATATCACTAAAAAAAACATCCCTTTACCTTTCTCTCTCTCTCTCTCTTTCTCTCATTTCAATATCTTTCGGGGTGGGGTAGGGGTGGGGTAGGGGTAGAGTGTTAATTCACACCCAGTCAGTAGGAGCACTGGCACTTCTTCCCTCAAAACAGATGTGCTTGCCTCACGCTGTGCAGAAAATAGAGAGGGATCTCTCTCCTCCCGTCCTATACACTCCGGCCCCTCCTCTTTCATCATCTCCTGCTACCCTATGGCGCTATTCATCCCTCTTCTCCACTCCCTCATTACTCTCATTTCTCCTTGGCTCCTCTCTCCTTTCTCCTGAAATTCGCTGTCTTCTCTCCCCAGTGCATCTCTCTTCCTCTCCTCTGCCGATCGCTCACCAGGCTGACTGGGTTTGGTGGAGGAGATTAGTGCCCGTTTTGGACGGCAGTTTAATTATCCCTTTCAGCCCTTCCTGATAGCAGTTTTTTTTCTCTCTGTCTAGCTGCCACCCATTGTTACAGCCTAGTATCCCCACCACCACACCACCTCCACCTCCTCCACCCCTCCCCAAACCGAGCACACCCACATTTAAGCTTCCCTAATGGAGCCTATTTACCATTTCTCCTTATCTGTTTAGCAGCTTAAATATGGCAATTAGCTGCCTCTTTTTATGCCCATAGACGTGCCACCCCCCGTGCCCCCCAGCAAACTGGCCATCTCACATGACATTTAATTGGCTAATTGGGCATAAAAGCTTTTTTTAAAGGGTAACCCTGTTGCAAACTGAAGACATTCAAACATGAGGTTGGGCAAGTGGATCTTAAAACAGTATGCATCGGTTAGCAGTGTATTCAATGAATCGATATCGCGATATATCGATTCATTGATCGATCGAGAGCCTGCTATATCGATAGAGATATAAACAGCATAAATTTTGAGTGGCGCAATGTTGGCAAACATACCTCTGCTTAACAGTTTTCGTGCCGTGGAAATGGATCTACGTCACCCGTTATCATTATGATTTACAGTAACAACTGATGCCGCTGACGTTACGCTACTTGACGTGACGTTACTTACCGGCACCGGTTTAATACGATCCCCATGCTAACAGCAGCTAGCAGCGACCGCAGCGACCATTGCTAGACCATAATAAGGGACGGACCAACCCGGAACCAAAAGTGTGTGTCCGTCAACTAACTTGTCCGTCGGGAAACATGGACCGAAATATGAAATATGACTTTTAGATGAAAATCGCTGGCACTGGCGACCTCCAAAAATATGAAAAAGGGCTGGCACTGAGAGAGTTAATGTTATCAAAGCCCCTCCTTGCAAGTTGCAATACACTACCTTCCCAGACCACTTTGTTAGGATGTTTAGACAGTTAAATGCTAATTTAAAGATCTCAGTGAGCCTAAGTGTTTTTTTTTTATTGTGCAATGTGCATGGTCAACATGGTCATTTTTTTTAATAAATTCATAATCGATCACCATCACTTGTCTGTATTTGTCTCAACATTGATGTCTAGGGGCTTTTGGATCATATGTATTCTAATTGTGTTGTTTATTTGTTTGTTTTTTGTGTGTTTCCCAGGACACGACCACAACGTTTCATCTGTAGCCATCATGCCCAACGGAGATCACATAGTGTCTGCCTCCAGGGACAAAACCATGAAGATGTGGGAGGTGGCCACAGGGTAGGTGGAGCTGGATTTCAACCATTGTTCAACCATTCTTCTTGTTGTGTCGGGAATATGAGATGGGCAGTAACTAATTTTAGATTACATATTACTGTAATATTATTACTTTTGCTCCAAAAAGTAAAGTAATGAGATTACTCTGCAAAAATGGGTAATAAGTAACGCATTACTTTGCAAGTAACGCCAAGTTACTTTTTTAAAATGAGCTTGTTGTTGCATGCAAAAATAGAACAGATTTACAAGCTATCGACAGGTACTGTAACAACAGAGATGTGCAGTAGATTGTAGATCCAGTCCACACGCTGCATCCTGCGCACAGCTATGTAAACTACAAATCGCTTACTGCTTTATTTTGTATTTTATTTTAAAATACAAGACCTCAACTGCTTTTGAAAACAATTTGAAAACAAAGTTTAAAAAGTCAAAGAGACAGATTTTGTTGGCTTTGTTTGCAGGTACAGTTTGTGAGATTGGAGACTATTATTATTCCAATAAATTGGATTCAGTTCTAAAAAGAGCTCGCTAAACAGATTATGTTGTACATCTCTATTTTTTCAAAGGCGGGGTTGAGAACTTGGGAAAGTAATAACGTAATATGTAATATATTACTCTTCAATTCCAGTAATGAGTAAAGTAATGATATTACTTTGTCTAAGGGGTAATGAGTAAAGTAAAGAAGTTACTTTCCTAAGTAATATAGACCAACACTGCTTCTTGTTGTGTCGGGAATATGACATGGATTAGTTTTCAGTCCCTGTGACTAGCTGGGACTGAAAACTAATGATGCATGACTCAAGTCCTAAAAGGACTTGAAACATGTCTCAAGTCCTTTTTAGTATTATTATGGAGTATTGTGTCAATTGGTATTAGAATACTAAGCTTGAGTCTGACATTGTCCGCTGTTTGAGAGATTTCAAGAGGGAGGGGTTTGGTTCATACCAAACAAACCAGAGGTTGTTGTCAATCATGTTGCTAATGGGCTAGCCTGTTTGCCAACCACACAAACAGGAACGCTACTAGGATGTGAACAAAAGTAGTAAAATGTCGGATGATGATGTTTATACAACCCAACGTTTCTATAAGAAACTACCATAAGTTGTTTTAATGGACAGATTGATATGGCCGCGATTCACCACAGTTGCAGCCGCCATGTTTGTTTTTTTGCCACTGTAACTGTTGCACTGTGGAGTGACAGGGCTGCTGGCCAATCAGCTGCGTCTGTTTGAATTTGTCGTTAGACCAACCCCCAACTCCAACACTCATTGGATAAATACATCTTGGTTCCAAAGTAATTATACATTGACAATATGTGACTAGACCAAGAGTCTGTCAGTCCAGTCAGAGAGTGGTCTGCGTTGATCGGTCTGGACCAGGCTAATGGTCTTGCACGTTTCATAAAATCAAAGGATAAATAGTCTCAATCTGTATGAGGTCAATAAACTGGTTACCTGTACTGGTTGACTATATCTGACTTTAACAAAAACACCATATCGTAACAGTTTAATAGAAAAAGGAGAGACCATAGCTGATCACAATGAGATATTCAGAGTTTGACTCCCGCGTTGATCACATCGTAATGGTGACTCATCACGCACTTCACCAAACAACAAGGCAAAGTGTAGCCTCGGTTGTTGACATCCAGCGCTGTCGCTACGTATACGCATAATATTCACTGTGAGTAAGGCAACACGCCGGGGGGGGGGCAACACAATGTGCCAAAAAGTGCCAAGCCGGTCCTCAAAATAACAATTTTCTCTGCTGCGTATTAACAAGCAGCCGTGTGTGTGTCCTACCAAGCAGTGAAAATATACGCTCTGCATGACGAAAATGGCACTCTTCATCAGGAGGGCGGCAACACGAATATCCTATGAGTAGGGCAACAAACTGGTCAGCTACATCCCTGTTGACATCTCTAATCACCAGAAGTCCTTCTTCTATATTGAGTGAAATTCCATCTATTTTTTTTATCGTTGCATCCGTTCATGACAATGATTATTTTTCCACCACCAGCTACTGCGTGAAGACCTTCACGGGCCACAGGGAGTGGGTGCGCATGGTGCGTCCCAACCAGGACGGCACCCTGCTGGCCAGCTGCTCCAACGACCAGACGGTGCGTGTGTGGGTGGTGGCCTCCAAGGACTGCAAGGCGGAGCTGCGGGAGCATGAGCATGTGGTGGAGTGCATCGCCTGGGCCCCCGAGAGCGCCCACCCTACCATCCTGGAGGCTACGGGCACAGAGGTGCGTTCAGTAGCATCACCTCTGTGATGCAACGTGTTGGGGGGGCTAGTAGGTTGTTTTTGTTGTTGGGGGGGCTAGTAGGTTGTTTTTGTTTGTGACAAGTTGACAAGTTCCCCCAACTTGTCACAAAGTTTCATGTAGCGGTGATCATTACAATGGACCCTTATAGATCTCTAACTAGCCCTAACAAAAACAACAACAAACAAAGCAACAAAGGGATTTTTTTACCTTACCTTATGTGTCTCCAAATAACAGCACAAAAGATCAAAAACATGTAAAAAAAAGATCGCCAATAGATCCAAAGGTCAATAAATCCAATAATTTGTATCAGGACTCCCATGCTGATGACAGGCTGCAAGCCACAGCCATGGCTTTGCAGCTGGGAACAGAATTTGCTGTTCTGTGTTTGCAGTGTTGCCAACTTCCAAAATACACTAGTGGCACTTCCAAAATGCACTAGAAGGAGCCAGGGCAGTGGTTTTCAAACCAACTCACCAGCAAAAAAGCACTTGTTTTTCAAAAAAGCACTAGTTTTTTCAATAATTTTGGTGCTAGGGGGGTCTAAATATAGTGACAAATGCGCCAAGTTGGCGACACTGGTTGCCAGGTGTTTGGAGAGAAATAAGCAACCAGGTCTCATAATAATAAACTACTTTACACATAGTGCATGAAAAAGTTCAAATACATCAGAAAATAGCAGTTCTCCAAGCTCACAACACGTTGTGAAGTGGTATGAGGAAAATAAATGAAAAAAATAATAATAATGTTGATCCTTGAGAATAATAAAATACAATATACATATTTCTTTTTTTCTGGGGAAAGTGGAGACTTGCAGGGTTAAAATGAGACATTTGTGACATTTGTGGTCATATCAAATGTCCATTTTTATATGGGCATTCAAATATGTACTTTATTAGGGTATTTAGCTAGTCTGGCTACACAATTAAGCCCACTTATGCTGGTAGGGAAAGGGTTAACATAAATTGTTTTGTTTTTTTTGTTTGTTTGTTTTTCGGGGGGGGGGGGGGTTGCAAAAGAAAAAAGGAAAAAACAATTGTATTGTTTTTTTTTGTATTGTAACAATTGAAATGTCCCTTTAAAATGCACCTTTTACTTCCCAGACAAACTGTCAGACAGCCATGTGTCTGGATTAGACCGTGAAATGAACAGTACACACACACCCTCGCCCCTCGGCCTGGGTGGTGCGGCGGTGCCAAGGCCCAGGTTCGGCCCCATAATCTCTCCTCCACCCTCCCCTCTCTGCTGCCTTGTGATCAAGCGTATCCAAGTGTAGCGTCATGTGATTAAAACAACATTTGTCCTCCCAGTGAGGGCTCCACCAGCAGCCCCCTCTGCCCCCTGGTACAAACCTTCCTTTCATCCTGTTATTCCCTATGCCTTTGAAGTAAAAAAAAAAACAACAACAAATATGTATAATAGACCTTGCAGTAAGCCCTGGCCCTCAACTCCAGTCGTACTCATCGTTCCAGTGTAAATATAAGGGACGTTATACATTAAAGGTAAAATAGGCAACATTAGTGTATACAAACTCTGTGTCTTGTAAACATATTTTAATCTAACTCCACCTCACCTCCACTCTTACACCTCACCTCCACTCTTATTGGCTCATTATGAAACTGCTGGAGACTGCTGTGTTGTGATTGGCTGCCCCCCCCCCCCCCCCCCCCTGCAGGGCAAAGCAATTGTCTGTCTGCAAGGGAAACGGCTGCAGCATCAATGTAGAGTGCTTTTAACAAATGTAAAGTATTAACAAAAGATGTGAACAAAAAAGATGTGACTGATTATAACTATATTGGAGCATTGGTTTCAACCTGAAACAAATTGTCAAGTAAAATGGTCAAACTTTACTCAAGGATCTGTCTTTTTGATGAATCTTTGAGGCATTTCTGACACTCATTTTTCTCTCATTGAAGTATAACACACACGCACACACACACACACACACACACACACACACACACACACACACACACACACACACACACACACACACACACACACACACACACACACACACACACACACTCTCCCAATCTGTTCTTTGAAGGTTCTGCCTGTGTGAAGATGACAAATTGTCACTCGTCTAGCGGAGTGGGTTCGGGTCGAGCGACGGCGGCATTTCTCCTGACATCAATTATGCGTTCACAGTTTGGAGAGCCAAAAGCAGATGCGCGTTAATCTCGATATGAACACACAAAAAAACGTCCTGCCGTCGACAATTAAATATAAAATGTGTCATGTGCCATCCTGACTGTTTAAACGTGTCCTCCCCTGATACATAGCAGACACAACCTGCTATGTATCAGGGGAGACGTTTTGGCTCCACGGTGGTGCATAATGCACACCACACCACACCCACCCGACCGCCTAAACCAACAGAGAGGATCACGATTTGATTGAAGAAAAGACAACAAAGGAACAGCTCCAAGGTGCTGTTTGTGTTGCGCTACTGCAGTCGAACAATGAGAAATAACATGTTAACACTGCACATTATCGCCTATCGGCCACACGCATTTTACCCCAAATGAAACGCGATAAAACGGCGATCTGCAAACGGTACGTTCAGATCAAAAGGTGGGATTAAAGGATGGAATCAATCAATTAATCTTCATCTTCCACCTGTTCGGCAGCATTAGGCAGCATAAAGTATTAATATCTTATTTCATGTTTGCTTGTTTTTAATCAGACGAAGAAGAGTGGGAAGCCTGGTCCTTTCCTGCTGTCTGGCTCCAGAGACAAAACGGTGAAGATGTGGGACGTCTCTACTGGCATGTGTATTATGACACTGGTACGTATTGCAAACATACAGTACAGCTTCCATTGGAACTAGAGGACTCTTTTAGCTGTACTTGGAAGTTAAGCAGAGATAAACCTCCCTAGGCTAATAAATATTATGTTGGTTGTTTTCCATTTGTTTTCCCTGCATACAAAAAAAGACCACAGCCATAGTCTTACAACACAGCATAACATCAACCTACAGTATAGTACTGTGTGATGTACGCAAGCACAGCTGCAGCCCCTGATGCAGTACATTAGGTGTGCCAGTGTGCATTGACCATGTACTGTTAGCAAATGAACCCTAACGGGTCCATTTGGTTCCATTTGTACGCTCTCAGAAAAAAAACATAGGCGCTAAAAGAAAAATCATTGACATGTTGAAACACAACTTGATGATGTCACCAAGTTGTGTTTCACCATATTAATGATTCTTTTCAGACCTCCATTTCTAGGAAACGCAGAATGGGAGGACCTTTTTTATTATGTCCACACAACCTCTCAAAGGTATAGTGATGACATGGTAAAGTGGCTGGAATTCCACTTTAATAACTCTGTAGTACTGTCTTATTGCAAGTCTTTGTAAAACAAAGTATGTACGCAACAAATTGCTTTTTATATAGACCGAATTTGTTTAGTTTCTTTTTTTTGTACTTTGATTGTGAAGTGAAGTGAATTGCCATTGGCCTTCACCATGTCCCATCCTGCGTGCGTGCACAGGTGGGCCATGACAACTGGGTGCGTGGGGTGCTGGTCCATCCGGGAGGGAAGTTCATTGTGACCTGTGCAGATGACAAGACTCTACGGATCTGGGACTACAAGAATAAACGCTGCATGAAGACCCTGTGTGCCCACGAACACTTTGTTACCTCTCTGGGTGAGCAATGTTATCTATCATTACCTTATTAGTCCACTTATCGTATTAGTCTATGAATTGAATAAACGAAAAGTGCACATTTAAAGGTAATATTGGGAGCACAAACTGTGTGTTAGATTCAAATCTGTTTGAACCTAACTCCACCTCACTTTAAGCTGTACGACGGTGAGCCTCTAGTTCGGCAACAGGAACTCGATCGGTGCTCGATTGATAAACCTGCTTGCCGTAGCAGCCGTTCCTACTACGACAGAACGTACACTTTAACGTAGTGTCCACAACGCCTGTTTGACACACGCTGCATAGACGCGTCACCATGGTAACCCGTCGCCGTTGCGGATGGCTATGAGCTTAATGATTTTGACAGCTACGGTATTTGCGTCATAACAGCTGTACTTCCTGTTATGGTTGCCGTTCTCCCCTCCTCCTTCACACACTAGCATTGCCTTGCCAGGGCCCTGATGAAAAAGATGACAAACAACAAATGTTCTGGACCGTCTGCAGGGCAAAGCAAGTGTCTGTCTGCAGTGAAACAGCTGCAGCATCCAAGTAGAAGTGACGTAGAGGGGAAAAGGGCTTTACATATATATTTTTTATTTTGTCTAAAAAACAATTGACAATGAATACTAATTAATTTACTATTGTCGCTATATTATCACATTATCATCCTTGGACCATGGCTAACATAAACATTATGCTTAAATTGATGTTGTAAAATAGTGGTTTTCAACCAGTGGTCCTCAAGAGTTGAAATATTCATCATCTGAATTAGCCCAAGTCTACACAACTGGAGAATGTACTGTAGAAGTTTAATGGTCATTTGATCAGTATGTTTGATTGATGTTTCCCAAATCCAGCCTGGAATTGTGGACAAATTCCAAAATAAATCTTTAGTTTTGAGGTCTGTGGGGCTAAAATGTTCTCAAACGGTGGTCTGTGGCTCAAAGGCTAAATAAATAATAATAAACTTTATTACAGGCTCATGGCCCACAGGTTAAGAACAATACAACACAGATAATAAAAAAAAACAAATAGTAAAAAAATAGTGTGTCCTGGTATCAAAATGGTTGAAAACCGACATTGTAAAATTATACTTCACATGGGTTTGATTTTTTTCTTCTTCCTACATATAGATGACATTGATCCTTAGTAAGTGTCTCCTAATGCACTGCTGGAGTAGACGGTCTCTATTCCTGGGTACAGACGACAAGCATAAAGGGGAGTGTTCTTTGTTTACTGCTCGGGTCTCCTGGGGGTCCCCGGCCCTCAGGTACATGTTATGATGGGTGTTAGGGTGGGTGTTACACCCAGCTGCTACTGGATGCTTCAGTAATGTGTGTGGGGTGCTGCGAGGCTGTGTTTCAATAGCAGCTCTTTGCCATCAGTTTCCTGCAGGGCTTAACACCAGCAGGGCTTTAAGATGCAGAGAAACCACTCCAGGATCTTCCTTTTTTCCCCCAGAATGAAAAGAAAGAGACTGAGATAAAAAGCAGATCAAGGTTTAGGAAGAGATCCTCTGGAGGTTTCCAGGCTTTCTGGACGGCTTTACCTTCCATGACTGCCTCAAACAGAGTGATGCTGTTGAGATATTGATTGGATCCTGGAGCTGCTTAGAATGGGCGAAAAATACCTTTTGTTGTGCATCGACTCCCTTTGTCTACACTCATCTATCTAATATCAGTGCATGGACATATGAGTACTGTGATAGCAATGGTATATTGTTGCTGTCTGACAGAAATCTCAATGTTTTAAACATTGAGATTTGTTTTTTGTTTTTTCCTTTATTAATCAGCACTACTATTATTTACCGTCTTTAATTAGAGCATTTTATCAGATATTTAACCAATCAGGAAACTAAATCGTTAACAAGAAACGTCTCCACCACTGTATTTCTAATGATGTCTAATAACATGTACTGAAATGTTGAAATTTAACTCCAATTTAAAATGTTGAAATTTAACTCCAGCTGCTAAAACGCATTAAAAACACTTACCGTATTTTCCGCGCTATAAGGCGCACCGGATTATAAGGCGCACCTTTTAAAATGGTTTTCATATATAAGGCGCACTGGATTATAAGGCACAGAGAATAGAAGCTACTACAGTCAACACAGAATAGAAGCACCTGCAGTCAAACAATCCATACACAAGGCGCACTGGATTATAATGCGCACTGTGGATTTTTGAGAAAATTAAAGGCTTTTAAGTGCGCCTTATAGTCCGGAAAATACGGTATTCATCAAAAACAAACACTCTAATATTCTCTTTGAGAACCTAGAGAACAACCTCGGCCAGTAGAGCTTCTGCTTTCTCGTGACTACAGGAGGATCATAATGTATGTTGTTTTTTGTGCTGATTGTTCCGTTTTGACTGTTTTTCCCTTCCAGATTTCCACAAGGCTGCTCCTTACGTGGTGACCGGGAGCGTAGATCAAATGGTAAAAGTGTGGGAGTGCCGCTGATTCGGGAGGGACCGCTGCCCTGGGGGGAAGATCATCGGACCCGCCATCCCGATTGTACCCGATCCCTGCTCCTCCTCTCTTCTTTGGACCTCGCCTTGACCTGACCTCCCCTCCCCATCCATTCCACCTTCATCGAAACCCCTGCCCAGCCCATCAAACCACCACCTTCTTCTTCTTTCATGCCCTTGCGGGCTGCACTCCCACCACCCCTCTCCCACGCCCCTGCAATGGTTATATTCTACCCATTGTGCTCTCTGCTGGTCCAATAACTATTGTTCCTTCTATGTAAATTATTCCTGGATGTAGATCAAGCTATTAAATGTTACACAACGGAAAAAAGTATTCTTCTTCTTGCATGGTGATGAATCCAAAATTGTATACTGTAAATTTGCATAATGTTGTCTAGAAGTACCATAGGTTTAACCAAGGCGGAGGAGGGCTGTCCGTCTGTCTGTCTTGCAGCCTTACCGACCGACCGAACGAAGGCAGATAACTTTTGACTGGGTGTGTAAAATGTTAAGGCACTAAAAAAAAAAAAAAAAAACATAATTTAAGAAATGACAGTGTCGTTCTTTTATGTGTAAGATTTATTTTTGTCTGTCTTTTTTTATTATTATTATTTAGGATTTGTTTTTCTCGTTTTTTTGTTTTGTTTTGTTGTTATCTCTACTTGGCTGTCGTAGTCTGTCGGTGCCTATAGCTTGGTGAACTTTTTGAGCGGAGGGAGAGAGAGAGAGAGAGAGATTCAAATGCGGTCGAAGACAAATAAGGAAAACGTTTAAACCCTTAACGGAGAAGAACTGATGTGTCCGTCGCGGGCTTTGTTTATCGGAATAATCTGTAGCTTTGTAACATCGACTTCTTGAGGTGTGTGCATACCATTTCTCTTCATGTGGAACTAGATAATATATTAATGGCTACATCATATACGAATGTTTTCGAACTGTTGCGTGTTTTGGTCCTCTGGGGGGGTGGGGAAGAAAGTTAAGTTTGTAACTATGGTTCTATGAATCCTGAATGACCGCCGGAGCTCTCGGAATCCTCAAGTTTGCTGCGTCAGAAGATTCGGTGGAGACCATAAACCCCACAACGACCTCCGGAAAGATATAGACTCTTCCCGGGTCATCACGTGGTCAAATTTGACGGTTTTGGACTAAAAATACTTGCGCAAAAAGTACCTTCAGTGCTTTAAGCGCAGCCCTCTGGCGGTCAGCAAGGATAAAACGGAACAGCTTTGTACTCTTGTCATGGCGACACACGTCCTATAAACGGAGCAGGAGATGATCACTGATAGGCTTTAGATAGATTATCCGGATTAATAAATTCAAGCTTTTGCATTCAGGAATCAAAAGTTTTTTTTGTTTTTCCATTGGCTGTGTGGAGTGCTAAGCGACGCTACAGGCGTCCATCTCAGCTTAACATGTAGGCCTAACATTCACTGTGGCTCTGAAAGCATGAGGTGTGTTCCACGCTCCTTCCACACACAAAATGTATGACTGGCCGCCACCGTTGGGCTTTGAGTGGATTTGAGACTTCGGGGATTAATTAAACTCTCATTAATCTCTTAGCACTTCATAAGTTCCCTTAGGTAGTGCCTCCTCTCCATTCATGAGATATTGCACTGCAATGTCTGATAGACTTCCATTGGATTATTAACCCTCGTTCTCCTTAACGCTTTTTCCTCCATTCAGCCGAGCCTAATTATTCAGGCCTCCATGTCAATAACGGGACCTGACTGACAGCCGGCTGCTCAGTTGGGCTGCAAACACAGAGTGGGCAAGCCTTTATTTAGGCTTTGGTTTGGGGCGACTGTACGTTCAAGTCGACACATGACAAAGAGTCAAAGTGCCCCCCTTCCCCCCTGGAGTTGTTTCTGGGGATGTGCAAAAGGTTTATCTCATTTCTGAAGGGTAAAGGGGGAAAGGCTTGATGTATTATTGTACAAAAACGACTTCAGGTAATGATGAAATGAGATGGGGGTGAATGCTTTCCGGCAACTACTGTATGAGATGGCAGATTTCAAATTTAGCTTGTAGCTGAAACAAGTAGCCCCATGTCTGTAATTGTCCAACTCTTGCAGTGGTTCTCACTCAATGAGGTCTGTGGACCTCCCAGCCAGTGGTCCTTGGGGATCCGGTGAGGTCCCCCAGCTAAATAGAGCTGTGCAGTCGCGCCCCATCGAGACGTCGTCCTTGTTCCAGAAATGGATTCCCCATTCAATTTCCTCAAAGACTTTAAAAATTATCAATTGACTTTGAAAATTATCAATTGTGCTGCGGACAAAGGCAACTCGGGTCTCAACAAATCATGACAGCATGTGCAATGGACAATCAAATAATTTCTAAGAAGAAAAACGAAACAAATGTGTTTTTTTTTCTTCTTGCTAATTAGATATTGTAGGATAATATTGTGTGTGTTATCATGATTTGTTGAGACCCGAGTTGGCTTTGTCCGAGGCGTAATTTGTCGTAAATTAATGGGGAATGCATTTCTGGAACAAGGGCTAAGCTCTATAGTTGGAAACCAAAAGGTCTGTCAGTGTCCTTTTGATGCATATCCAACTGTCTCTGTGGGTGTTTTTGGTCAGAACCAACTGTTCTATGGGGTTTGAAGTTGGATTCATGTATGACTATCTATGACGGAACAGAACATACTGTACCCACTCAGCTCTATAGACCTGTGTTCACGATATAGAGGTGCTGATGTCTAACCACTTGAACCCTCCTATCCTGGGGGAATTTTCTTATGAGCTTGTAGGTCGCTTGTTCAACTCATGGCTAGAGGCAGTGGTTCTCAATGTGGAGTGTGGGGGTGACCCCACTCTTTTAGATGATTACAGGAGCCCCTCGCCCCCCCGGCTAAATGACTGATATTTAGGGAACAAAATTGACCCTTGTGAGTCTGTAAGTTTCAGTTATGCCGCTCTGTGGCTTTAAAGGACAACTTTCTTTTGTTGTCGTTTTAATAACAATAATAAACAACTAATAACAAAGCTGGGGTCATTGAAATGAACTACTGTGTGTGTGTACTTATAGGGCAAGTGGTTTGTTCAGAGAGCGCAGAACGGTCACAGCAGCTCCCTCACCACATGATACATGTGCACAGGAGAATGCTTGAACCCCAAAAAACATTATACGTCTTGTTTGCTTTGTGATCTTTCTTGACATGACCAATGATCTGTAACGTGACAATGAATCCGGATCTATCCGGATATATTAAGAGAAGTTGACCCTTTTCTGTTCCCCCTGGACTGGAGCGAGTTAAAGTTTTGTATACACTTACGGTTTAAGACGAACTTGGTGTAAACGTGCACATCCCTACGTCCTCTGCATCTTTGCTCTTAAATCCAGATGATTCAAATGGCAAGGAAGAAATGGACATTAATGCATAACGCGGATACCTTTTTTTTGTTTTGTTTTTTTTGATTAGCTCGACTCATTCCATTGAGATTCTTTGATAATAAAGAATTCCACTGCTTAACTGATCTTATCTAGCTTCTTTGCCAAGTTTCTTTGTTTGTTTCCCCCACACAACCACGCATTTGATGTAAAAAGAAATATTTGCACTGAAAATGCTTGACTTTCAGATCAAATGAAGAGGTTATAAGGAACTACACACATCATATTAGATTATCAGCATGTTTATGTACTATTGACAACAATTTAATCAACAGTTTCAGGACTGTTTCACTATATTGTCAAAAATAACTACAAGCTCAGACTGTGACATGTTGTAGATCTATTTATGCCACATAAGTGAAAGAATGAGTATTTCAATTTTAACCTGCAGGCCGGATTAAGTGAAAGTTGGAGCCAATAGCCTGTCTATAGGATAGGGGATTAAAAAAATAATGATCTTCTCCCTGTGAACCGATTGCTGTTATCGATTGGTTAAATCTTCCTAACCCCCAGCATGCACGCACGCACGCACGCACGCACACACACACACACACACACACACACACACACACTTCCTTCAGGGAATAACACTCCTAAAAGAGTGTCCAATGCAAGAGACTCCCCACAAGCAGCTTTCTCTACAGTCAGATAGGCCTACTTCTAGAATCTAGATGGAGGAAAAACAGCATTGATTTTTATTATTATTATTCTCTATGCTGTTCAATTGTAGTGTGTTTTGCATGGTCTTTTTTTTTAGCTAATCCCAAAACAAATGTGCTTAGTAAAATCTGGTTTATCTCTATGATGATTCAGTCTCCTCTTGTGTCTCGCTGCAAACCAGGCAATATGAACAGGCTCTTGAAGATGACGCTAAACTCCCTTTGGAATAAAGGATTTACTTCATGAAACTCAATCAAAACTAGGTGGAGGCCAGATGGATTTGGGTGTCTCATTCATTTTCCACTGAGAAAGAGACCTTTGCTCTCCACAGTCACAGAAGGGTTCAATACGACCCTGCAATGGGCACCTGGATGTCTTGGGAAGGATGAAGGCTCTAGTATTCTATACATCCTCCCAGTGGGGGCTCCTCACTGACAGATTAATACACCAGCAGTGACATCACATGTTTACTGTCTAATGCAGGGGTCCCAGAGAGGATTCCAGGTGGTCCACAGGCTAAATGATGGAAAGTTGGTTAACCAGATGTAGCGTAAAAATGAAACCAAATGGACCCATTTGGTTTCATGTTTACACTCTCAAGAGTTAAAATATTCACCACCTTAATTAGCCAAATCTACACAACTAGAGAATGTAGAAGATTAAAAAGAAATCTTTAGGTTTGAGGTCTGTGGGGCTAAAATGTCATCAAATGACAATCCGTGGTTCAAATTCTGAATAAATAGTGGGCCCTGGTATGAAAAAGGTTGAGAACCACTGATCTAATGTGTTTAACACTGACTGTAAAGTGATAACAATTTTCATTTCAATTCACTTCAAGTGTCACGAATAGAAGAGAGAGAGAGAGAGAGAGAGAGAGAGAGAGAGAGAGAGAGAGAGAGAGAGAGAGAGAGAGAGAGAGAGAGAGAGAGAGAGAGAGAGAGAGAGAGAGAGAGAGAGATGATTGGGTTTGGTTGCCATTGGCAACTGACGCTTCCAGAATGCGTCGCCTCATCTTCTCGTCATCTCTTTTCGGCGCAACTGAGTGACGTCACAGGAAATACGGGAGTGTACGTTGAAACAACGTGACCTATGGGATACACACATACACACCATAGCGGGATCACAACTATCTGCGTTATAACACAAGTTTCTTTAGATTTAAACATCTTGCCGTCACCAGCAGAACCTCTGCCGTTACAGGTATGCAGTTAGTCAATGACTGATATAATAGATCGCTAATGCATGGCTGTGAATGTAAACAGATTAGCAGAATACTATTTTAAAACATATGGCAGCTCAAACTCAGTGTGTTTTTAACCAGTAGTCCAGGGACCACCAGTGGTCCTCGAAGGGGGTTCCATCCAGGTGGTCCGTAGCTCCATAGTTCTGGCCCATAGCTCCACTGCTGCTTGTATGATTCATAGAGAGTTTAAAGGGATCTTCCCTATGGATCTTCCATGTGGACCGTTCATTTTACACTCTCAGCACTGTTATTACTGTACAACCTCTGTATTATTTACTTTACAAGAAGTCTGCAGTAGAGAATTCATCTGAGATGCAAAAACAACAACTCATCAATCCGATTGAACAGTTTGGAGAATTACAGTACATTTCAAGCACTACTCAATACAAAACTGTTAAAGGAGAATTGCACCCCAAAAGGCTTTCTTATTTCAACTTTCAGTGTTGGTTCAGCAGTGATTCAGCCTAGCCGCAATGCAACTCTAAATTCTTTTATAATTGGAATTGCAATTCCGTCTATTGACTCCCCCATTAAGAGAAATGTCACCTGTGATCTGCCTGTATTAAACGGGTCAAACTTTGCAGCTGTAGAGAAAGCTTGAATTATTTCAAGCTTTCTCTACAGCTGCAAGGTTGGTGAGTTTGACGTTGTTTAATACAGATCACAGGTGACATTTCTCTTAATGGGGGAGTCAATACACGGAATTGCAACTCTAAATTCAATTCCAATTATAAAAGAATTTAGAGTTGCATTGCGGCTAGGTTCAGCCATAATCCGTATCCCTACCTTTTGAGCTAAACCACTGCTGAACCAAATGTGAATGGAGATAAATTAATGTGTGAATGTGAACATCACCACATAGTCCCATTCTAAGCTTACGGTGGGGTAGGGGAAACAGACATAAAGGACTCTTGTTTCACCAAATAACAACTGGACCACTTTTTTTTGGAAATAAGTCAACTACAAATAAAGGATAAAACAGCCGTCTGGGCTGGAATTCTCCTTTAACTGTGAATGGGACGACAGCATGAAGCATTTCTACTGGTTGTTTACAATAGGGCCCACCATGTTCATTTCATCAAGACATTCTTTAGAGATTGTTCTTCTATTTGCAGTGAAGTGGTCCAGATGGCTCTGAACAAGTCCATGCATCCTCGGAACCGTTACAAAGACAAACCCCCAGACTTCGCATATCTGGCCTCCAAGTATCCAGACTTCCAACAACACGTGCAGACCAGCCTGACTGGACGAGCCATGTAAGTGTCAGTGGTTCGCAAACCTTTTCAGTATGTCAAGGACCCCTATAATAATAGTTTACGGCTCTAGCAGTTATTTTCCACAATGTTAAAGGTGGGATGAACCGGAAACAGTGTGTTGTTTTTATTATGGATCCCACCGTCTGGCACAGAGGGTTTCTGAACCAATCAGAGCACGCTTCCCTTCAGGCGATGGGATGGCAATAAGAATTTCGTCTCTACACTGAGCCGCACTACACGCAATGCATGTGCTGTTTGTTTACAATAGTCGCTCAGCTCAGCTCCACTTTACTGCTATGTGTCTTATTTCTACCATATAATGTGTTCAGATCATATATTCTAATGTTGATGATTGAATTTAAACCCAGTAGCACACTGTCTGGACGCCAGAATGGGATTAGAATTGCACCTGTATTTGTGGAGGATGATTCCGAAATTAATCATAAAGACAGGTCAGCTTAATTTCTAATCGTGTTATAGTGGATACATCATCAGGCAACACGTTTTCATTTTCAGGAAATTAAAAATCGAGTTATTACCGGTATATTCCAAAATGTAAAGGTATCAGAAGAGAGATACAGCTGATAGGAAATGTGTTTATAGGAATGTGTTTTTTCAGATTGGTATGAAACAACCTATTTTTATCAGCTACTACGATGTTCTTTCAGAATGCAATTTTATGTTAGTATCTCTGTGCATGTGGACTGGACTGGGCTACATTATTTATTTAAGCCTGATTTAAGCCGACGTTTCACCCCCAAAAGCAGGAGATGTGCAAGCTCACCCCACCTTATACTTACAGTATACAAGCCCCCAATGCTAGTATGTCCCTTGAGCTATATACTCTTTGGCAGTGGTTTTCAACCAGTAGTCCGGGGACCACCAGTGGTCCTTGGGAGGGTTTCAGGTGCTCCCTAGTTAAATGATGGAAAGTTGGTTAATGGTCCATTTGGTTTCATTTTTACACACTCAAGAGTTAAAATATTAATCATCTGAATGATCCCAAATCTACACAACTATATAGGTCTAGGTTCGCCTGTTATATTTCCGAAATCCAGCCTGGAATTGTAAATAAAAATAGAAGAAATCTTTGGGTTTTGGGCTCTGTGGGGCTAAAATGTCGTCAAATGGTGGTCCGTGGCTCAAATGCTGAATAAATAGTGGGCCTGCCTGGTATGAAAAAGTTCAAAACCACTGGTCTATGGCTCTGGTAACAGCTATAATGTGCTCTACCGATTCTTGACAATGAAAATTGCTCAGTCCGGTTGTGTCAACTGCTCATAAATACTCAGATATCTGCAGACATGGTGTGTCTCTCACTAGCAGGTGTGAACATCCTCTTGAATGTATGTGCCAAATGAACATATTTCTTTGCGGATGTATGATATCCTATGTGGATGTGCGTTACAGGTGTGTGTGTGTGTGTGTGTGTGTGTGTGTGTGTGTGTGTGTGTGTGTGTGTGTGTGTGTGTGTGTGTGTGTGTGTGTGTGTGTGTGTGTGTGTGTGTGTGTGTGTGTGTGTGTGTGTGTGTGTGTGTGTGTGTGTGCGCGAGCGGCAGGTGTTGATTAACTGGCTCATTATGCAGAGACATGTGGACAGTCTAACACTATAGGTTTTAAAAGTGGGAGAAATGAAAATGGGAAAGGAGAGAAGAATAATTTTAAGTGGGAGGGGATGATTTCTGCTACTTTCAACCTGGTGAGTTTTTTTTCCAGACAATAGCAGATCTATTAGGGGTGTAACAATATAGTAACTGCATCAAAAATCTTTTTTTTTTTTTAAATTTCAACAATCAAAGTATATTGAAATGAAAACAGCATTGACTATGTATCGTTTTGTGATTTAAATAATCGTTATCAATTGTTTCATTTGCAGATAATCGATTGAATTAATACTACAGATTTAGCGTTTTTTTAAGAAAAAAAAATGAGTGTTTTAATGACTTAGTTTACATACTTAATTTGATGTAGTATTGCATTAATATTACATCAATTTTAGAATTCTTTAAAATAAAAAAGAGAGAGTGGTTTAATTATGTAGTTTAAGACAATGCCAATGTCGCCAACCATATATCGATTCGTGATACGCATCGCAATTGCTGTTAAAATGTATTGTTACACCCCTAAGATCTATGTACAATCTCACAGTGCACCATCTCACAGGGATCTCACAGAGATGCTGGCTCTCAATTAACATGCATAATAACTATCCAATTAGTGAATTAGCACCTCTCCTGTATTGGTGACTTGCTGTGTAATTTTGTAGACAGTGGATGCATACACATGGACACAGTATGGAATCATTCCAACATACATCACACCAAGTGGTAACTAACTAACTAGGTCACAGAGACTCACAGCTGCTCACTGTTCTGCCATCCAGCACTGCTATACATTGTTGGAGGTGTGCCTTCAGTAAACACTGTTGAACATAGTGATCCCCCGATCCGAAAGTATCGGATCGGCAGTTTTTCTCCCTTTTTGGTCATATCGGTATCTGCATATACTGTACGCTGTACGGGTATCGGAAAAGTATCAGTATTGGCTCTTATTTGTCATTATTGGGTCATATATTGGCAAATTGGCATAAATATGGCAGCTAAGTAAAATGTTGGGTCATGAGGAGGTTGCTTTGGAGTTTCCCAAGTGCACATTTGAGAGAGGAGTATGTCATTCCCAGTTGGTGACTTCATATAAAGGTATTTTTTCTTTTGTATGCTATTACATATATTCTTCTCTGGTATTGGTATTTGGTATCGGTATCGGCTAACACAAAAATTGTGGTATCGGGATCGGATCGGAAATGAAAAAGTGGCATTGGGACATCCCTATTGAACATCATACTGATGGAGGGAAAAAAAAGACCAGTTTCCTTCAATTCCAATCAGGAGCTGTAGAATGAGCTGATGCTCAGTTTGCAGCAGCTGTCAGCTGTGATTAGCCATCGCCCATAACAATTTTGACATGCTTTCCTTAAGACTCCATGTGCCATTGTGACAACAGTGAGAAAGGAAGGCATTTTGAGGGCTTCTTAATTTAAAATTCTGTTTTTTCATAATGTGTGTGTGTGTATGTGTGTGTGTGTGTGTGTGTGAGGGGGGGGGGGGGGGGGTGTAAAGGGAGAACTGAAAGTGGGATATAGTTCAGGGTGGTAGGGAAGTCTGAGATGCAGGGATGCTGCGATTACAAAGAGAGACAGAGACCCTTTGCCTTCCATTTCAGATGTCTGTGAGCCCATTAAAAATGCAACACCCTGGCTGACATTTCATTTGGTAGTCATATTTCTGAGGGGAGTTGGGAGTGGTAATTGGTGGAGGAATTATCACTTTCTTTTAATTAGTGAAACATACTTTTTTCACTTTATCTTTCAAACTGACACTATGCATTATTAAGCATCTTAAAATGTGGAGAAAAAAAGAAGTAGAAAGAAAGGTAAAGGGCATCTTTTTACGCACATCAAAACATTAATATTTGTTTCTTCTTTTTGATTAACTCATTTGATCCCATCAAAAGCCCAACAAAGGATATTTCACCTTCAAAAATGTTTTGGTCATTTTATGGTATACTCAGGCCACTGTACTGTGAACACCCTACAGTTTTATAAGTTTTCATTCAGTATGTGGATATTTATAAAAATATATGGTAACACTTTCTATGATCCCTACTTTATAATGCATTATGAGAGCATTTATAGTGCATTATAAATGCATTCATAATGCCTCATAACTACACTCATAAACAGACATAATGCTTTGTGATGCACTATATCAGTAGTCATGAAACATTATAATGTCACTGTCATAATGAATTATAACAGCTTAAATTCCAAGGATTCTATGGATGTTCTTGAATACTTATGAAGACCACATCTATAATGCATGATGAGGGTTTATAATGCACTCTTGACTGACTGCTTATAATAGATTATGAAAACCTACACATGCAGTTCATGTGAACTGTAGTAATGACTTATGGCATGCTATAATGGCCCATTCATTATCATGAGTTATCATTGCATGGGTTAAGTAAAGTGACACACATGTATGCATTTATAATCATGCATAATTGATCATAAAGCGTCATTGTTGGGGCTAAGTAAAGTGTGATTCATTTGCTTGCTTTGCTTCAAGAGTTCAAAGGACATGGGCCTTGGTTGAAAAACAAAAAACAAAGTTGTCCTTTTATGGGTAGTGTGTTTTGTTGTTTGTTTGTTTTTTTTTTCTGCTTGGGATTGCCACCCATTTTTGAATTGGCCTTGGTGTTTCCAGCTATTTTGGTGTTTCCAGCTATTTTCAAATTAAAATGTTCAAGGTAGAAACACATACACACACGCACACACACGCACACACAAATCCTGACCCTGTGCATGGGGCACCTGCAGACCTGGCCAATGTCCTTCTCTATGTTTGTTCCATACACTAGTTAAGGAACAAACATGCTTTAAGGTTAATTCTACAAAGAGCAGAACTGGGACGGATAACGTATTCTTCCACCTCCTATCCCCTCATGACAACTTTGTTGTTGTTTTTTTGTTTGTTTGTTTTTCTACTTGGGATTGCCACCCATTTTTGAATTGGCCTTGGCGTTTCCAGCTATTTACAAATTGAAATTGTCAAAATAAATGTGACAAATGTATTTGGTCTCTTGTCCATAAATTCCCACCATACACATTTTACTGTATTTGTCTTGCATAATAATCACTCAACATTAGGGTGACCAGATCCCAACTCACCAGATGTGGGACAAACAGTGTGTTTGTGTGGGACAATGTGGGACACATGCGGGGTCGTGTCGGACTGTCGCACAAATGAATAAATAGTACCCAATTTAGGTGTTTCTACTCTTCCCTTCACATACCACCACTATAGTTTGCCATCTGTTTCATCCACTAATAAGAGGCACTTAACAGAAATGTTTTTAAATTAACCATTTAGTGGACATTTACCTACAAACTATACACCTGGACAATATAACTGAACCAGGGCCAAAGCAACCAATAACAAACGAATAAAGACATATTAATCAATGTATCTTCCTCCTAACAAAGACAACTACTGCAAGTCTGACATTGTGGAGGAACACAATGAATGGAATAAATAAAACCAGAAACATAAATAAAAGTTTGGTTAGCATTGGAGCCATCAAATTGTAAATGTCTGTCATAGCAGCATGAACAGGCTATGCACTTTTAGGTTTTGTCCATCACAAACCAAATGGACCCTTATGGGTCCATTCTGGTTTCATTTTATGCTCTCAAAGAGTTACAGATATACAAGGGTCCATTTGGTTGCCAATGGTCCTTTCTAGGAATGAAGGAGGACTCTATCATAGGAGGAAAAATGGTGAAAAACAAGGGTTTTATCTCTGGCGCCTGTCAACCAATTTCACACCAACTCACCAGCACTTTCACTAATTTTGGCGCTAGGGGGGTCTGGAAAAAAAGCTAAATATAGCGACAAATGCGTCAAGTTGGCAACACTGGTAAACAGAAGATAGTTCAGCTGCCGTTACCTTGTCTGTGTTCGAATCTTGTTTTGGTCGAGCAAGACGTTGCTTGTGAGTCTCACATTGTAGCCTATTCACCCCTCTGTCACTGCAGACATCACAGTAGGCTAAACTCTGTCAGAATCGCAATTCACTGGTTTCACCCAGGAATACATGGTCTCCCAGTCCTTATTACTATATTACTATATTTACTTTTGTTTCGTTCGGCTCCTCCTTGTTTCTTTTCTTTCATGTATTCATTCATTGCAACGCACGCAGCTAACACGTTGTGAGACAGTGCTGTTGTGTTGTGGTGGGCGTTTACTTTACTAGTAGGCGCAACACGGAGTATTCAAACTCCAGTTTGTCCCTATACAGGCCATTCAAACTTGGACACCTCAATGTCGCGCCGCTTTTACCGAGAATACAGACGGAGTTACCCATCTCCGTTCACTTCATGGGGTCAGTCCAATGGCGGCTGTTCTACATAGACTTCTATGGGAACAGGGACAGCAAATAAAACAGTCTCTCTCACACAAACACACACACAGCCCGCCCCTTTCCCATTTGGACAGGCTTCGCTGCTCACAGGCAGGCTGCCGCGGACCAGTGACAGTGTTGACACAATATTTTGCGAATTTGCGCAAATTATGAAAATTACAGCTTGTCAATCAAAATGCGGGACAAAGTCTCAATCGGCGGGACGCCTTAAAAGAAAGTGAAATGCGGGACAATCCCGCACAAATCGGGACATCTGGTCAGTCTACTCAAGATGCAGCATAGATCCTTTAAATGCAAGCAAATGTATCACACTTCTTAGCCCCAACAATGACGCTTTATGATCAATTATGCATTATTATAAATGCATACATGTGTCACTTTACTTAACCCATGCAATGATAACTCATGATAATGAATGGGCCATTATAGCATGCCATAAGTCATTACTACAGTTCACATGAACTGCATGTGTAGATTTTCATAATCTATTATAAGCAGTCAGTCAAGAGTGCATTATAAACCCTCATCATGCATTATAGATGTGGTCTTCATAAGTATTCAAGAACATCCATAGAATCCTTGGAATTTAAGCTGTTATAATTCATTATGACAGTGACATTACAATGTTTCATGACTACTGATATAGTGCATCACAAAGCATTACGTCTGTTTATGAGTGTAGTTATGAGGCATTATGAAAGCATTTATAATGCACTATAAATGCCCTCATAATGCATTATAAAGTAAGGATCATAGAAAGTGTTACCAAATAGGTAATCTAAAACCTCAAGCTTTATAACTTGAGGTTTTAGATTACATATTTTTATAAATATTTAGAAAATAAACAAATATTTTTCCCAGATTCTTTTCTTTTTAAAATGTTCATCATGTACAGGAAAACATGGCATGTTTTGGACATACTGTAGTTTGATTCGTGATTAATTAAGATTAAGTATTTTTGAAACTGTGAGAGTGCTTTCAGTTTAAAGATCCGTCTATGGCTTAAGCGAGGACATCAAGCAGCATGACAACACGTTGTCACAAACTCTTCAATGAATCATTGATGAGGAAAGTGTGTCAGACTCTCCTCAGCACATAGCATGGAGCGCTAACGCACTTGGACTAATTGGAAAATCCCTTAACCGTAACCCATTAACCACTTTCCACCTGGCAGGAGCTATTATGGACATGTCATTATTATATAGGTGATCAAGTAAAGTCAATTAATAGCAGAACTAGCTTTTCACATGTTTCACAATCTGGCTCTGCAGAAAAGCGAGACAGATACAGGTATAACTGTCGTACCAATGCATCAGTCACTTGGGACGTTTTGGTCCAAAAACGGACATCCTTGTTATGTAACCTGATATCCCGATGTTTAAAGTCTTACTACAGTCCATCCTGCACTCTCTCGGCACCGCTGTACTGGAGAAATATAATGTTACAGCTGTATTTCATCCAGTTTTACACGGTTGACTAAAGAAAAAAAATAAAAAAAAAAAAAAAAAAATATATATATATATATATATATATATATATATATTTGAATTTAAATGTATACAAGGGATTTGTACATGATTTAGATATATGCTGATATCAGATATCAGCAAAGGAATATGAGGAAATTGTTGCATCCCAAATGGTCAATGCCATTCATTGTCATTCAAGATTATTCGTGTCAGTGTGAGTATCAACCTAGAATTGTGTCCCTTGCACAAGGGTGGTATCAGCTCCGGTTCACCCTGTACTTGTGTAGGTAGTGCTTTAGTTTCATCACCTTTCTGTGTCTTCTTTCTTATCTTTTTTTTTACTTTGTTTAGAATCCTGTCTGTCTGTCTGTCTGTCTGTCTGTCTGTCTGTCTGTCTGTCTGTCTGTCTGTCTGTCTGTCTGTCTGTCTGTCTGTCTGTCTGTCTGTCTGTCTGTCTGTCTGTCTGTCTGTCTGTCTGTCTGTCTGTCTTTTCATATATGTGTATTTCACCCGTCCTACTACAGTGTCACGCAAAAGTAGCGCAACAATAGCAGAAACCTTTTGTATTGTGACATGTTTTGAGCTTGTAAATCTGCTATTTTGGAATTTGAATAGTCTTGAAAAGTGAGGAGTTTGATTATTGACTGTGAAACTTCCATATCACATAGCAGAAAGTTGGTAAATAATGTCTACACATAGCCCTTCTCCACATTCTCATTCCCCACACTCTCCACTTCTGAACAAACTTATTTCTTCTTAAATCTTAGATTTGACCCATCTCTCGTGCCGTCCCATAGCCCCACAGTGTGGTACGCTCCTACGCCATGACGTGCACTGTGTCACGAGGCGCCTATATATGCTGTAGCACCCTCCAAAAAAAGAGAAAAGAACCCCCACAACGTGCACGCTCCCGCCCTAGCATCAGCCATATTGCTCCAGCGTGGCCAGATTTGCGTCTCTCTCTCTCCCCTCCTCGGCTCTGCGCAGCCGGGAAGCGTTGCTATGGAGACCAGCAGTCAGGCAAGCAGCAACCGGTGCTGATGGGGAGTAATTCTTCTTGCACACATACACACACACACACGCAGGCACGCGTGCACACACACACACACACACACACACACACACACACACACACACACACACACACACACACACACACACACACACACACACACACACACACACACACACACTCACACGCTCATCAGCAGCTAAAAATAGAGCCCTGGCCCTGGCAGGATGAGTGGCCTAATGCTCGAGTTCTACTTCCCGGAGTACCATGTCGCCCGTCTGTGTGCAATATATATGTATACTGGTATATAGATACCAAAGTATAAAGCATCGCAGGCCCAACCCGCTTTTAAAACGTTGCACACAACCCAGAAGTAAATTCACCCATTAAACCCGTTATTTTGGGCGGGGCATCCAATATTTTGTAAGGCTACAAAAACGGCAATATACAACACTTTTTGGTTTAGTTTTTCTTCTTAACAAATTATTTCTTAGGTTCAGTTGGCTTTGATGTAGTCATCTTTTATATAAATCATTTTTTGAAAGATCTATGAAGAAAATGAATGGGGGATTTATTTCTGTGCCACGAGCAGCTCGTATATTGAAAGCGGCGGGGCCGCGCAGCTCTATAAGTGGCACTTGGACTGGGTGCATATTGATTGTCACCTGACTCTCCCCACTGAGGGGAAAGGCTCCAGAGCAGCAGTGACAGATAGATGTCATTTAACAGACTTTCATGCCAGGCGACTCTCCAATCTTTCTTTTCTTCTATTCGCTGTAATTCCTTAGTTTGAGCCCTTCTTGGTCCTGAAAGTGGGGCTGTGGTCTGTGAACCAACAGGACAGGGGCTATAACTGAGGAGGGTTCCAAGGGGTCCCCATGCAAGAAAGTCAACAAGCTGTGCATTTGTTTGTACAATATAGCACACAGTACACTTTAGCAGTTTAGCACTTTAGCACATTTAGCAGAAGCTCTTAATTTGGAGCAACTTCCATTAAAGGACCACTTCACCACTCAACATATCTTATATCTCATATCATATCATATCATATCATATCATATCATATCATATCATATCATATCATATCATATCATATCATATCATATCATATCATATCATATCATATATAACAGCTCCTCACTAATATACATGAATACTATTCTATTCTACATTAGTGAGGGCCTATTATATGAATTATGCTGAAAAGTGGTGAAGTGGTCCTTTAAGCATGAACAAATTGAAAGCAGGGCAACTACATCATATACATGAATAAGCTGAGAACCCAACTGTAAACAATCTGTAACAGCTAATTAAACTGAATACACATGCTATCTATCTATATAGAGCTACGAAGTATGAAGTGCTGAATCTACTGTACATGTAAGGGATACGTGATGAACCGGTGATTCCCCACCAAGTTTGAATTGTGTTATCCCATTTATTACATGGCTTAATACATTCATAAATAAAACTTAGTACACAACAAGGCAGCTTTTATTTATCTGAAGTTGTGTAGTCTACACTCACTCATAACTCTTGAGAGCGTAAAATGAACGTCCATTTGGTTTCTCAAGAGTTACAGATCTATAGGAGTTACACATCTATAAGGGTCCATTTGGTTAGCAACTAGCCATCACTCAGCTGGGAGCCACCTGGAATCCTCTCAGGGACCACTGGTGGTTCCCAGACTACTGTAGTAGCCTGGTCTAGCCCTCAATGATTTTGGCCTTGGGGGGCGAGGGTGTCGTGGGATCCACACGGCGGAAGTGCTGCGCTCTGATTTGATCTCACTAACGTGTCTTCATCCCCGGCCCCTCCCGCGCCCGTCCACTGCTGTTCTACGTCACATTATTTAGAGCGACGCCCACCCCGGAAGGTTCACTCCACTTGAAGGCCACTTTCCAACGTGCGTTAGTCCAGGCTTTCCGTTTTCGCGCAAGGCGAACGAAAATGAAAGCCTGGGTGTCGAGGCTACTACTGTAGGAGATAGTACTACTGCAAGTGCTATGATGGAGTCTGCAAAGGTGTGTTTTCAGACTGCAGCGGAAGATAGGGTGTGAGTCTGCGGTTCTGACTGCAGTGGGATAAGTTCATTCCATAGTTTTGGAGACAGGAGGGAGAAGAGTTTGGGGTGTGGAGGAGCGTTGTCCTGGGCGTTTTTTCTTAGCAAGCTTTTCCTGCTAGCTTCTCTCTGCTTCGGCTAAATTGTAAACGCTACATGTGTGTACTGTGTGGGCGTATCTCCTGACACTGAAGGTCACGGTCTCTCAGCAGCTGATTAGAGCAGACCATTAACCTTATATTGTCATTAGTTACCTGGACAGTGGGTGAGATGGATGATGAGCGTTCCACTGAATCACTGCTGCTGTTTGTGTCTTCAGCACAGTAGCTCTGAAGGACAGTGGCGTTTCAAGCAATTCGCAGCCCCAGGCAAGAAAGAAAATCTCTGGTGATGTCATACCTATGACGGGCACAGTAAAATGGCGCCCCCACAAGGGATAAAGTGAAGTATTTTTACACTAAAGAACATATTATATGTGTTAAATGTTCAATTCAAGTTATAGAGGGCAAGTATAATCTATTTATCCATATGAGGCTTATTAGGCTGGGATCATTTTAAAGCTTCGTCTCCTGGTTGCCCCGGTGCCCCCCCCCCCCCCCCTCATGGCACCCCAGGCAACTGCCTTGTCTGCCTAATGGCAAAAACGCCCCTGCTGAAGCAGGAACACGTGCTCAGGGTCAGTATAGGACCATGGAGTGAAGCAGGTGTTTTCCCTCGTCTTATGGATTAACATTTAGCCCCCTTCCACCTCGTCCATATGTTAATGTCATTATGGGAAAGCATAAAAAATGGAGGGAACGTAGAGATGCAAGCTTGTAGATAATTTTCTTAATTTAACTACTGCATTAACTACTGCGTATGTGGAATGTGAATAGTGCTTAAAGGGCCAATTCACCCATTTTGTAACCAGATCTTATTGTAGTGATATTTGGGAGGCAGGAGGAAACACTCTGGATTTTTTAACATGTGTAATGTGTAGTGTTTTGTTTTCATATGTTTTAGTATATCAAAGTGCCAGAGGTGTCCTGGACACTGGGCTGCGTATATAGGTGGGTTGACATATTTGGATATATTTTATAAACCTGTCCTGGATGTGGTGTTGGCACAACAACCTTGTTTAATTCAGTGCTTTGTATGTAAGTATGGTGTGGCATTGATATGAAATAGATTAATTGGATCGGCAACTTATGACTGTAGGTGTTTTCCCACTTAACCACAGTTTTTCCAGAGTGTAACTAAGCTAAAGAGCAGTGAGCCAAGGGATGGCTCACTGCTCAATATATAATGATAGTTGCACACGCACATAGCATCTGCAAAATATACATAACGACTATACATAAGGTTTGAATATACAGTATATATTTTCAAATAACCTAAATGAGTTCAGAAGAGTACTGGTCCTTTTAGACTGACACATGTATAGCTATTCTTTAACCGAATGCATGCAGAATTGAATGAATACGAATTATCTTTGTTAGTTCGAACATGTCTAAAATAACCTAAAAATACATGTTTTATGATGATGGCTAAAGAAGTGTCATAGTCATAATCGTCCAATGAATTGATTATGAGAATAATCGTTAGTTGCAGCTGTCAGAGTAACTGTTTCTATTGGAGTGACAGACAATGCCAGTTAGAATACTACTAGTACATACTCTCTTGAAGGCAGGGCGTGAATGTGTATATACGCACGAGAAATGTATTTTATGATTTGAGGGTATACACTTTTTTGTTTTTATGTCTTCACTGTCCTGATAAGTATGTTATGTTGTGCTCCATGCGTTGTCACAGTCATGGGGCATCTATAGACTAATGTCTGTTTCTTTCTGTCTACGTAATATTGAATATGGAAACAATACAAATACAATCTTCCCCACAATCACACTTCAGTCGTCCTTGCTCATGCATCAACAGTGTAGACTGCCTTAGTGCCTCATCCCAGGTGGCAGATGGACGCGCAGCCTGGCTGCACCACCAGGAATGGTCTTAATTGCGTCTGCGCAAGGTGCACGGGGAAGGCGCAAAATGCTTTTAATTATATGTGTCTCGCCCCCGCGCTCTGTCTAGCGGACCCACAGAACAGCTACGTGCCTTCCCAGACAGCTCAAGTCATTAAGCATGCAGAGAGAGGAGTGTTTTTGGGGATATGAGTGGGGAGGAGGCAGGGCTGGTGTCTCTCAACCTGGTGAAAATGCTGCATTTCAGCATCATTAACGCGAGGGGGGAAGGCTGTAAATTGATGGGGCTGTTTGCTCAAACATCACATCACAGGGACCACTAGCAGGGGGCCCAAACCGTCGCAAGGTCTGCAATAACAAATGGAACCACAAGACACGGCTTTGCAGTTATCGGTCTGTTTAGGTCTATTTGTTTTACTCTGCGAGTTAAATTAGCAGTGGGTGTTGGACCAGTGGCCCAGGGACCACCAGCTGGTTCTTGAGAGGGTTATTATAGGTGCATGGTCCTCAGCTAAATGCTGGAGAGTTTGGTAACCAGATTGACCCCTATCGAAGCATTTACTATTGAGAGCCCCAAAACATGGACCCGTATGGGTCCATTGGGTTTCATTTTACGAGTTCAACAAACCATGTGGTACCCAGATTTGGCACAAACAAGGGGGTTAAAGGTCCAGTGAATTCTGGCATCCAGTCAGTTTATTACTGGCTTTAAACCTAATGATCACATTAGAATATATAGTATATCCAAAGACATTATAATGGTAAAAGTAATAAATGCAGCAATAAAGTAGCAGAGCTGAGAGACTGGTGTAATATAGCTCAGCGTAGAGCCGTCTCTCGCTCTCCCATCGCCTGAAGGGCTGCATGCTGATGATCATTACATCTTTTAATTCCTCTCACTCCTAGGCCTCCAAAAGATGGAACACACTACCAACTGTCATTACTTTGACTCCTTTCAAATCCGCGCTCATAGGTCACCTATGAACTGCTACAAATTTTAAACTGACCTCGGTAAAAATTACCGATGTCTTTTCCCTTTTGCGCACTGTGAATCTCCAAAGCGGGGTTGATACCGTTTTCATTCATTCATTCATTCATTCATTCATTCATTCATTCATTCATTCATTCATTCATTCATTCATTCATTCAGTCTGGTGCTCCATGGGTGACCGGTAGGTAGGTACTGTAATGTTGCCAAGGACAGTCAGGAGGCCTCTTGGTAAACACAGGAAAACAAACCGTCGATCTAATTACCTAAGGGTGTCTTTGTCACCTTGTGTGCAGCCACACACACACACACACACACACACACACACACACACACACACTCGCACACATGCACACATGCGCGCACACACGCGCACACACACACACACACACACACACACACACACACACACACACACACACACACACACACACACACACACTAATTACATTAACACTTTTTTGGAGCAGTGCTAGACCCCTCCTATGCCCCCCTTTGTGTGTCTACGTGTACCCCAATGCGATGATTTGATTAGCTCAGCAGGGAACGTGATGTATGATGATATATTATGATAAAAGCTCATTTTTGCACAGATTTCTCCCAGACCACAGCAGAAACAGCAGAAACTCCCACATTTCCAAGACATTTTCAAGTGTCCCACAGATTGAGACTCTGTCCTACATTGTGACTGGCACAGGCCTCAGTATTCAAAGTGACTTCATACTAATGTAGTGCCCTAATAGTTGGTTGGCTTTCTGTTGCATCTTTTCCTGCTACAGCTGTGTTTGGTATTATTTCAATTGAAATCCTGAATTATTGTTGGAATATTGACATCAAGGTGTTCATAATTTGTTAACCATGTTTTGTCCCGTTTCCCCACTCCACTTGTACTACACATGCAACATTCTGGTCCCTCAAGCTCAAATGAACAGTTTTGATCTGTGCGCTACCTCAGGGGTTTTCAACAGATCGTCCGGAGACCACCAGTGGTCCCTGAGAGGATTCCAGCTGGTCCCCAGGCTAAATTATGGAAAGTCAATTAACCAGATGTAGAACGAGAGAATGTAGAACATTGGCCATTTTGATCTGTATTTTTGACTGTTTTGCTCCCCAAATCCAGTCTGGAAATGTGGACAAAAGAGATCTTTAGTTTTGGGGTCTGTCTGTGCAGCTAAAATGGACATCAAATGGTGGTCCGTGGCTCAAATGCTGAATAAATAGTGGGCACTGGTATCAAAAAGCTTGAAAACCACTGCCCTACTTGATTCAGGCCCACCGTTAGTATGCCTGATACGACCTATGTCTCAGTGACTCCCTCTCTCTCAGGGTGAACTTCAAGGAGCCAGAGGCGGTGCGGTCACTGACCTGCTGAAGGAGGACTATGGCTCAGTGACTCCCTCTCTCTCCCTCTCTCTCTCAGGGTGAACTTCAAGGAGCCAGAGGCGGTGCGGTCACTGACCTGCACGTTGCTGAAGGAGGACTTTGGGCTGACCATCGACATCCCCCTGGAGCGGCTGATCCCCACCGTCCCTCTGAGGCTCAACTACATCCACTGGGTGGAGGACCTGGTGGACGGCCGGGGACAGCCGCGCAAGGGCATCGACATCGGTACGTTGGCGATAGAATGCATGAATCATGGTTAAAATGGAGTTTTAAAGGTAATGGTAATGGCAACTTTTTAGCCAAAAATCTAAATAGAGACATTTTTTGCCTTTCCCCTCCTCTACGTTGCTTCTACTTTGACGCTGCAGATGTTTCCCTGCAGACAGACACTTGCTTCTTCTTCTTACAGATGACCCAAAACTTTGTTGTTGTGAACAAATCATGAGACATTCATCACACTCAGGAAAGGTGGTGCCAATTTGTAAAGGTGGGGGCTGGGTTTTAGCCAATCACAGCGCAGCAGTCTCCAGCAGATTCATAATGAGCCAATAGAGTGGAGGTGAGGTGGAGTTAGATTAAACAAATCTAAAATCTGTTTACAAACACAGTGTTTTGTACAGGAAGTTCCCTCTATTACCTTTAAGTTATAATGGGTTTGTATAGGAAGGGGCGGGGCAGCTAAAAAGAACATCAAATATCTAAATAAATACTGAAACAAGTAATGTAAAAACTGTGGTGTTCACTTGAGCAAGAGAAGAGGATACAATGACCAAACGAAAGTGAAACATCCCTTGAACTTTAACTTTGAGCATTAAAGGTGGAGCGTCATGGAACCAGTATGGTCCATTGGATTCCATTTGTACACTCCTTGGAGATCCATTGTGATTCCCTGGGGATCCATTTCATAAGCAGATTGCAGCTGTCAGGTGTGTGATGGATAGCTACTGAGCATGTCTCTTCCCTCCATTATCTCTTAAGTAGGACCATCCAGACCCCCACAGGGAAGACTCAATCTATGCCTGCGCCACTAGTGGGTGGGGAGAAAGCTTGTATCTCCATGTTTTCTTTTTAATGGCCTAACCTACTCCACCACACAAGCGTATTGTTGATCTACAACTAATATGAGCTTTTAGATCTGGTATTTTAATATGAACATGGGAAGCAAATTTGGAAATAAACATTACAAACAAAACAAGGAATCCCAGAAAAAAGGTAGTCGACAAACCTTTTTTGTCTTTGTTTTAGTCGACAAAAACAATACTGAAGTGAAAGTGTCTGTAGATTTCGATAAACATTTAACAAAGAGAAGTGTTAACACATGCTTGTGGCTAATTATTATCTGCACAGATCCATTGGAACACATGCTATTTTCTTCCTCCTCCTGAATAGTAGCAGTTTTGGACATACAAGGTTTCTACCTAGCGGTAGATGATTTAGAATGCAGCTCTTGGTTTCTGTTAGGAATGGCTGGTTTGATAACTGCTAGGAATTGAGCCCTCATTGCCCCATTACAGACAATAGGAGAAAGATAATGGAGTGTCAGAATGTGTCTGAATTCTATTGAGAGGAGGATGGTACTGGTTTCAGAGGGGACCCTTTTTACGGTGCTCTAACTCTGACTGAGAGCCTACAAATACCCAGTACAAGCATTACATTACACATTCTCCAATGTCGCTTCAATGTTATTCCTTGTACTTAAGTTAATGATTAGGTGATGTAAATGTAAACAGTCCACATCAATTGGTGTTTTTTCTTCTTTCTAATTAGATATTGCATGATAATATGTTGTTTTGTGTGTTGTCATGATTTGTCACAACCGGTGTCGGTTTGACTGGGGAATCCATTTCTGAACCAAGAGCGACGACATGAAAGGGGCGGGACTGCTCAGCTCTATAGCCTGCTCAGTTAGAATGATGGAAGCTGGACATAGCAGGAAACCAAACACAAAAAGTACAAGCAGTTTCTGCCTGTCAGCAATGATATCAAACTGGGAGGGTCTTTCAATGAATTATGTTGAGAATGACTATCATGAGTGCCATCTCTCTCCTACATCAGGGGTTTTCAGCAGGTGGTCCGGGGACCACCAGTGGTCCCTGAGAGGATTCCAGGTGGTCGCCAGCTAAAAACTAAAGAAATCTTTAGTTTTGGGTCTGAGGGGTGAAAGTGTCATCAAATGGTGGTCCGTGGCTCAAATGCTGACTAAATAGTGGGCCCTGGTATGAAAAAGGTTGAAAAGCCCTGCCCTACATGGACCCTGACCTCCATATGTTCCTGTCCCCCTCCTCTAGGCACCGGGGCGTCCTGTATCTACCCCCTGCTGGGAGCCACTATGAACGGATGGTATTTCCTGGCCACAGAGGTGGACGACATCTGCTATGACTACGCCAAGAAGAACGTTGAGCGGAACAAGCTCTCTGAGCTCATTAAAGGTATGGAAACAAAATAACTATTAATCCTCTACACTCTCTAGTTGTGTAGACTTGGGCTAATTCACATGATTAATATTTTAAATAACAAAGAGTTACACCTGGTTAACCAACTTTCCACCATTTACGACATAGCCGTGGGACGGCAGTTCGAATCCCGGCGGCTCCTCCCCCTCCTGTCTTACACGTCATAGTGTCCTTGGGCAAGACACCAAACGCCCAAAGACGCTTCTGATGTGCTGGTTGTTGGCCTTGCATGGTTTCTTCCACCATCAGGATATGAATGTGTGTGTGAATGGGTGAATGTACTGCACTATGTAAAGGTGCTCTCTGCATATGACCAGTCAAATATGTTGTTGGCGAAGGGAGCACTGTGGCACAGTGGTTAGTGCTGTCGCCTCACAGCTAGAAGGTCCTGGGTTCGATTCCCGCTAGGGGCGCTGCTGTGGGTGCTGGTGGCGTGTCTGCTCCTCCACGTCATCAGTGCCCATACCCGAGGCGGGGTGGGGAAAGGGCCTTTCTGTGTGGAGGCGCCTCTGGCCAGCCAGGGCGCCTGATGGAGGGGACTGGAACTGGTTGGAATAACGTGTTCCTTCCATGCTCTACGTCCAACCAGGGAAACTCCCCCTGTCAGGTGAAAAGAAGGCAGCTTGGACTCCTCATGCATTGAAGGAAGCATGAGGCCAGTCGGCTGCCTCCTCAGGTTGGCGGAGGGTGTGTAGAGCCCAGGATTGTCAGGCCTAGCACTGTCTCATTCATTCCAATGTAAATATCATGGACATTACACAATAAATACTGGTTCATTTTTGGAATCAGACCTTCAAAATCTCTTCCAAACAAGGCATGCCCTATGCAGTGGAAAAATGTGTGTGTGACATTTATTTTTTTTATCATGTAGGAAAGCTATTGGTGGAGAGGTTTGTTTATCACATGTTATGCTTAGCTGTGATTGGACCATAGCAGTTTGGGGAGGGGCTTACTGAATGGTCTATGCTTTTCCCCATGTAGTGGTGAAGGTTCCCCAGAAGACCTTGCTCATGGACGCCTTGAAGGAGGAGACGGCCATCGTCTATGACTTCTGCATGTGCAACCCTCCCTTCTTTGCCAACCAGCTGGAGGCCAAGGTACTCACTCCTACAGCATAAAAGGAATAGAGCATGCACATCCACACAAGCCCAGGTGCTGGACAAAAAGCAGTACAGCAGAAAGAAATAGAATCCGCAACACTGGTAACAAAACTCAGCTCCTCTGGTTTATTCAACGCTACGATCACTAGGTTCTTCTTCAAGAATGCTGTACCCACTTCAGCAGTGTTTTCAAACAGTGGTCCGGGGGCCATCAGTGGACCCTGAGGGTCCATTTGGTTATATATGTATAGCGCCTTGGGTAAAGGCGCTATATACAGTAAATTTACGTTTACCATTTATTATCGCAGAAAGGATCACATTCTCTGTTTGGTCTGTGTGTGTGCGCGCGTGTGTGTGCACGTGTGTGTGCACATGGTGTGCTTCCAACAGGGTGTGAACTCCAGGAACTCGCGGCGTCCTCCCCCCAGCTCCGTCAACACCGGCGGGGTGACAGAGATCATGGCAGAGGGAGGAGAGCTAGAGTTTGTCAAGAGGATCATCCACGACAGTCTGCAGCTGAAGAGACGCCTGAGGTGAGTGAGGGTCCCACAAGACCACATACAACTAGAAAACTGGAACAGGACTCCACTATGGGGGGGGTTATTTGTATTTATACCGCAAGGCTGCACAGCAACAGCCCTGTAATCAAATGTATCAGGGGGCCCAAAATTTCCTGCGACGCCCCTGCTCCTGGTGGCGCTATCATAGGCCAGTGTGAAAAGGGTTCCATTTCTTCTCCTACATTTGATGGTAATGCATGATTTGAGGATTTTTTTCCCCAAAAATGTGTTTTGCAACAATCCACCTATTGGTGGCACTGTGAAAAGGGTGCGCTTATATTTCTCTGCCTAGAAGTAATGTCACAAAAATCATGAACGCACGCTGCGTTCATGATTCAATGCTTTTTGCTCAAAACGGGCCCATGAATCCATGAATCCTTTGGCCCACAGGATGATTATTTAAATGCAATTGGAGTATACTGGCCCTCTGGTATATGAAATTAATTAATCATTGTTTTACTTTGTCAACTCAATTAATTTACTTTCTCATTTTACTATGTGAGGATCACAGATCCTGAAACTGAACTTTAATAATGCATTGTCAGTTTTAAGGAACATTGATTTTTGTTTCGTACAGTTCGGTGCCTTTATAGGTAAGAATGTGAATAGCTGCCTCCTGGTGGCGCTATAACAAGCCATTCTGGAAAATGTCTTTGGCCTGGTGAAGACAACTGTAGGTGAAAACAAAGATGTGTGTGTCCGTGTGTGTGCGTGCGTGTGTGCGTTTGTTTTAACGTGTCTCCCAGAGGAATCTCTGTGTTCAACACCTGTGTGCTCTTATGCGACAGGAGATGAGAGTCAGCCACTAGGGAGGAAAGTCCTCGTTATGTGTATTTATTTTATTTCTTCTCCTCCTCCCGCTCCACCCAGCCAGGCATCCAGCGCCAGCTGTCATCTCCCCACACCCCCTCACCCCCAAAGCATGCTGGGACACTCCAGTCACCAGGTGTCTGAGGGAAACCCAGCCAACCCTCCTGATTGGACTTTTGAGACAGCCCCCATCCCTTCCAAACCCAAACCCATCTCCATCCAGTCTTTCCTCTAACTGTAATTATAGGAATCAAGGCTGAGCACCAAATATAGCACCATCACTCCCTCCTCCCCTCCCACACTCACGAGCGAGCCCATTTTTTTCTACCCAAATCCGCAGCCAGTGAAAGTGGGAAGGAAATATATGTACTATATATTGAATCGTCACTCTCAAAACTGCTGCATTTGATCACCCATTTATTACAGAAGATTGTAGACCTCAACCATTTTAGAGCAACAGTGGAATCCACCAGCTGATTTTGATATGAATATGGTATTTATTTCAGTATAAGTTGGTATCATTTGCGGTCATTGACGGCATGGCGTAATGAAGAGACTTTTTTTGTCTTTATTATTTACTTATTGTCATGGGTCTTATCTCCTGGAGTGTAGGGGTACTTGTGATCTCTGGTCACACGCTCTGTTCACGCACAAGTAGGCCATGGCCTACGCCCTACGCATTGCACAAACGAGAGGTTTGGAGATCTGTTGGGGATTGATTACATGAAACGGTCACCCGCGCATCCAGTCCCAATGTTTATACTGTATATAGACAGTGTGGGTGAGCTCCTCCCACCCCTCACTGGTGCAAAAGTGGGTGGTAAAAATGGGTTTCCCCCAATCCGCCCCACCCCCACCCCTGCTCACTCTCTCTCAAAATTACAGTGATGACTACTATTCAAACTTGCCCTCCCCAAAGCGTTCACTTCCACTGATATTATAATCACCATCTTCAATAAGAAGATTCTAATCATAGGGCTTCCAAATGGAAGAGCAGTAGAGTGCGACCCATGCCAGTGTGTGTCTGGTTCCGCTCCTGATTTTGGAGAGTCCTTAGAGATCACTCAATACTTATTCAACCACTTAAATTGAAAAAAATCTAAGGTTGCCGCACGTTTGAACATACCGAATGGCTATTCCTTTAAACCTTAAAGGGGCTCCACCATGAATTCAAAATCGAATGTATCAAATAAATTTTGCCTTTTAATACATTTTTATATAATCTGTAGCCTAAACAATCAGTCGCATAATTATTCTCACATTTTCACATCACAGTGTGCTGTTTGGCTACAGTACCAGAAATGTCCACAAACCCCACCACCCCCCCCCCCCCACACACACACATACACGCATACCAAGGACTTAAAGGGTTAAAGTTAAAGTAGAAAAAATATTTAAATTGGTATTTTAGTGACATCATTAAACAGGAGAATCTGAGAGTGTTTATTCATGTGTCCCCCATCTGATGAAGAGCCGTGAGGCTCGAAACGTCATCTTCTTCATGGTGAAATAAACACCTTTAGTTTGGAGCTTCAATCCAGTGTGCGGACCTTATTTATTTCTTCCTAGTTTGTTTTTCGGCCCAGCACCTGGTATTTAGTTAGGTTTTTTTGGATGTGCGTGCCCTATTGTTTGTTTTAGCCCCCCATCCAGACACACACAGAAAATCACAGATATATCAATATACTGTAGGTCTGACTGTTTATGTACACATACACTGGGATTGGTTAAACACCAAACAAAAATGGGCTCACATTGATTTGTATACATATGATATATATTTGCAGTAGCTTGTAACAAGTAGCTAAGCTACATAGCTTAACTACATTTTCCTGTAACTTGTAGTGTAGGTTACTACATTTGCTCTGGGAATAGCTTGTAGTGAAGCTACACTACTTGTTTCTAGTAGCTTGTAGTGAAGCTACACTACTTGTTTCGAGTAACAAGGATTGTAGCTTACTACATTTTCCCACACACATTTTCAAATTCCACCCATTTTTAATGGGTAGAAAACCTCCAATATACATCCCAAAACTTAAACATGTCACCATCCTATGTTCAAACCCACCGCTAAATTATTATTATTATGATTTTTACCCATATCATTTTTATTATTATGATTATTATTTAGAAGGTTGTACATTAAATTAAGATATATATTTATATTATGTAGTGTTGATGTAGCAAGCTACATCAAGCTACTTTTGTCATGTAGCTTGTAGTGTTGCTTGCTACAAATCTCTGGCGATGGCTTGTTGTGTAGCTTAGCTGCATTTTTTCGAGAGTAACAAGTACTGTAGGTTACTACATTTTCCCAGTAACTTGCCCATCACTGCATATGATATATATTTGGATCGTTGTAAGAAGAGCTGCCGCCATGCGTATCAACATGAACAGCCCCCCATCTGCAAGGAAATGCAGGAAACGTCTTATTAGATTTGTTTAATAATTGATTTAGTCATTTGACAGGGGAGAGGAGGGGGGCTTCAGCCCTCTGGGTAAAATAGTCTAAGTGGCTGTCTGTTCTGACTAACCCAGTAACCTTCTGGTGCCCTTATGGTTGTTGTGATCGTGTCAGCATGCCAAACATCAAAGATAATGTCATTCTGTCATGTTGAGTGCTGCTATAGATGTGTCCTTAAAGGGCCACCTTAACGTTTTCGCTGCCAGCTAGTTTCTCTGTTTACATCCATTCTTGGGCATCCAGCCATGACGTGCAGCTATATTCAGATCATAATTTCACGTCCACACAGACATCCACCAATTTTTGTAACAGCTAAAGAGTTGCAGCTCTTGCTAAGACTGCTACTGTTGTCATCATAACATCCTGTGTCGTGATCCCGGACGGTTAAAGTGACGCTTCCTGTTACGATGGCGAATGTGCGGCAGTTCAGCTTGGTGGCCACACTGTCTTCCTGGACTACATGTTGTCTCCCCAAGGTGGTTCCTAGTCAAACACCACAGACTTCATTATTTTTTTCAGGTCTTCGGGTGCAAATTTGAAATTGTTCTACCATTATCTACTCCAAATAACATTAACGCTACCATTAACGCCCTCAACGCCCAGGCAGGGCTGTTTGGAACCATTAAACTGATGGACCAAGTGATTTGCAGCTTCAGGCCCGTTTCAAGGTTGATACCCCACTGTCTGTGTTTTTCAATCTCCATAGGCCATGTATTGATCAAGAACAGCTTATATATCCCTTCATTTCTTTACATGTATTGATCTGATATGTGTCTGTCTGTCATGGGACAAGATCAAAGCGTCTTTTATGCTGCTCTGATCCATTCCTGGATCCACGGTTGGATTTCAAATGAAATGGATTTCGAATGAAATCCAACCGTGATTGTGCATGTCTTAAAAGATTTACAGCAATGCATTGCTAGTGAGTATTGGGGTTCATTAATGAAAAACACAAACGCCTGAGACAAATTGGAATAATTAGTTTTTTGTCTGGCAGCAACTATAGACATACAATTTCTTTAAATTATTTGTAATGTTATGACACATTACCTGACCTTAATCCCAAAATAATGTTTGAAAGGTTTGCTTTGGCTTACTGTGATAGATTGTATCTGAGCACCACACCGCGGTGACTTCACGCGCAGGGACGGAACGGAGCGGTGCACTGCATGCACAAGAACGGCCACACCACGTAGACCCAGAAACATGCTAAATCCTGGGCCGTGAATGTCCTGGTACTGTATAGGTGTGTGTGCATGTGAGCATGGGGTCAGTAAAAAAATAAGCAATACACCCCTTTTTGGGAGTTAAGGCATCTCTCTCTCACACACACACACACACACACACACACACACACAAACACACACACACACACACACACACACACACACACACACACACACACACACACACACACACACACACACACACACACACACACCCTTTACATGTAATCCCAGAGGTAATCTATTCCTCCTCCTCCCCTCCCTTTTGCCTCTCCAATCACTCAGGTTGAAACTCTTGTCGCAGGGGTGCCGGCTGAGTTTTTTAAAAATCATATACTGGTCCATTTGTCCTGTAGTGTGTGGTTTGATGTGACGTGTGAAAAAAATCTAAGTTTGTAGTTACTACAATACCCGCATTAGAATAAGGACAATCTGCGCCAATGCAAACTGTGGAAGGGGGACCTTATGATGAAATGTATAAAAGGGGGCAGCTGTGACAAAACTCAAGGACATTATGTATCATGTCACAGCAACCAAGGTAGATGGATGCCTTGCCCAATGTGTTTTGGTGTGGAATTGTCCTTTAAGCACCTTGGTAAGGAAAGCCTCTTCCTGAACTGTGGTCAAATGTGTGTGCATGCACACACACTAATAACATGGTTTGTTGTGCAGGTGGTACAGTTGCATGCTGGGGAAGAAATGCAGCCTGGCTCCCCTCAAGGAAGAACTGAGAAAACAAAGGGTGAGTAGTACTGTTCACATACTGTTATTTCACTTTTTAACACTCAAAGTTTGCTTGATGAATCAGGGGTTCGCTGGTGTTTGACTGGGTCTTAACCTGTAAGCCGTGTGGTTTGTTGTCTGCTCAGGTACCAAAGGTGACCCACACAGAGTTCTACCAGGGCCGCACCATGCGCTGGGCTCTGGCCTGGAGCTTCTGCGAGGACGTGGTCGTACCGGTAAGCTGTGTTTTGTACATTTTGAACAGTAATCAATGGATGAGGGTGTGTGTGTGTGTGTGTGTGTGTGTGCAACTGTGCACTGCTGTATCCCAGGCAACAGTTGCCGGGGCAGGTTAGCACACTGTGTTCCCTACGCACAAAAACACATCGGGCGAAATTAAGAAAGAACTCTGCAAACCTTGAAGTGACATTAAGCAATTTAGACCCTGATTTCCATTTTCCAAAATGTCCTCTAAACCCTGACAGTTATTATTAACTATTTACACAGGAATTAAACCCATTTTCAACATTTTACTAGGTCATCAATATACCTTAGAGATGTTGTGTGGACATGATAAAAAGTTTCCTCATTTGTGTTTCCTAGAAATGGAACGATTTGTTCCTTTCATTCCATTTGTACACTCTCAAAAAAATCTTGAACATGGGTGTATTTCCACTTTAAGTTTAGGGCCTTCCCGGCGAGATGCAATAAACGCCCGGATCATTGCAAAAGATCTGCTAAAATCTAAAAAAGAGAGCGGAAAACAAAAGGAACAAATGAGAATTAACGTTGCATTGCAAAAGCTTTTGAACCATGTTCGTAAAGTAGACAGTAGACTACAAGCAAGGTTCATGTGGATGAAGACTTCCTCTGCTCTCTGTAAGTGTTTTCAACATGAGAGCAGTTGAGCAGAATGATTGGCCTACATTTCTCTGCTGCTTCTCTGCTCCTCCATCACCCCTCTGTCCTCCTAGGGCCTGCAGCATCACACACCGCTGGACTGGGACTGACTCATCCCCCTCTGTGTGTGTGTGTGTGTGTGTGTGTGTGTGTGTGTGTGTGTGTGTGTGTGTGTGTGTGTGTGTGTGTGTGTGTGTGTGTGTGTGTGTGTGTGTGTGTGTGTGTGTGTGTGTGTGTGTGTGTGTGTGTGTGTGTGTGTGTGTGTGTGTGTGTGTGTGTGTGTGTGTGTGTGTGTGCGCGCGGGCGTGTGCTGCAATTATACGCATGGCTGAATCCCTAATTCGGCCTCCGTGTGTGTACATATGGATGTTTAATGTATGTATGTTGTGTGTGTGTGTGTGTGCAAGCGTGTGTGTGGCACCATTGTTGAATATTATATATAGTATATGTGACATACATTCATATGTGGCCTACTTAAACCACGTCATTCTAGGTGAGAATGAACAGAAAATGTTACAATTTCCATTGAGGAATGAACGAAAGAAAAATATATGGGAATACACAGTATACATATACAGTACATACAGATTAGTTAATGTGAAGCATGCAAAAGCTAAGAACAGTAAATAATCTATATAGGCTAATTAATCTGTGTATGCAAATGCTATCATTTCATGTTATGTTTACATGAAATGCTATAGATCTGCATGGACAAGTACACATGCAAATGTTATATAAGATACATAAGTTGAGGCTTTGCATACGCCTGTAGTAGGAGGTCAAGGCTAGTACTACTGCAAGTGCTATGGGCTGAGATAGAGTCTGAAGATGTGTGCTCTGAATCTGTTCTTCATGCCATATAGTTTTGGGGCCAGAGGGGAGAAGAGTTTGGGGTGTACTTCCAGGTTGCCCGTGTCGTCAGACATTAGGACATAACGATGTTTGGACTCCACCACACACCATATGGATGGAGATAAACAAAGGACGAAAAATAGGGAGGTCTGAAGTGGTTAAACACACGTTGGTCTTGTCGTCTCCTGTCTGTTTAAAGGGGAAGTCCACCCATTTTCAACATTCCTAATATGTCATTAGTATACGCCAGAGGTGCTGGGTGGACATGATAAAAAAAGTTCCCCCATTTTATGTTCCCAAGAAATGGAGGTCTGAAGAAAGCCACTAACATGGTGAAACATCTTGATGACATCATCAAGATGTATTTTCACCATGCTAATGGATTTCTTTAGACGCTTCTTTTTTTCTGAGAGTGTACAAATGGAACCAAATGTTAGGGTTCATTTGGTTGCATTTGTACACTCTCAGAAAAATATTGAAAATGGGTGGAATTCCACTTTAAGCGAGCATGATGTGTGACGTGGCTTCATCCATTTGTGATGTGTGTGCACGTCCACGTGCGTGTGTGTATGTGTGTATGCGCGTGATGGAGGGGTGGGGGTGGCTGGTAATTGAATAATGACATCATATGTGGAGATTTGTCTCCTTGAACCAGGGCTTTCACTGCTCCGTTGGTTTTTAAAATTAGGTAAGGCTTTTAAGAGGTCTTCACAAAGTCGGCTGTCACGGTAAAAGGCTGTGCGTGTTGTGTGTGTGCACACATGCCGTGCCTGCGTGCAAGTGTGAACCATATGAATAATGGAGGAACACAGTACAGTGTGGAGGGGAGGGCCCCCAAAGTGCGAGACACAAAAATCCACACTCGGTATTCGAGCTCCTTCCTTCCATGTGTTAAGTTAATTTGGCTAAGATTTTGTGCAGTTCTCTCCAAAACAAAAAACATGTTGTTTTTGCTTTGTTGAAAGCAATACTGTTGCTTTCAACAGTATTGCGTTGGTGAAGGGAGATGAGCTAATGCC
This sequence comes from Benthosema pterotum, assembly GCA_039105355.1. Classification (NCBI taxonomy): domain Eukaryota; kingdom Metazoa; phylum Chordata; class Actinopteri; order Myctophiformes; family Myctophidae; genus Benthosema; species Benthosema pterotum. The sequence continues at coordinate 35,798,242 of CM076977.1, forward strand.
ACTTTACTTTGACCCAAAAAAAAGTGTGATGAACATGCTGCATTGCAACCTGTTGTTATTACAGTCAGACGTACAAAGACATCTAGTCTCAGAGCTGCGACATTGAGGGGTCAGAAACTGAGCGATCGAGAGCTATTTGTGCAGCTTTTTCCGCAGATGGGGGGGCACAAGTAATATAAAAAAGAAATATGTCGCATAATACTCTTGAGCCCAAGTAATGTAATGTTATTACTTTCTAAAGGTTACTAATAAGTAATAATCAATATATTGCTCTCCTAATTAATGGTCAAGGATGCAGCATATTGATTGTATTGATCCTCCCTCTCAGCAAACAAACAACAAATCATGAAGGCCAGACAAACACTGTTTAACACTTCAGCAGACATGGCTGACAAGATAATCCACTCATTTTCTTTCTAAACAACCCATTCACACAAAGCACAAGCATCATATTTAACCGTTTGTTTATCTACCAAGGACAAATCAATGCACGTTTCAGTTTTCACTCCAATGTAAAAAAAAAAAAAAACAAAAAAAACAAAAGAGCTCAGCACACTTTATTCCCTGGGCATCACTCAGACCACCTTTTTATTTATTTATTTACTTTTTTGTAGCCTTACCATGATGCAATTCTAAAATGTGGACAAGAAAAAAAAATCCAGTGAATGTTGATGAAATTGTACACTAAAACGTCTCTCTCAAAGTCACTCTTTTAGTATGTAAACAAACACAAAGTTGATTCAGACACTGTAGAGCTCACCAAAACCCAAGTATTTTTTCCATAAAAGTCTCAACTTCCTGATTTTCCATGTTTTTATTTAAAAACAATACCCAGACTGGATCCGAATCCAGATCTTCAAATTGTAAAATCAACAGGAAGTTAACATTTTTTATGAAAAAAAAAAAAAAAAAAAAAAAAAGTGTGTTTGTTTATGTAGTAAAAGAGTGACTGTTGAGAGCTGTTTTAACAGTCAAAGTCAAGTCACAAGTCAAGTTTGAATTATCCTTTTCTTATCACTGAAACAGTTTTATATATTATTTCTTGTCTACATTTGAAATTACAACGACACAAAAACAAACAAAAACGCGCTTACCCTTTAATATCATTCCAGCTTTAGTAAACAAGGAAAGGGAAGATTTGTGTTTCATTTTATCGACCACAAGTCGAAAAATGTTTCAGTAATTGGCCTGGTGAGGTCTGATGGCCTATCAATGTTCTCATTTACTGGGAAGTCGGACATCAAGAACTTCCACAGAAAAGCGAGTTAGAACCTCAGGGGGAGAACTGTACCGGATTGGCTGGCTGAGTCACCAGCATTAGGAAACATGTCCATAATCAATGCCATGTGTCTGTGCTCACTCACACAGCACATACTGTACAGTCAGCTGCAATGAACAGCATGAATGACTTTATACTGTTAGGTACATGTTACCCCACGCCATGCCCATATCAGCCTTCCAAAAACAACGGGGATCCCCATGTTCATTCCCAAACAGAGTGGTGGTCCCTGGTTCATAATCAGTTGAAAACCCCCCGTCTATTCGAACACAATTTAAGCCTGAGTTTGTGGGAGGCAGGCGGGAAGAGCAGAGTGATATTGATCATTATTTGGATGTACAGGGTGTTATTGGTCACTGGATGGATACAGGGTGATATTGGTCATTGGATACACAGTGATATTGGTCAGTGGATACAGGGTGATATTGGTCATTATTTGGATGTACAGGGTGGTATTGGTCAGTGGATACAGGGTGATATTGGTCATTAGACCTACTTCTTTGTTCTGGGGTCGGCGGTACCTGTCAATGAGGGTTGTTTTTAGCTTAGTTGACATCTAAAGTCCGGATTTGCTTCAGTCCCTGATTTCAATGGAATCACAGTTTGACGAGTTTACACATCATAGACACAGTAGGTGTTTAGAGTAGACGATGTAAGCTTCTTAATTTGTCTTACATATATCAGAATATAGCTTCTGATATTTGTTTCTACCAAGTTTCTAGTAAGTTTCTTCTGTTTAGTCAACAGTACTTTTGTATATTTCTCCAGCATAGTGGTGGCACACAAATGCTGGATTCAACAGACATTATTGAAACTGAATATATGACACAGTTGGACGAAAAAAAACAAATACCTAATAGTAGCTGAATTTGATTAATATTATATATATATATCTTTTTGCCTGCATCTAAAATCTTATTATGGCAAACAACATGATTATGACACAACATAACTTAAATAGTAATCACTATTATGAGTCCATGAAACATTTATTCCACAGTTTTGAATGCATAATTGCATACACTCTTCAGTGATATACTTTCTGCCAATTTGGCCTGAAAACAGAATAGGCTGAAAATGCTTTTTTCTTTTTTTTTTCTTTTTTCTTTTGCCAATTTCCTGCTGAATGTTTTCTGTGCAGCCAAATAATTTGCACTTGCATCACGAGCCGTTATTAATAGCCCTAGGAAACATTTACAGCATGTCATACATTAACATGGTTAGCACTCTTCTTTAAATAAGCACATTTCCCTGAGATTCTGTCTGGTCTACAGTGTTTGTAGGTCAGTCGGCCACGTCGTCATCATCAATGTCACGGTGTAACTCCTCGGTACCTCCCACTGCCGAGCGCAGACCCCACGCTGTGCTGTCCTAGCCTGTAATACGGATCATGTCCCAGCAGACAAGCAGCTATTATTATGGAACACGGTTTGGATAAAAGGGTGTTTTCCGCCATCACAGCATGACGCTTGTAATAACCAGCAGCAGCAGCAGCAGCGGTCAGAAGTCCATCTCCAATGTCACTGCATAGCAGGGCAGGGCAGGCTGACGCATGGTGCGCTCAAACGGAGTGGAATGGAGACATCTTGTGGCGGCCTAGTGAAGGTGCAGCTTAACGCTGCTTCTGTCCGTGGATGACTTGTCCTCTCTCAATGACTAGTCTTGTCCAGGAAATACGCTGACGCCACATTTCACCTCCAGTCCTTATTCCAAGGGGAAAACTTAGTGGGTGGGATGTCAGCTTGTGGACCGGATGGTTCGCAATTAGGATGACCAAATGTCCCCACTTTGCTTGGGACAGTCCCTCACAATGTCTCACATTGTGACTGGCATGAGGCATCAGTGTTCAAATGGTCAAACAGTTTTAATAGTTGCCTTTTCTGTTCTCTGTTTTTAAGCCTGTTAAGCAAAGGTGTATTCTCAATAAGGTAACAAAGGCTGTGTGGCATGCCTGATCAAATCTCAATCTAGCCCTGCCTGATTCAAGGAAAAGAAAGAGAACATTGCCACGCCTAAGTTAGAACAATATGATGGATATGAGCATGTTGTGCTTGCGCGTTCATTCCCGGTAACACCTCCGTGGCCGTGTCCATTATGAGGTGACCCTCACCACACACACACATGCAAAATACAACGCCTTTGTGTTCAAAGCCGAACCCACACCCCTGCAGAAGGCTAGCAGGGGTGGGGCAGGGGGAATTTATCAATTAGCCTGCCAAATCTGTAATTCCTGTATGCGGTACTGCTGTTAAGCACCAATTGATAACAAAATTACAGGCAACTGCCGGTAGGCCTATGGTTGAATGTGACATCTATGCATTCAATACCAACATGTACGTTGCTACAGTGTATCCCTGTCCTTCAGCCTTGAGTTCTCATCAGGCTTGAAGAGAACTAACGGTAGTAAACGTGAAACCCCAGTCAGCACCATGTCCATGATAGATAAATGCATACACAGACAGACACAGGCGCAAGTAAGGCGATCGGTGCGCAGTGTTTGGTGGTCAGCGGGCGGTCCCTTGTGGTACTCCGATTGGCCGGTTTAGGTGATGAGCGGCCTACTTGTGCGCAACGCCCAAATTTTTACACTTTAGTGAGTGCTGATCTATTTTTTTTCTATTATTATTTTTTTACATGGAGCCCAAGGCCTGCCTGGCCCTACTGATTAGCATGCATTTTAGGCTAGGTCAGGTTGGTTTCAGGTAGAGTCTGTCTGCGCATGCGTTTGTTTGTCCACGTGCCTGTTACGTCACCTGCAGGGTACTGTCAATAAGAAGTGTGTTGAATTTTTATTTGGGCACCCTGTTAGCAATTCGTTCCCGTCTCCATCCTCCCCATGAACAAGCTACGGTGTCTTGCACGGTTTCCTTCCACCTCTCGGGTGCTTATGTGTTTATTCCTACTAACAACACTACACTATTAGGGCACTGGTGCTGACCAACTATAATTGGCTGAGAGAATATGTCTGTTTGTAGCAGATTACAGTTTCGAGAACATTTCTTTATCAACCACGTAGGCCTTATGTTTTTAATTGTACGATGAATAGCAGAATTAATAGCCCATCAACAAGCTTAGGTGTTGTGCACTTGTAGAACAGCTATTTTCACAATGTTTGGAGATTTGTGACAATATGGCATGCTCAAAATAGGTACAGAGATGGGAGTACATTAGGGACATCAGATGTTAGTGGTTTACCGCCAGTAATAATTCCATACCAGCCGTAGAATGACATTTGTAAAGGTGGTGTGTCTGAAGGCAGAGTGTGGACTGACTGACTGACTCATCTCCTGGTGACTCATCATCACTGATGGGATGACAGAGCAGCCAACTCATGACTCTCTTTCCCTTGCCTCCTCTCCTGCATACTACCTTGTTGGTTTTGTGAAGTAGTTTTAAATATATAGGGCTTAAAAGTAAGTAAATAACTGCAGCTGAGATCATTAGAGCATTACTAGATCCTTGTACTTTGTTAACTGTTGTCTTTCATTGCCCTCTATTGGCAGATTCTGTAACACCACACTTGTGTTGTGGTAATACCTGTATATGCAACTTTAGTGTGCACAAACTCTATGTTTGACAGAATTGAAGCCAACATCCCCCTCACACACTAGCACCACCTTGTCATGAGCCTGACAAAAACGATTGGTTGACGTCAGATTTTAATGTAGACCAGGTTTTTCATTTCAACCCTTCGTATATCAAGGCTTGTTTTTAGCATTTGAGCCAAGGACCAACATTTGATGACATTTAGCCCATAATAATATATTGGCCTCGGTATCCAAGGTTACGTCTGCGCTGTGAAATGAAAGCCTGGGTTCGACCTACACCAGAGAGTCTATCAAATGGCTTCCGTACAAACCTCCCCCGGAAGTTGCCTTTCTTCAGCCAATTGCGCCGCGGTGCTCCCAAAATGTATACTCCACAGAAACATTTTATTCCTCCCTTAGGCGATCCACAAGCCCCCAACACTTGTTGATCCCTTGAGCTATACTCTATGGCTCTGGTTACAGGGAGACACACAGCTATGTCTCCGTAAAACCGTGCTCTACTGATTTTTTTTTTGTTTTGTTTTTCTTCAATGAGAAAATGCTCAGTGGCTTGAGTCAGTGTGCACATGAGTTAATTTGCGTTAACATTTTTAATCAAATTAATCAACAAAAATAATTGGTGCCATTCACTTGTTATTTTCGACAGCCTTAATAAAACCTAAAGGCTGCTTCCCTATGGTGTGATTATAGGGGATAGAAAGCAGGCCATTCCCAGGGGACCCAAGAGGTCTTATGGATGGTTTGTGATATCGCACAAGATCTGATTAAATGAGAGAATGAATGACAGAGAATGTGAACGTTCTGCTTTTTTTGTTCTCTCTCTCCCTCTGTTTGTCCTCAGTCTCCGCCCAGCAAGAGGCGTAAGGTGGAGAAGTCCAGGAAGCCTCTGTCCTTCACACTGCCCCAGGCCAGTCTGAAGGAACTGCAGGCTAAAGCCTCCGCTATGGGCTGCACCTCCTCCTCCAGCCCTGTGGAGGCTGTCACCAGCCTGCTGCAAAAGACACTCACGGAGCTTAGGGTACATATCCCACTTTAAACATTTTAATAGTGTTATAGGACAGGCAACTTTTTAGCCAAAAATCAAGATGTATATATAGATATATATATAGCTATTTTTGCCTTTTTTCTCCTCTATGTCACTTCTACTTATTGTAAAAACACAAAAAGAAATCTTAAAGATTAAGTAATCAATTTAATCTATTATATAATTTAATTTTACAACATAGCCTACTCTTCGCAACTTTACCTTGTTTATGAAATGGAACTCTGGATGAGAGCATCTACTAAACGCCTACACCAGGGGTGCCCACACTTTTTTGACTTGAGTGCTACTTTCAAAATGACCGGCTCAACAAGATCTACACATCAAAAATGTGATTATTCCATTACTGAAAATCCATTTCAAGGCCCCCAAGAAAGTTTGAGCTTTGAATTAGTGGTGATGGTATTACTGTTATAGTGCTTAAGAATAAAATGAAAAATAGAGGGGGATAATTGGAAGATTTTCCTGTATGTACTATTACTGACGTTTGAAAACAATATTTGAGGTTTGAGTTTGTGACAGTTCGTGATGTTGAGTTTAGTCTCTCGCACCCAAAACTAAGAACTTTCACGTTTTTGTCCACAATTTGAAAGGAGAACTGTCAAAACGTTAGTCAAATGACAATAATTCTCCATTTTCTAATTGTGTGGAAAATGACATGCATAATTCAGATCTTTAAATTTAATTTGAGAGTGTTAAAATGAAACCAAATGGACCCTTACGGGTCCATTTGGTTTCTTTTTACACCCTCAAGAGTTACAGATCTACAAGAGTCCATGTGCTGGGGGGGACAGTCATGTGATCTACCTGCACAGCCTGTGTGATCTACTGGCAGATCACGATCTACCTTTTGGGCCTCCCTGGCCTACACTGTAATCCGTGTCTCTTTCCGTCCCACCCTGGTGGTCCCTGACAGGTGTTACACAAGTGGCTGCCATGCGCGGCCGCCGATCGGAGGGATCTGTTCCTGACGGCCGTGGAGAACACCTGGATCCACGGCCGTCAGAAGCGTCGGGAGCAGAAGCGTCAGCTCCGGGAGCTGCCCAGAGCGCCTCCGACAGCGACCGTCGCTCAGACTGCCGCCGCTGGCGCCTCGGGCCCCGGCGTTTCCCACGAGTCCCAGAACCAGCAACCCTCCTCCTCCTCCTCCTCCCCCACACAGCAAGGCAACGTCCAACAGAGTTCCAACGGAGACTCCGGAGGCACTTCTACCGAGCAAGAACCTCAGGATGCAGAACAAACAGGGGTATGTACTAGTGCATAAATATTCTCAACTTGTGGCCCAAAAAATAAATGGTAAATGGTGCATTTATATAGCACCTTCATCCAAGGTGCTTTAAATAGATTGTGCATCACATTCATGCATTGATGGCAGAAACCCTATAAGGCACAACCAGAACATCAGGAGCAATTAGTGGCATGCTCAGGGACACAACGATACTAACTCTAGGGGATCCGGGGTTCAAAACTGGCAACCTTGTTACCAACCAGTGACTCTACCCCTGAGCCACCACCGCCCATAGAGAATCTTGTCTGTTGCCTCACAACTAGAAGGTCCTGGGTTCGATTTCCACCAAGGAATGGCGTGTCTCCTCCTCCGCGTCATACCCGAGGCGGGGGTTGGCGAAAGGGCCTTTCTGTGTAGAGTTTGCATGTTCTCCATCGTGTGCCCTAGGGTATATTACCTCACATGTTCTCCACCATGTCCCTTAGGGTAGATTACCTCACATGTTCTCCATCGTGTCCCCTAGGGTAGATACACTCACATGTTCTCCACCGTGTCCCCTATAGGGTAGGTAACCCCACATGTTCTCCCCATATTCCCTAGGGCAGGTACCCTAACATGTTCTCCGCCATGTCCCCTATACTGTAGGGTAGGTAACCCTACATGTTCTCACCGTGTCCCCTATAGGGTAGGTACCCTCACAGGTTCTCCCCGTAAAATAAATAATAATACTTGAATCTTTTCTTGTTGTCCAATTCTTGTTATGGAAGAAAAACGGGAATTTGGGACAAAACGTACTGGCCGACAGCATGGACACGGAGTCCTCCACAGACCCTCCTCAGGCTCCGTCACAGGAGGCTGAGGAGGAGAAGGAAGCGCCAGCAGAAGAAGCCCAGGAAGCCGAGGGCACCACCACCCCCACCACCAGCACCACCTCTACCCCGCAGGACATAGCTCCGCCCAGGCATCCGCAGAGCCCCGCCTCAGCGGCGGAGGGGGAGGAGCCCTTCCTGTTTAAATGTGCCCTGAACGTCCTGCTGCTGGAGGAGGAGGAGGGCGGCGGCGTAGGGGTGGAGATCCACTGGGTGGAAGGACAGAGTAAGGACCTGATGAACCAGCTGTGTACCTACCTGAAGAACACTCTGCTGAAGATGGTGTCCAGGCCCTGATGTTATCACGTTGTTATCAGCAGGACTTTTTCATCTCAGAATGGCCATGCTCTGCAGTCTGAGACACAAAACCCTAGCCCCCTCCAACCGTAACCCTAATCCTAAATGGTTGAGTGTCGGGGATTTAGGCTTAGGGTTACGGTTGGAGGGGGCTATGGTTTTGCTACAAACATTGCTTACACCCTTCTCTAAACCTACCCCTAAAACTTAACCGCAAGCAGATTTGACTGTTATCAGTGGATAAGATCGCAGTTGTCATCTTCTCAGTGAGTAGGCTCCAGACAACATGCTGTCATCGATAAAATGGTGCTGATAAGCAGCCTGCTGGGAATTATCGCTTGATAACGGTAGAAGCGGGTGGAGAAACTGTATGAACCCCACCACTGTATACAGAACGGACTTTGACTAGTGCAGTTAAAGGGATTTTTCATTTTCAAAGAAAAACAAACATCAACAGGAACAAAAAAACATGTGAACACCTCAGACAGTTACTCCATTTAGTAATTAGATATTTGATGTTCATGTTCATGAGTAGATGATATAATGACCAAAAGTCTTTTTGAAAGTGAAATATCCCTTTAATGGAGGGCAGGTAGAATTTTATTTTGGAGGACTACCAGTGCGGAGAATGATTTTTTTTAGTCTTCACAGTTACAGGAAGTGTTTTTGTTTGATTGTTTGTTTTTTTACTTTCTTTCTTTTTAAAGTTAAAGGAGAATTCCACTCCAGAAGCCTTTTTTTTTTACCTTTATTTGCAGTAGTTTTTTTTTTCTTCATAAAAGTGGTACACCTGTTATTTTGTGGAAAAAAGAAAAACCTCACTCCTCATTGTCTGTTTCCCCTACCCCAAAATAAGTCTAGAATGAGGCTATGGGATGTAGTTAGAATTCACCTATGTATTCTCTCTCCACCATGTCAGTAGTGTGTTGATACTTTTGGTTCAGCTGTCTGAGAAGGTGGGGGCAGGGCATATGGTATATATGGCTGAAGCACTGAACCGTTAAGTGAAAGTGTGAACACACTACTCACATAGTGGAGAGAATATATAGCCAAAAATGCATTTTGGAGTGATAGAAATGAATAACATCCCATAGCCACCATTCTAAGCTTATTTTAGGATAGGGGAAACAGCCATAAAGGAGTTTTTCCCCTGCAAAATAAATCAACTGCAAATAAGGGCAAGAAAGCCTTATGGGGTGGCATTGTCCTTTAAAGGAGTGCTTTGCCGGTACAGAATGCCTTTAAATGCTGTACAGCGGCCTCGAAATATGTGAAAAAATATATGTTAAAAAAAAGCCACACGATGGCGCTAGAGAAAGTATATTCTGTGCGTGCCTTGCTGCTCTCCTCTGCCTCCTTTAGTGTCCAGTGCTCTGGGAAACGTTTACCACCTATGTCACTTTTAGGGCAGTGACTTAGGTGGTAAACAGTCTGGAACCCCCTCCTCTGGTGTTCCACTGGTGTTCCACAGTATGCGCTGAGACACGGACACAGAGGCACAGATGCACAACAGTATAACCATACAGATGAGGTTTAATTTCGGCGAAGTATCCCTTCAAAGGTCTGTATTGAGATAGCAGTCATTTGCTGTAGGCTCTATATTATGTTGAACATTAAACATTCTCAGCTCAGAGTCGCCCGTTGCCTCATTTGTATCGCAGGTAAACCCCTACAAGCATACAAATCGGCCGCGTTTTTAGCCAATCACAGTAGAGCAGTCTCCAGCAATTTTATAATGAGCCAATAAGTGTGGAGGTCTATTCACAACCACAGATGGTGTACACACGAAAGTTGCCTATATTATTATTGTTAACAAATACATCAAATGTCTCTCAGTCAGGTTTTTATGTTTACTTCCTAGACATCTCTGGAGAGACAGGGCGAACATTATTTTAGTCAACCAAGAATATCAAACCCACTTGAAGACTTTTGTCTATTTTGTTGTCTGTGTTTTACTTTATGAATAGGAAAGTGAACTTTTCATCTCAATAGTGTTCACAATGTTCCTTGTGGCTATTGTCAAGGTAGCATTGAAGTTTGTATTCCCTCCTTTGTAATAAAACAAAATGTAATAAATCCACATTTTATTTCGCTTAACTTTCATACGTATTCTTATTATCCATGCTATCGGCATGGTGAAGTTGCCTGTCATCTTAGATTGCATTACTTTAAACGGCCACAAGAGGACCTACACTGTGTGCCTTTGTCACCAGGAGCTGTGTTATAATGGTAAATGGGGGGGGGGGGACCAAATGTCCCTCTTTGCATGGGACAGTCTCTCATTTACAAGACTTTTCAGGTGTCCCACACATTGAGCCTGTGTTGTCTGTCCCACATTGTGACTGACAGAGTTCATTGATCAAATGCCCTAACATTTGGCTTTTTGTTGTCTCTTTTCCTGCTATAGATGTGCTTATGTTACAATAATCCTTGGTGCCACTATGTATTTCCACACTCGCTTCAGAGAGGCCACATTGCATGTACTGTAGTATCAAAAATATATACTAACCAGTTTGTAGATCAGCTGTTTTACTATTTGTTTGAATCTTCAATTATTTTTTTGAACATCAATATTCAAAAACTGGTGAGTGAGAGTTAGTGAGTGGATGAGAGTTATCAACTATGATTTTATTCGCCTTCCTGATTATTCCAGTATAAAAGTGTGAGGAAAGTGTAGGTGTATGTCATTGCTGTTTGGCTGACTTTAAATCTGAGCTGCTGTAGGAAATACTGATGGGATTTGCTTATGATGAGGCTGGTGTTTAATTTTCATGATAGCGATTCATGGATGGTTGTCCCTAAGAATTTAAAGGAGGTGACTCTATCCACCTCTTCTTCATTGATGCAGAGGGGGGAGAATGGAACCAAGGTCTTCCTCTTGAAATCAATGATCATTTCTTTGGTTTTAGAGACATTCAAGATCAAGTTGTTTCCCTCACACCACCTCACCAGTCTGATTCATCCCCCCTGAGAGGAGACCCACCACAGACGTGTCATCTGCAAACTTGTACACCATGACTGAACTACAATGTGATTGACAGAAATGAGCGTATAAATAGTGTAGCAGAGGTGAAAGGATGCAACCCTGGTGTTGGAGCTTATACCGAGAGACAAGAGCACCTATTTTGACAACCTGATCGCAATAATTTGGTAACATGTTTTCCCACTTGTCCTAAATATGCAATACTTCTGTCCCTCAAATGAACAATTTAGATCTGGTCACCCTAATGGTAATGCACTTCCAATGACTTATGTTTTACATAGAAAAACGTGTCAGCTAATATTTGTATGGTCACAGGTAATCACAGAGTGGATTCAGATTGATTAGCTGCTAATGTTATTTTTTTATGTTTTTCCCTAAGCTCCAACATATTACAGGCCATAATGAAGGCTGTCCCTGCCTGTCTACAGACCCCCCACTGTGCTTCCTGTCTACCTAGTGAGTCCTGGTACCATTATTAGGTCATGGCTGACATACTTCCATCCTGACTAGAGTGGAGTGAATAACAGGAAAGCAGACCCAGAACCATGTGTCCATGTGTGTGCATGTGTTTGGATCATTGTCGGGAGACTGCCTTAGACCTGCCATGGGGGGACGGGGGTCCATAACTCTGCTTTTGATAGCTCCTGGATGACGATATATATATATATATATATATATATATATATATATAGTATATATATAGTATATATATATATATATATATATATATATATATATATATATATATATATATATATATTATATATATATATATAAATTTGCACACTGAGCATTTTCTCACTGAAAGAAATTGTACAGCATGATTTTACAGGGACGTATAGCTGTGTCTCCCCCTCTAACCATACCGTAGAGTATAACTTGAAGGACCACCTAGTTTGATGAATATTAAAAAACTGCCCCCCCCCATGCCATGTTTAACTGTGTGATGTTCAAACCACACAGTTAAACATGGCATATTTTGAACATTGTTTTATGTTGATTAATCATGATTAACTTCATTTTGAAGCTATTATTATTATTCAACAGAATTAAACATAATATCAGCATTCAATTCAAATTGGTAAGGGTTAAGATTATAATCTAAAAAGGGAAGAAAAAAATAATTTTGTTCAGAAATATCCCACAAGGCATCATAGTCCCAGCTCAGCATGATGCCTTGTGGGATGTTTTTGAATGTGACACGTGAACCTTTAACATATGACAAAGTAAGAGAATTTCTGACCCCCTGCCTCACACTTGGTCGGAGAAGTGTGTGTGTGTGTGCGTGTGTGCTTGTGTGCACCCAGTGCACGTGACACCATTTTTTTTATCTCAAAATAAACACGTTTGACTTCCTTCTCGTACCGCGTTTTGTCAAGTCAGGACTTTGACTTTCCCATCATAAGCCTGTGTGTGTGTGTGTGTGTGTGTGTGTGTGTGTGTGTGTGTGTGAATCATGTGATTTAGGAGGGAGGGATGGGAGGGGGGCACTGACCCTGTGTATCTGTGCAACAAACCACCAGTAATAGCCTCCACAATACTCGTGATTCACCACCACAACGGACAATAAAGCTTGTGACCCAGGTCTGGATCAATAATTGATTTATTTTTAGGCTACAACTCACGTAGACTTCCTCAGGTGGTGGGAGGAAAAAAAACACGGTCAACAGGCTGCACTGCATATATACAACAGGAGGAGGAAGTGTCCTTCGATGAGCTCTAGACTCTGTTGGAGGCTATTTATGCAGACTGACTGACCTCCGTCCATGGAAATACACATACTGGCCTTCACCCCCAAGCCTGTGCCACTTTGATTTCCTTTACAGTAAACCAGTGGTTTTCAACCTTTTCCATTCCAGGGCCCACTATTTATTCAGAATTTGAACCACAGACCACCATTTGATGGTACATTTTAGTCCCACAGACCCCAAAACTAACCACCTTTCCATCATTTAGCTGCGGACAACCTGGGATCCTCTCAGGGACCACCTGTTGAACACCACTGCACTAAAGGGACGTTTCACTTCTGCAAGAAACTGCGGTATTATAGGCAACTTTAGTCTGTACAAAGTCTGTGTTTGGAAACAGATTTGAGTCTTCACTCCACATCACCTCTCTATTGGCTCATTATGAAACTGCTGGAGACGGCTTGTGCCGTGATTGGCTAAAACTTTTACTTACGTCATCATTACGCCATCACCTAAAATGGCCAATCGGCATAACCCTGAGGGACCGACCACTGCGCACCGATCGCCTTACTTGCACCTGCTCCTCTCACGCTAGTCATGAAAGTTGTTTAAAGGAGAACTTTGTTTTTTTTAACCAATGTTCATGTTTTAGTAGTTACTAGAGAAAGTTGACAGGGGGTCGGGGCCATTCGAACATGGCCCTAAATACTGACTCTTTTTGTTATTATCTACTACAGCCCTTATAAACCCCAGGAAATTACATCTGGCCACACAAGATTATATAGGATCTACTGAATGTGACAAACTGCCATATTGCGTTGTGTGTCGTGCTGCTGTCTTCACATTCAGTAAACCCTGTGATCTATGAACACACAACAGGCCAACAGCACAAGCACTATGGCCCACCACTACTCGATCATGATTGGAGGAAGGAAGGATCGCCCCTCTCATCCTAATTGGATGAAGGCTTTGTCGCCTAAAGGCCAAACTGAAACTGGGGTTGTTTGTTTTTATTTTGTTTTTTACGCCCAGGGGTTCATGTCACAGCTAGGGGCTCAAGGAAAAAGTCCTTATAAGGTCATCAACACACACTATAGCAGGCTAGTGAGGATAATCATAAAAAGTGAGTGACTGAACATACCTTTAATGGTAATAGAATCAACTTTTTAGCCAAAAATCCAAATAGACATATAGCCATATTTTTTGCCTTTCCCCCCTCTGCGTTAGAGTTCTCAAACTCTGGCCGAACCCGACCAGGCCCGACCTGACATTTTAGGGCCGGGCTTGGGCCTAAAATGTATGCAGATCAGTAGGGCCGGGTTGGGCCTAAGGCTCTATGAAAAAAGCAATATATATTGGATTATTTTATTATGATAAAAATAACAATTCTGTTCTGTCTGTCTGTGTATTTACCTCTTATGAAGATGGTGCTGATTGGTATTTTCACTTTTACTCAGTGTAGAGTGCTCAAATTCTACCCAAACCCGACTAGGCCCGACCCGACCCGAGATTTAATTGGTCGGGCCGGGCCGGGCTTAGGGCCTGATCAGTAGTTAGGGCCCAATTAGGGCCGGGCCTTAATTTTCAGGCCCGTTGAGAACTCTACTCTGCGTTTCTTCCACTTTGATGCTGCAGCTGTTTCCCTGCAGACAGACTTGCTTCACCCTGCAGACGGTCCAGAACTTTTTTGTTGTCAACAAATCATGAAAACAAAACATTTGTTGGGCTCAGGAAAGGCGGTGCTAATTTATGAGGGGGGGGCAGCATTTTAGCCAATCACAGCACAGCAGTCTCCAGCAGATTCATAATGAGGAGGAGTTGGAATTTAAACAAATCTGTTTATAAACACAGTGTTTGTACACATTGAAGTTGCCTCTATTGCTTTTAAATTGTCACCTTTACGAACATTATGCATGCCCATTATTTTGTCCATTGCCCCATGCCATGGTGGTAACTAATGGAAAGACTATTAAGCACAGTTATTAGGTTATAGCAATCTATGATAGTCGTGATCCAAGGTCTGACTGCCTGATAATAATAATGAAGGCAAAAGTTCCTGTTATCTCGAATCCAGTCCACGTTTTGCTTTCCCCACCCAGCCACTCCAGTGCACATGGAAGTGTGTGTGTGTGTGTGTGTGTGTGTGTGTGTGTGTGTGTGTGTGTGTGTGTGTGTGTGTGTGTGTGTGTGTGTGTGTGTGTGTGTGTGTGCTACTAAAGCTCATTTGCTTCCTTCCCTTTTTTAATTTTACTATACTCTGACTCTCATCATCGCCATCTTGTTGCTGCAACTCTTCTGTCTGTGTGTGTGTGTGTGTGTGTGTGTGTGTGTGTGTGTGTGTGTGTGTGTGTGTGTGCGCGCGTGCGTGCGTGCGCGTGCGTGTCGAGAGAGAGAGAGAGAGAGAGAGAGAGAGAGAGAGAGAGAGAGAGAGAGAGAGAGAGAGAGAGGGGGGGGGGGGTGTCAGATTACATCTCCTTCAACCCTCCCACCAACACACACACAGTCACACACGCAGGGACGACCTCACCCTAGTAGTCCTACTACAGTAAAGATCACGTCCTCCTCCGCCGGGGCGGTCGCTTGTTGTTTCATTCTGTTGTAAAATCACAGACTATGTTCTAGCTCTCTGATCCCGCACTGAACGCTTATCACAGCTGACAGACAGGACAATGAGCATCGAAACGCTTTTGGAAGCGGCCAAGTTTTTGGAATTGCAAGCCCAGCAACAACAGAAAGCACGTGGTAAGTTCAGTGGTGGAGGGTTTTTACACATGCGTGCGTGTTTGTGTACGTGTGGGTGTGTGATGCGCGTGTATGTATGTGTGTGTGTGGTTAGTGGTAGCCGCAATGCAACTATAGATTCTTTTATAATTGGAATTGAATCCAGAGTTGCAATTCCGTCCCCTGACTTCACCATTACATTTCCCCCCTGACATTTCATCTGTGATCTGCTTGTATTAAACGACGTCAAACTCACCAACTTTGCAACTGTAGAGAAAGCTTGAATTATCGTTTTTTGATCTGCAAAGCTTTGTGCCATAAAAATCCACCGTAGACATGTTATGAGCTACTTTCTGTCCAAAATATTCAACAAACATCACAAGCTGCCATCTTGAAAACAAGATTTGTGGGGGAGCACTTGTTTAATACACTGACACACACCTGGTGCACACCTGGTCGGTGCACATGCAGTATCGCCACCTGCTGTTTGAACATTGTGACTACTGGCTGTAAAATTCACAATTATCAGTCTTTCAGTAAGCTAGTACATCTCCAAGTTGTTAATAAACATTTCAATCAAAAGCAGCTCTGCTCCACCATTACATTTCCTAGCATTTATTTAGCCTGTTCAGGTGGCGATACTGCGTGTGCACCAGGTGTGTGTCAGTGTATTAAACAAGCACTCCCCCTCAGCTCTTGTTTTCAACATGGCAGCTCGTGATGTTTGTTGAGGAATAATAGAAAGTAGCTCATAACATGTCTACGGTGGATTGCAGATCGAAAGACCGTAATTCAAGCTTTTACTGGATACAAAAAAGTTCTCTATGGTGATTTGGGTCCTTGGTAGGCCTATGTAGGCTATACATAGTAAAAAAGTTTGGGAACTACACCACATACAGTGATTAGTATGAGAGTGTAAAAATGAATGCAACATGAAACCAAATGGACCCGCAACAAACATGAAACCAAATGGACCCTTGCGGGTCCATTTGGTTTCATGTTTTACGCTCTCAAGAGTTACATCTGGTTAGCCAACTTAGTTGGGGGACCACACCTGGATCACTGGTTGAAAACCACTGTACTAGAATGAAACGCTACATTTGTTGTAGGCTTACAACGTCGTGGTGCATAAACATATAGAGGGCGGTGGCGATTACAGGGGAATGTTTTCTTTCTTTCTTTTTACTAATATATTACGTCACGTGACAGGCAGACAGACAGGGATCAAATGACGCCAAGTCATGTAAGCTACGGTATCATGCTGTCCCTGTCAGACAGACAGACAAACAGGCAGACTTCAACCGGTCTCACTGCTGTGACTGTTTATCTCTAACCTACATTAACACGCAGTAATCTGTACAGTCACTGACACACACTCACATCTCATGTGTTGTTTAGTAGTCGCCTTGGACCGTTGCCAGATCTGTCTGTCTGTCTCTCTGATGATGACGTGGGCAGGGGTATAACCACGCCCCGTCGTCTGCAAACGCCCCCGTTCACCACGTGCGCGCTGGGCAAGCCCCTCCACCCCCCCCCTCCCGCCCAAAAACTCTCACACACCTCACCTTACTGTACGATGGGCATTGCACTGGTGGAAGCAGTGGATCAGGGGTAGAGATGTACTGTATTTGGGTCCAACTTTTGAGCAAAAAAAGGCCACTGCTGTCAGTTTTGCTGAGGTTAATTAGGGTTATGTTTAGGCATAGTTTTACCAAGATTAGGTAGGTTTAGGGTTAAAGGTAATGGAGGAGACTTTTTAGCCAAAAATCAATATTGATTGAGTAGCTATATTTTAGGCCTTTTCCCTCTCATATGTTGCTTCTATTTTGATGCTGCAGCTGTTTCTCTGCAGACAAGACACTTGCTTCATCCTGCAAACAGTCCAGAACTTGTTGTTGTTGTCAACAAATCATGAAAACAAAAACCTACGGGTCCATTTGATATCATTTTACGCTCTCAAGAGTAAAATTATTTTTAAACATCTGAATTACTTAATTTTCAAGAATGTGCACAGTTACAAAATGAAGAAGAATTGTTATTTTGACCAATGTTTTGCCAGTTATCTCTACTAAATTGTGGACACAAACTTGAAAATCCGTAGTTTTGGGTGGTCCGTGGCTAAAATGCAGAATAAATGGTGGGTTCCTGGTATGAAAACCACTAAACCACTGCTCTAGCAGGGGTTGACACTAAGGTCTCGGAGGCACTTGCCCATCGGGCAAGTGCAAGTCAGGTTCTACTTGCCCTCAGCTCATGGTCACTTGCCCCCCAAAAATATATTGTAAATTTTGCAGATGTAAATTTTGCAGATATATCTCTTGAGAACGTAAAATGAAACCAAATGGACCCTTGCGGGTCCATTTGGTTTCATTTTTACACTCTTAATAGTTAAAATTCATCATCTTAATTAGCCCAGGTCTACACAACTAGAGAATGTAGAAGATTTTGATGTGTATGTTAATTTGGCTGTTTTTCCAAATCCAGCCTGGAATTGTGGATAGCTAGAAAGCAGGGAAAGGGTCCGTGTACTTTTCGGCCATTCAGGATTCTGTTTTATACTTGTTAAATTTAAAATCAGAATACACTCCAAAACGGCCCGTTTCGGTATTCTGTTTTGAAAACAAAATTTAGAGTTGTGAATTGTAAGAGCAACATACGACCCGTTTCCAGGTTCTAATTGTTGTGGTTCGAATCAGAATGACAAAATTTAAAATCGCTGCTGCTCTGGCGAGCAAAACCTGAAATCTGTTTTGTGTCCGCTGCTGCCACCCCCCCCCCCCCCCCTCCCTCCTCCGTGCTGAGGGCGGAGGCGTGGCACGGAGCTCTTGATTGACAGCTCGGTTACTGCTGCAGTTACTACAAGGAGACACACGCGGCGCTGTTGGTACTGGCAGATGATATTATGAATTATTGAATTAGAGTAGTTATTATACATTTATCCTTTATATTTAGATTTTATTTATACCCTTTAGCACTGCCGTTAATAAATTTAATAAATTAGTCTGCATTTAATGCATAGGCCTATTAATACAGTGCTGTTATTACATTCTGATTAGACATTGATGATTGATGCATCCTCCTCTGTGTCAACTCTTAATTAATAAAGTAATAGAGACAGATAGACATTTTAAAGAGGCCTACCCGGGACCTCGTCATCTGTGTCATTAATCATTATTATGCAACGCGTTATGTTACAGGTAGGCCTGTTTATTTGTTCAATTAAGTGTTTTGGGCCGACATGGTGCCAAACAAGGTGCCAAACTAATCATTGAAGTAATGTAGTCTGTATACATTTATCCTTTATCATTTAGATTATATTTATGACTGCTGCTGTCATTACAAATACATTGGCGTTAGCGGCATTTTGATTGAATCTTAACGGGTCATAACCAGCTTCAGAGCTATTATTTCTACCTACTGGTAGCCTATACAGCGCACACTGCAGCGAGGGCGTGATCATGGTGTCACGGATGGACCACAGTGACAGACAGTAGGCCTACAGTAGTCCGAGGAGATGCAATTGGCTAGGACAATTGCAAAACAGCATCAAGTGGGTCCCCTGGTTGTTGCGGATGTGCACGTCCAAACTCATTCAAATTCAATGATGATGTATTTAATATTTAATTCAAATGTAGGTTCCTGTATTCATTCACTAGGTATACACACACACACACACACACACACACACACACACACACACACACACACACACACACACACACACACACACACACACACACTCACTCACTTGATTTTATAGACACTATCTATACCCTACCATCTTCCACAAAGTTGGCTAGAATGTTGAAAACAATCTGATGATGAGCCCCGGTGAGGCATTACTCCTATTCATTTACTTCAATGCCTAGTTCGGTTGGCACCTTGGCGGCCCAATTGGCGCACCTCATAAACACTTAATTGAATAACGAATACACTATAAACATAGCGGGTTGCATAACAATGACACACATGATGATGGTGGGACACTTACCCTATATGTTGAATACAAAGTAGACTTACTTTAGGATGTTAATTAATTAAAAAGTTTAGTATTCATTGTCTGTCTGTCTTATCTGTTTGTCTGTCTGTCTCTATTAATTTTTTTAATTACTTAAGAGTTGACATGAATGTAATAACAGCCCTGTGTAAATATGCAACCAAAAAGTGGGGTAATTTATTTGAAATTACGGCAGGATAAATGTATAATAATATTGTCTACTCTAATTCAATAATTCATAATATCATCTGCCAGTACCAACAGCGCCGCGTGTGTCTCCTTGTAGTAACTGCAGCAGTAACCGAGCTGTCAATCAAGAGCTCCGTGCCACGCCTCCGCCCTCAGCACGGAGGAGGGAGGGGGGGGGGGTGGCAGCAGCGGACACAAAACAGATTTCAGGTTTTGCTCGCCACCTCGCCAGAGAGGAGCAGTGAGTTTAAATTGTCATTCTGATTCGAACCACAACAATTAGAACCTGGAAACGGGTCGTATGTTGCTCTTACAATTCACAACTCTAAATTTTGTTTTCAAAACAGAATACCGAAACGGGCCGTTTTGGAGTGTATTCTGATTTTAAATTTAACAAGTATAAAACAGAATCCTGAATGGCCGAAAAGTACACGGACCGGAAAGACACAGAGGCAGAGTGCAATGACTGCCTTCAAGACAAATATATCTTGTGTAGTGTTATAGTGCCCTAAGTTGCACACTTGCCCAATCGGGCAACCAGGTAGCAGTCTTCACTTGCCCCACCATTTTTTTTACTTGCTCCGGGCAAGCGGGCAAGTGTTAGTGTCAAGCCCTGTCTAGTGTGTTTGGAGGTCAGTCAGTCAGTGGTAGTACAGTATTAAACTAGTAAGCATAATGTAGCCCAGTGTTTTCCCTCTCTGTCCTGCTACAGTTATATAAGGTTTATAAGGTATAAGGTTTTAATCCCTCTTGTTGTTTGGACTGCTGTCAGGAAGTACTTATTCAATATACTGTATATCAGAAAGAGATGTAATACGAAGGGGGAGAAGGAAGCAGTCGGCTGGTAGAGTGAAATAGGAGCAGGACATCACATGCGTATTGCTCTGTTTAATCTCCAGGGAATGTCTGTGATTTCCCTCTGATTAAAGCACCGTTGTTGGTTACTTAGCTACAGTGTGAGTCTGAGAGATCTTTTTTTTATTGTTATTATTATTATTAATGCATGTTTCTGTCAGTCTTATCTACAGTAAGATAAACTATAGCATCATGCTTAGTAGTAGTAGTAGTAGTAAGCTTTATTTCGGCACCAAAAATTAGAACGTATACAAAACAGTCACAGGAAAAAAATAAATGCATTTGCATATTCTTAGCGGCACCGAAAAGGAATAGGCAGAAGCCGAAGCTTATGAATGCCTACCCCTCATGACAAAACTCAATGTATAAATATGTAAGTACATGACACACTGTCGTGGTCACTATTCAATGAAGTCAGATCAGACAGGAATACAGAAATCAATATCACTAAGCTCAGGAGTTCCTAGTTCATATAGTAAGTACGGAAAAGCAAGAAGACGTGTGGAAGGGTTTATCAAGTGGATCAACTCTACATAATTTATCTGTATTAAAAATGTGTTAAGTTATATATCTCATTATATATAATATATAAATATATATATATATTCAAGCATACAAGTACATATCTTAATGCATGCATCCGTCGGTCACACTATTGCCTCAGCAGGAGTGGTCTAGAAGGTCTTTAAAGTCCTTAAATTGACACTTCACTGTCATCTCAAAACACTTAGTAGGTATAGTAGGCAGATATAGTAAGTGATTTCACTTTTTTGGATAATCCTCCCTACTATAGAGTGTGCTGACCATATAAGGAGTTCCCAGTGAGACCCTGGAGTCACAAACCAGCCTAGTTTTCTGTTTGGGTCCAATCAGGATGAGAGGTGGCCTTCCTCCAATCAGGATCGAGTGGGGGGTGGGCCTTGGTGTATGTGCTGTTGGCCCGTTACACCCCCCCCCCCCCCCATTGTAGAGTGTGTGCATGTACACATCTTGTTACCAGGGGGAGGACCAGGCAGAGGGTTTTACAAATCACTGACAGAATGCTCCTTTAGTCAGAGTTCTTTAAGGTAACTGACCTGAGCAGGGCTTCTTCAGCGTAATCATTAATGTACTGTACACTGTCTCTCTGTCTGTGGTGATAAATAGCTGCCAGGCCTGTACATGAGGACATGTTTTGGGCATGTGTATTTAAAACCCTCCCAGCTGCCTCCTCCATGCGACGCACCTCATGTGCACTTTGTTTTGACCTGAATTAATCTCTGCTGCTGCTGTTGCTGCTGCAGGCCTGCAGCTCACAGTGAGAGCAGCTAGGCAGCGTTGTTTAGGTTGGTGGTGAGGAGAGAGAGAGACACTTCCCTCTAAGTAGTGCAGCAGCAGCAGCCCCGGGATGCATTGCATACCAACCATTTTTATGGTGGGTTTCTCGCGACCACTTTGCTTACTAGTCGTGATGGAGGAGGCACGCCAGGGCTAGGCTAGGGAAGGGGAGGGACGGGGGGAAACTTTGCCCTGCACCTCCTGGGCTCCGTGGGACGACCAGGTTTGGTGAACAACATGCACACTAGTTGTTACTCAGCTCACTAGTTGCGGGACACCTATAGCCACGACCAGTAAAGTTGTCACGACCTGGTCACGACCAGGTTGCGTACCAGGTCGATAGTTGTTGGTGGGTTTAGCTGTCTCTCAAAAAGAATTCCCCACAAGTAGTTCTGTAAGTTCTGTAAAAAAAAAAAAAAAAAAAAAAAAAAAAACAGCGTCTGTGATTATAAGACGACCCCCATTTCACCCTCAGATTACTTGATAGAAAAAAGACATTACAGACAAAATCAGGTTATTATTAAAGTATATGGTTTATTTTGAAATGTTGTATATTAATCATTTTTTGAATAAAATGATTCTCATATCACTCCATATCATATAGGTAAAAATAAAATCGAGGCTCTTATTCCAGTAACAATCAGGACTCAAGTCTCCTCGTGTTTACATAATAATTACTTACTATGTATGAAGTGATGTGATTAGGAACTAACGCTAACATGGCAAACAGCATCAGTGGGACCTTAAAATGTGGCCGACCTATCAGCAGTCAGTGTTTTCAGCGTGTTATGAACGAGAAGCTGTTTCGTGCACAAAACATTTCCAGGTGGGTGTCCTTCCTTGGCACAGAAGGAATTTCAGCATTTGTAGAAATCAGCGTAATTAAGTTGGAACACTCGGAAGTCTGCTGCAATGAAAATAACCTTTTCCAGGCTGTGATGAAATACGTCTTGGCTCCGTCAGCCCACATTATTACATGCAAGTAAAGCACAACTCCAGTTCCCTCTTGTAATTGACAGCTCTAACATTACTGCTGCCATGGCAACAGGACGACCCCTTCCTTCACCTAGCATCCACACATCGAGGAGGAGGTCACAGGAGGAATGTTCTTGTGTGTGATTGGATCTCACAGCCCGTTGATGGGACCCGTGTGTCACCTAATGCACTCCCCCTCTTTAGTCGAAAGGCACAAACACGTTAGTGCAGTGCATTCCTTTGTCTTCAGCAAATCCAGGCAATCAACCCATGTTCGACCTGCAAACAGCGTTCCACATGCTTGATCATGACAGTTTTCACGAATACTTGGTTAGTGTGATCCCCCCCCCCCCCCCCCCCCACACACACACACACACACACACACACACACTTCTACTTTGATGCTGTTCCCCCACATACACTTCACTTTTTTGCCTTGCAGATGGTCCAGAACTTCATGGTTGTCAACAAATCCTTTTCATCTGAGTCATGACCAGGCGGTTCTAGTGTGTGTGTGTGTGTGTGTGTGTGTGTGTGTGTGTGTGTGTGTGTGTGTGTGTGTGTGTGTGTGTGTGTGTGTGTGTGTGTGTGTGTGTGTGTGTGTGTGTGTGTGTGTGTGTGTGTGTGTGGCGGGGGGGGGGGGCATATTGGCCAATCGCAGCGCAGCAGTCTCCAACAGTTTCATAATGAGCCAATAGATTGGAGGTGAGGTGGAGTTAGATTCAAATCTGTTTACAGTTTATCTGTTAAAGGTGGTTAAACGCTAGCTGTTCAGGATATAAGTCAAAATAAGTAATTTTGTAATTAATACTGGCAAAGTCCTCAATCGTTTAATGGTGGCACAGACCTGTCGTGTTAAGTTTTCTCTCTAGCGTACGCATCTAATTCAAGAGTCAGCAATGTCTCCCCAACGTGTGTCTGGGGGAGCCTTTACAGAGCATGCATGCATAGTGATGACTGGCCCTCTCCATTTATAAAAGCTTGACATTATGATCATCATCTACTGTCTCTGATTTTCCTCAATGCTTTGAATGCTTTTTCTTTGAATGCTTTTTTCCTTTGAACGCTTGAACTTAAGAAGTGCAAAAGCAGTCCTGTGAATCACTAAAGTACAAAGATGGCAGCTTATTAGGCAGCTTATTATTATTATTGAAAATAGGGCTTAAAGGATGCTCCGTCTTCGCCTTCCCTCTCGACCTTCCCACTCGACCCTAGAACAGCGGTTTGCAAAGCAGGGGTCATTGAGGAAATTTCCACGGGGTCCCTATAGCTAAATCATAGCTTGGAACCAAAATGGTCCCTTAGCGCTGTCTGTAATTGTCCATTTATTCCCAGTGGTTCTCACGCTTTTTTACTTTCAAGGACCCCAGACCCCACTTTGGGAACTCTGTTAGATCTGTTTGAAATCACACACTCGTATTGGATCGGTACTTGGTATAATATTATCGAGTGTTTTTGTTTTTTGGATCACTCACTCTGCTCACGCTAAAGTAGGCCATGGCCTACCTGTGCGCAATGCACAAGTTGGCGCTCTGCTGAGTGCAGATCCAGTTCAGACAGTTCAATTGGCCTCCACTGCTGTGGAAACTACCAAATCTGGGAACTCACAGACAGAGAGGATTCAAAACAGCACTGAGCAACTTACGTAGGGCTATCGTTTGAGTCCAGTCTCTATCCTCATCCTTATTACTATATGACCAGAACCAGTAGTGGTTCTGACCAATCGGTAGCAGGTAGAGGCGGGATCCAGACTGACGCTGTTGGGTCCAAGAAAACCAAAACACCACTGATTCTGGTTCATCCCAGAGGGGGGCAAAGAGAGCTGTTGGTTAAGCGTGACTTTGTTTTTCCGTACCCCTAAAACGATGCCCCTTTTCGACCCATATTATAGGTAATCGTCGACGGTCTTCAAGTCATTCTTTTCCTAGCCCTCTTACTGCATTGCTGACTGAATGTTCTCCTTCCAGAGAGAGGCTTTGTTCGTGGCATTACGGTGAAAACAAGAGCGAGTTCTTTTCCTTTAGGGCCATTCCTTGTCCTTGAGTACACTTTTGGAGCTGAAAGGGCTTCACTCCCCTCAGCTTGGCAGAGCCTGTGGTCCTGGTGTCTGGTGCCAAACTGCTCGCCGCCCATCTGTACGAGTGGATCCAAAAGAGTGTTTCCAAGTTCATAGATGTTTGTGTGGCGGCCAAAACTCGGATATCGAGACAGGCCCCACCGCTGATAGGATTTCCCATTTTGACACAAAAGGTTTCTTGTTGCGTGAGCTCTCTCACTCTCTCTCTCTTTCTCTCTCTTTCTCTTGACCTCTCCCAAAAACACAGCGTGTGTTGTTTTGGGTGTCTTATAGACTCTTAGGCTATGACCAAAAATGACCTAAGAAGAACCTGAGGTGAATGCTGCTCTGACCATCAATACCACACTGCTGCTGATAAAGCAAATGTTATATTGTATGTATAGCCTATAGAGTGGAGCAGTCCCGCCCCTCTCGTGATGTCGCCCTTGTTCCAGAAATGGATTTCCCATTAATTTTCCTCATAGACCTTTCGGAAATAATCTATATAAAGATGATTATGTCACAGACCAAGCCAACGGTGGTCTCAACAAATCATGACAACACACACAATATTATTTTACAATATCTAATTAGCAAAAAGAAAAAAAACAACAACATGATACAAGACTTTTTGTTTCGCTTTTCTTCTTAGAAATTATTTGATTGTCCAAAAACATTGTTTGTGTTGACATGATTTGTTAAGACCCGAGTTGGCTTTGTCTGCAGCTTAATTTCCAAAAAGTATATGAGGAAAATGAATGGGGAATCCATTTCCATTTAGTGTGTACATACTACGTACATCTCTTTGTAAACTACCTCCACCTCACCTCCACTCTATTGGCTCATTATGAAACTGCTGGAGATTGCTGCACTGTGATTGGCTAAAACACCACCTCACCCTCATGAGGTATCCCTAGTCAAAAAATCCTATAGGAATTTAGAAAAGTCCAATAGAAAAATTATATCAGATTTTAGAACAAATCCTATTGGATTTCCAATAGGAATCCAATAGGATTCCTATTGGATTCTATTGGAATCCTATTGGAAATCTAATGGGATTGTTCCAAAATCTGATAGGCCTTTTCTGTTGGAATCCTACAGGATTTTTTGACTAGGGATATACTTACAGCCAGATGATTCTGGCTGTCATGAGTCCAATGTCAATTATTTGTTGACGACAGTATAGTTCTAATCTAGACCGTCTGCAGGGCAAAGCAATTGTCTGTCTGCAGGGAAACGGCTGCAGTGTCACAGAAGCGATGTAGAGGGGGAAAAAGGCAAAACAAAATGTTAAAAGGTTGACCTTAACACCTCTGAAACGATTTTGTCTACATCAACGGTAGTGAGCAAACAATAATGATACAAAAACATGGCCAGACATTTGCAATATTGTCAAATAATATATTAACTCAATGTGAAGAAATAACCAGCTGTGGTAAACACACAATACAATCCACAGTTGTTCAAACACGATTATTTTGAGGATTTCACGTTTTGAAAAGGTTGAGACGGACCCACTGTACTGACCAGTCGTCTGTCAGTCGATTCAGGAGTTGAACTCAATTTGCGGCAGATTGCAGCTCATCATCAGAGATGACGTCCAGCCAGCGGCTGCTTGGTGTATTATTCATCATTGGTTGTTGTCCAGCGTCAGAGGCTGGATGGAGCCAGAGCCATTTAGAGACAGAGTTACGCCATTTCTGTTCACTCCATGGGGCCAGTCCTATGGCAGCCGCTCGCGCTCCTGGGGAGGGACACTCTCCAAACCGGAAGTTGGTTAATGAATACCTTCTGATGTTGTCATAAACTACGACGTGAACATTTTTTATTATTCTATTAATGACAAATGAAAGAACACATGTCACAGGTTATTTTTGGATACTTTGTTTTCATTATATTGATGCCTTGAAAGACTAGTAGTTTATCGAATAGCAATTCAATTCTACAGAGCTTTATTGGCATGAGAAATAGTGCCTCATTCACAAAATGGAATTTTCCTGAATGTCACGATATTCTTGCGAGACTGTAAGTCAGTGCTATTGGAAAGTAGAAATGCATTGGACTCAGGCAACAGCCCAGCTTTAACGACTTTCCTCTATTTTTTTTTAATAATAGCACATCATACACATTGCAGAGGCTAGTTGTTTCTGGAAAATAATTTAAATCCGTGGTCATATACTGTATCTGTGACAGTCTTGTTTAAAACAATGCGTTTCAGCCTCCAGCCTCCACTGTGGTTTGTCACTAGTAGGCTCGCTGTGACCACTGACCACGTGACTAACCCACGTCTCTAAAAGGCTCTGGTTGGAGCTACATCCAGACAAGTCCTGCATGTCTGGCTGTAGTTTTCTGGCTGATGGTGGTGGGTGGGTTGGTGTTTGGCGCTTTGGCGGAGTCGAGTTTCCTTTCAGACCTATACAAACAGGGAGCAGTAACTCAAGCCACCGTGCATGGTGGTGTTATTGTCAACCCTGCAAGAGTATACCGCTGCTTTTCTGTCTTTTTGTCTTTGCCGGTTGTAGTGGTAATGGGGTCCATTGTGAGCAATGTCACCAGACCTTAATCCTTGTTATCTTATCTCTTACCTTGCTTGCTAACATTAGCCGGTCAGTAGCTGCAGCAATTAAAATAACTGCTGCCTTTGTAACGGTTATCATTTTTTTCCCCAAAACTTGTATTATTTGTTTTATTTAGACGCACAAACGTTGAAATATGAACCGAACATGCCCTATGAAGAAAGAATTGACATACTGTATATTGAAGCTGTATTTATGCATTTGTTTGTTTTTTGCACAGTGGAACCTGAGCTAGATAAATGATAGTTTGGGAACCAGATATACCCTTATGGCAAATGGGTCTGTCTGTAACTCTGAGAGTGTGCGCATACTAAACTGGCATGCCATTACCGGTAAATGGGGTCTATATAGGCTAATAATGCTCCCCCAGTCACCCAGATGATTATGCTCCCACCGTCATCCAGATGATTATCATCCCATTTAACCTATCGTCCATGTGCACACTACTACTAGTTAGGTGTTTACACTATTTCCATGTGTCCTGATCAGTGTTGGGCAGTAACAATGCCAAAATGGGTAAACAGAAAATGGAACGGATTCACTAGCTATCGACAGATAACAACAGAGATGTGCAGTTCTTTGTAGATCCTAATCCACTGCAGCATTCTGCACACATGACCTACACTACAAGTTGTCGCTTAACACATTGTGTTGTACATCTCTATTCTTTAGCGGGTTGGAGGGGGAACTTTGGAAAATAAAGTAATATCTAACAAATTACTCTTTGATTCAAATAATGACTAATATAATATTACTTTTCCTAGCCGGTGCTAGGATGGACTGACGAGGGGAAATCGGAGTGGATGCCTTGGAAATTTACCTAGACCGTTGTTTTGTCTAGCATAGTAGACAACAGACAGCCTTATAGTCACTTATAACCAGTGCTAATATTGCCAAATATCTTTTCATTTTTCCCCTCACAACCCCCCCCTCCCCATGAACCCCTGTGGCTCCGGCCCTGTAGCCCAACACTGGTCCTGATGGACAACAAACCTGTTGGTTCTGTTCTGTTTCCTCCACAGAGGAGAATGAGCTGAGGGACAAGCTGCGTCTGGAGCAGCTGGCGGAGCACAGCATCAGCTATGCGTCGCAACAGCCGCTGCACTACACCAACAACCACCACCATGTCGCCTTCAAGGCAGAGCCCCACAGCCAGCAGCAGCACCATGCATTCAAGGCAGAGCCCCACAGCCAGCAGCAGCACCATGCATTCAAGGCAGAGCCCCACAGCCAGCAGCAGCACCATGCATTCAAGGAAAAGCCCCACAGCCAGCAGCAGCACCATGCATTCAAGGCAGAGCCCCACAGCCAGCAGCAGCACCATGCATTCAAGGCAGAGCCCCACAGCCAGCACCAGCACCACAGGCCGGCCCCCATCCCGCCGCCGGCGCCTCCTCCCCCCGTCGTACCCATCGCTGTCATCCCCGTGACCCCTGTGGTCACCCCCACCTCCTCCGCCTCCTCCAACATCAACAACAACCACTTACCCTCTCAACATCATTCCCCGGTGGCGGCGCCTCCTCTGCGGCCACTCCGAGGCGCCGCCTCCTCCACCTCCTCCCCCAAACGGGACATCTCTTCCTCCTCCTCTTCCTCTCATTCTCCTCAGGACCACCACCAACACCGGAGCGGAGGAGGAGGCGTAGCCCCCCTCTCTCCTCCTCCTCCTCCTCCACCGCCACGCCAGCCCGAGCTCTCGGCGTCGGCGGTGAACCACCACCACCACAAGCTGCCTCAGAACTTCATCCTTCAGCAGCAGCAGCAGCAACTCCACCAACACCTACAGCTGGTGGCTGCTTCAGCTCCGAACCAGCAAACACAACAACAACAAACAACAGCCCCAGCAGCAGCCGGTCCAGCAGCAGCGCTACACACCCATTGCCGGAACCATTGCTCCTCCTCCCGCCGCCTTAGTCGCCCCCCAGGCCCCTCCTCCCCCGCAGACCACCAGCCCCGTCGGCCGGGGGAGCCCACCCAACGATGGCCGTCACCTGGACAATAAGAAGAGGCCGGGAGGGTAAGTGATTGTGTTGTGTTCTTCTTTTTTAGTCGCTAAACAGTTTGTGTTCTACATCTCTATTCTATGCTGGGTGGTAGGGGAGAAAGTAATGAAGTAATTATCTGACATATTAGTTGTTGATTCAAGTAATATTATTATTACTTTTTTAAGGGGTCACAAGTAAAGTAAAGATGGTACTCCCTAAGTAATATTGCCCAATACAACCAGTGGGGTCACTTTTATTTTTATTTATTTATTTCGTTTTTTACTTCATATTGCTTCTACCTGCAAATTTTCACTGTTTTGGATTGAAACCACACACAAAAAAAGTTGGATGATGATGATGGAGCTAAAATTTTGTCCCTGCAACTTCAAATTTCTCCCTAGAACTAAAATATTGCCCCGTAAACTAAAATGTTGTCCCTCAAACTAAAATGTTGTCTGGAACTAAATGTTTGTCCCTGGGACTAAAATGTAGGTGTGTGTGTGTGTGTGTGTGTGTGTGTGTGTGTGTGTGTGTGTGTGTGTGTGTGTGTGTGTGTGTGTGTGTGGTGTGTGTGTGTGTGTGTGTGTGTGTGTGTGTGTGTGTGTGTGTGTGTGTGTGTGTGTGTGTGTGTGTGTAAAAAAGAAAAAAAAAAAAAAACCATGACCTCTTGCGAATAATTGGCAGGGGAAATTGTCAATAGTTTTGTCAATAGTCTAAGATTATTTTGTCTATAATTTCTTTTTACTAATTTTAGTTAGTTTTATGAACACACAATACAGTTTCACTTTAGTTATTGTTTTTTTTATCTATATATTACTATATATTACTGTATATTACTTTATCATAACCCTGTCCAAACCAAGTTACTTGCTACTTGCTGGGGTTCATGTTTTTAGTTTTATTACTTGGTTTGATTGTCATTCTTGTTTTGATCATTTGGATATTAGGTTCTTTAATGTGCACCAATCTGTGCTTTTGCAGGGCAGGCACAAGAGAAGTACATAACAAGCTGGAGAAGAACAGGTGGGTGCAGTGTCTGTCCTGTGCTGCCTTTACTGTAAAGATGGCGATGAATTTAGGGTTAAAACAAATCTCTTTGTTCCAAGGTTAAAGGTATTATAGTCAACTTTATTGGGTACAAACTCTGTGTTTGTAAACAGATTTTAATCTAACTCCTCACCACCTCCACTCTATACAGCAGATGAATTGGCCATATCCTGATCTAAAATGCCCCCCTCAGGTCAGAGACTTGGCTCTTTGAAATTTGAGTTCCACATTGAAAAATATTGGCGGCAGCTAACTACTATTATTAAAAAAAATACTGGTGGTTTAAGTGTTAAGATTTTTGTTCATATGGGTTTTCTCCCCGACAAGCGACATCTACGTTATCTCATCCATGTCAGAGGTGACATTAGCATAATTATACAGCATACCGGTAATCTAAAAAGTACCGTATTGACAACCCTGGTTATAAAACGACCTCCATTTTCAAGTCTCATTTGTGTAAAAAGAATGCCAAATGATATGGTCCCCAAATATAAGACGACTCCATTTTTTAGGATATTTCCATTTGGGGGGAAAAAAACACTTTATATTCAAGCCAATAGGGTACATCGAATACATGCTGCACATTTTATAGTTGAAAAGTATGAAACTGCATGAAAAGGATCTATTGAGGAGGCAGGATCTGATCTGAACTCGTGGGCAGCGCAAAACCACATACTGTACAAGGCCATTGTATGTGCTCAGGAAAAAAAAAGATTTTCAATAGAAAACTGTTTTCCTATTCGGCTATAGTCGTTATAGAAAATTAGGGAGACCAGATTTCTGTCCGGCAACAGCTCCATGGACCCCTGTGTGCCTTGTGTGTTCTGTAGGCGAGCACACCTGAAGGACTGCTTCGAGACGCTGAAGAAGAACATCCCCAACGTGGACGAGAAGAAGACCTCCAACCTGAGCGTACTGAGGAGCGCCCTCAGGTACATCCAGGTAATCCAGCAGCTTTTCAATATCTGCAGTGCTCCTTCCCAAAAATACTAAGGATCAGCACAACAAATGTTTCTAGATGAGCAATGTTTTTTTTGCACCTTATTTGGCCACTAAGCTACCCTACCACCGACCTCCGATATACGAACCGTCACTTTACCTTCCGGGGTTTATCGCACAGGATGTCGTTATCAGTGGCAGGCACTGTTGGCATTAGCTGCTTCTGTTAGCAATAGCACTACAAACAGTCGGATGTTGGTGTCCGACTGTCCGTGCAAGAGAAGTTCGTGATAGACACCCGAAAAAGCAGTCTGTGCACCAGGGCAGTACGCTCACCCAATGGATGTCTTTGAGGTACAGCGATTGGAATTTTTTTTTTTACACTCACTCACTGTTTAAACGGTAAACAGACCAACCTGCAGTAAAT
Organism: Benthosema pterotum; assembly: GCA_039105355.1. Lineage (NCBI taxonomy): Eukaryota > Metazoa > Chordata > Actinopteri > Myctophiformes > Myctophidae > Benthosema > Benthosema pterotum. The sequence continues at coordinate 35,830,260 of CM076977.1, forward strand.
TGTTTACAGGGGCTATCTCTCTCTCTCTCTGGTCTTCAGACAAGGCCCAGGCCCTCTATCACCTTTCTGTAGTACGGGGCGACAGTGGCTCAGGGGTAGAGTCACCGGAAGGTTAACGCAAGGTTGCCGATTTGATCCCGGGTCGCCCCAGAGTTACTAGTCACAGAGTTACTACTAGTAAAAGTGTCCTTGAGCAAGACACTGAATCCCTAATTGCTCCTGATGTGCTAGGAGGTACCTTATATGGTTTCCACTGCCATCTGTGTGTGAATGGGTGAATGTGATGCACAAGCTATGTAAAGCGCCTTGATAAAGGCGCCATTTACGTTCACATTGGTAGGAGTTGGTTCCAACGGTACAAGCATGTTTTTGGCCCGGGAGATCTTGTTGTTGATGATCTGCAGTGCACATGATCTGGGTCCTTATAAGTTCAGATATGATTGTTGTTTTGGGTTATTAAAAGTTTGCGTACCTTCTTTTGTTTGCGTTCCAGGCCTGTAATAGTTGTTTTGAGTGTGCGTGTTGAGTTTCTACTCCCTCTTTCTGTGAGTGACAGACAAACAGACAGACAGAGTTTTTGTTTCCTAGACTATTCTTCTTTGTCTCTTCTTTTCTCCTTCTTTTCCTTTTCTTCGGACTTCACCCCCAGGCAGTATAATACTGTAACTGGATATGGATCAACGACAAGTCTGCAATTCTCTTTATCATGTCAACACAGTGATGCTGTAGATTAAATGGATACTTTTAAATAAACTGTTTTTTGCCAAGGAATATTTTGGCTGTACTGTATTTCTATAATCCAAAACACTGTTCATGTTATCATTTACATGTAGACTTTTTCGATATCTTCGTTTTGGTTAGTCCAGGCCTTTCAGGTTTTTTCTCTTTTTTTGGATTCTGCATTTGCTGTTAAGGAATGTTTTCCAAACTAAAACCCAAAGACATGATAATAAAGTCATTTCTGAGCCCGCTGCCCTGGTGGCCCAGCTGCATGCCGCAAGATGGCCTCTGGCCCGACAGCGTGCCGCGTGTTCGAATCCCGGTTCATGACGGCCCTTTGCTGCGTGTCTCTCTCCTTCTCTCTGTCTCTCTTTCCTGTCTGTTTCCACTGTAACCTTCAATGGCGGCACAAAAAGCCCCAAAAAGCACCAAATACTTTCATCTCCATGACTTGCAGCAGCGAGGCAGAGATGTATTGTTTAGTGGTGATCGGTGGATAAACGTTGACCTGGAACTCATTGGACCTCATTGTCCCATTGTTTTAGACCAAACACTACAGTAATTCCGTAGTACACAGAGTACAGAAGATGACCAGCACAAAGATTGCACAAAAATATTTGTAATTCGGTGCTGCCTTGAACTAATCACTCACAGACGTGCAGAGTTGCCAAACCAGATTGCTGAGGTTCAGTTGGGTCAGGGTTTGAGCTGCCTGACAATACTGTAAGGTTCTGAGGCTGGGAAGACCTATGGCACGTCTGCAATGCAGTTAAAGGGCCATTCCACAAATGGAACGGGTCAATTTGGTTCCATTTGTACACTCTCAGAATGTTGAAAACAGGTGGCCTTGATGTGGGCTCATACCTTCTAGTTTTTGCCTTTCCGATTAACCCTAAACGCTAACCCTTTCTGTGTTTTTGGACCCGATATCCTCAGGGCCGTCACAGCGCATTTTGGGCCCGCTGACAAATTCTATCACAGGGCCCCCTCCTGTGCAGCCTCAGGGTATAAATACAAATAAAACCCTATTAATCTGACCTTTTAAAGGGCCCACCTAGCTTGGGCCCCCCGTAAAACTGTCTAACCCCCCTTGACGTCTGTGGATATCCCCATTAATTTTATGCCAATTCCATATTTTCCTATTTTTCCCCCCACACTATTTCCTTTCTCTTTTTTCCCCATCCTGCTCCACTTCCTTGCACACGGTTGCAAATCTGTCATTCTCCATTATGAGTGGGAGAGATTTATTTTTAAGGAACTAGTAGTAGCAGCAGCAGCAGCAGCACAGTATTTGTTTTGCTTTCTGGCAACGTTTTGGAATGTGTGAGTACATGACTCATTGGTTGGATAACGTCACTGTGAAAACCACTAGCCTAGTTAGTGAACCACTGGTGCAAAGGTCAGTCATTGGCCTGATCCAAGCAGTGATGTAGCGCAGTGACGTACAGCTGCAATGCGGTTTTGATTTTCTAAACTAACTAAAAGCTAAGTCGACTTAAGTTTTAGTTAGATTTAGTCGACTGTAATTAGACTAACACAGTGTGCCCAAAAGAGTAGTCCGGTGTGCACTTCACCTTTATTCAGTAGATCCTGTGAACGTCCGTGGCCAGTTATAATTTCCTGGAGGTTATTAAGACTCTATAGATAATAAAAAGAAATCCCTTTAAAATTTTGTAAACAAATATGTATTTAGGACTATGTTCGAATGCCCCCTCCCATAGCTAAAATCCCTAAAACTAAAGAAAGCAACGAATGTAAAACAATTAACACCCATCTTTTACTTTCTCTATAACATCCTAAAACATGAAGCTTGGATGAAAAACAAAAAACAAAGTTGTCCTTTAATGACCATGATGTAATAAGTGTAATAAATGTACAGTGTGCCAGACTTATTTGGGAAAATAAACCAGCGCACATTCATTTGAAAAAAGAATGCAAGGCTCACCATGTACAATCCCTTATACATTATACAGTCTGTTGGGAGTACTGTAAACTCTACGTGACGCTTGTAGTGATGGATTAAGTAGGACATTCATTTACAAAAGCATCCAGTGTGTACATGAACATAAGCTACCCATAGACAAACAATGCTTTGTTGCAGGGATTTGTCAGGTCTGTTGAGACCTTTCATTTCCCGGTTTTCATTCTTTCTCGATTGGTTTCCTTTGCTTGTCCGCCGGCGGTCGGTAACGTCCCGCAGGCTGCCTCCTGACGTGTGTGTATGTATTTTCGGCGTTTGACCTGAACACGGAGCGCGCATTGAACATGACATAAAAGTACGGGCTGTGTAGAGTACAGTACATGCCCTGTGCGGACTCTGTACTGCTGCTGATTGGAGCGCTGTGATTATGTCTGTGTGTGTGCGTGTGTGCGTGTGTGTGTGTGTGTGTGTGTGTGTGTGCGTGCGTGCGTGTGTGCGTGTGTGTGTGGGCGCCAGGAGGAAACTAGGACAGACCCCCCTTCCCCTCCCCACGAATGATTTAGCAGCGCTGCGTTCAGTTTGTCGTGATCGAATGGCATTCCCCACCCACCCCCCCCTCCACACGCACGCATGCACGCACGCACGCACGCACGCACACACACACACACACACACACACACACACACACACACACACACACACACACACACACACACACACACACACACACACACACACACACACACACTCCTCTCTCTCTCACACGCACACACACATGCACCCGCCATCAACAGCTGAGCAGGACTTAAGTGTACTTAAGGCACATTGGCTGGGAAGCAAACAAGCAGACCAGCCACTCCAAACAGGCCCATGTGCTGTTCGCTTTTGTTGTCGCGTGTGCGTGTGTGTGCGTGCGTGTGTGTGTGCTTGCATGTGTCTGCGTGTGCGTGTCATAATATGCTTTACAGTGATCCTGACTGATCTGTGACTTCTATCAGGCACAATGATTTGACCCCCCCCCCCCCCCCTTTTGCGTAATTGGAATCCCTTATCTGCAGTTATGTGGAAAAAATGTCCCAATTTGTAACCTAAACAACAACAACAACAACAACAACAACAACAAGAATTTAGATTTCAATTTTAAAAGCTGGGCCTATTATTATTATTATTATTATTATTATTATTATTATTATTACCCTTATTATTATTATTATTATTAGCATTTTTAGGAGACTCATGCTTGTCCTGCAAAGCCAAGATGTATTCCTTATTATATTATTATTATATTTCATTTGTATTTTCTCCCATGTGATAATTTATTTTTCTTTAGGGTGGGCGTAATAAGCTTCGGCTTCAGCCCATACCTTTTCGGTCAATTGTAATTCATTGTAATTTGATTCATTCTGTACGTATGTTGTGAGAAACCTGACCGAGACAAATAAACTAACTAACTAACTAACTAACTAACTAACTAACTAACTAACTAACTAACTAACTAACTAACTAACTAACTAACTAACTAACTAACTAACTAACTAACTAACTAACTAACTAACTAACTAACTAACTAACTAACTTATATGCCACTTTGTGGGTATTTCACAATTACCTGAAGACCATTCCTACAATAACACTTAAGGGGCTTACAGATGGTGAGGAATAAATCACACATCCTAATTCATTTCACCGGACCAATCGAAACATAGTCCAATTGTTTGATACGGTCCTAATGCTAACGGCTGTTAGCATTGTGAGCCTTGTCTTGCTGTTGCCAGTAACACAGAATCGTTGCATCGCGCCCATAGACATCCATTATATCCATTTCTTTCAATCATCTGTATCTCCTGTTCCTTATCCTTATTTTTGGTCAAAACAGCAAATATTCCACAGCTCCACAGTCCGATTCCCGCGATGGAGACTTTACTCTTTGAAATATTTGTTCCACATTGAAAAATACTGGCGGCAGCTAACTACAATACTAGCGGGGTAAAAAAAAATACAATTTTTAATATCACAACATGAAGTGAATTGTGGCCGAGACATTGCATTTGCATGCTGTATTATTTGTGTGTTCGCGTGCCGTATTTCTGGTCCTAACAGACTGGCTACCAGTTTACGGGTGTGGAGATCACACGTTTAGCGGGTGTCACATGTTCACTCCCCACGCCGCCGGCTCTGCGTAGCGGTCAGTCTGATGCTGTGTGTGTGTGTGTGTGTGTGTGTGTGTGTGTGTGTGTGTGTGTGTGGTGTGTGTGTGTGTGTGTGTGTGTGTGTGTGTGTGTGTGTGTGTGTGTGTGTGTGTGTGTGTGTGTGTGTGTGTGTGTGTGTGTGTGTGTGTGTGTGTGTGTGTGTGTGTGTGTGTTGCTCCGCCGTGAGAGAGAAACAGTGCTTTGAGGAAAAGAGGAACGCACAAGCGGCGCATCCTGTTCTGTTCTGTTTCTGCTCTGTGTTCCTGGGGCTGGCTGACACGCGTGCACACACACACACACACACACACACACACACACACACACACACACACACACCCTTTAATGTTCAGGGGGATCAGGGTGGGTTCAGGGGTCAGTGCGAGTTGAACCAAAGGAGAGGCTTGGACAAGCAGCGTAACATTTGATTTGATTTTGTCTTACTTTCTTGCGAGCGAGGAGGTCTGGGGGTCTCTGAGTGCAACCCCCGGGGGCTCATGGGAAATCCTGGATTTTTTTTTTCTGGTATCCTGACTCCCACCCCCGGAGAGGGTCTCTGTGTGGCCCCATGCCTCGGCCAAGCAGCCACGTGTTTTTTTCCTCTCTCTCTCTCTCTCTCTCTCTCTCTCTCTCTCTCTCTCTCTCTCTCTCTCTCTCTCTCTCTCTCTCTCTCTCTCTCTCTCTCTCTCTCTCTCTGTCTCTCTGTCTGTTCTTTTTTTGAAAGTCCCGTTTCCTTGTTTTATTCCTTCCTGGTTTCGTGGAAGGGAATGACTCAGCGGATTCTTGGCTGTACAGCAAAGTTAACCACACAAACGAACGAGTGAGGAAAATGTTTTCAGTCAAACGTCACACATAACACACACACACACACACACACACACACACACACACACACACACACACACACACACACACACACCACTTGGATGGGAACGCAGTTTACCACTTTTAACCCTTCATTTAAAAGGTAACCTTTTGAAAACACAGATGCTCTACAAGCTTGCGGTGTGGCACAGAGTGTCGTGCTGCAAGCTTGTAGACCTGCATTAAGCCCTGATTCAAACATAACCAATATTGGAGCTCTAATGCTATTTATTTTGGGGAGGAGCTGTAATAAGGTTACATTAAGTCGGGAGGGGTGTCTTCAGGTATCATTGCCGATGTACCCACATCGTCAACAAATAATGTAAAAACAACAGGCGATGGACCGGTCTCCTTGTCTCTAAAACATTTCAAACCTTCATTTATTTGTGTATTTGTCTTTTTTGAATTTACTACAGACCATTTTTCTTCCTGTGGCTCTTGTTCTTTCTCATTGCAAGCAGCAGAGGAGAGGAAAAAAAGAGAAGCTGTTATGCACAGGGCTGGCTGAGGCCATGCTGTCTGTCTGTCTGTCTGTCTGTCTGTCTGTCCGTCCAACTGGAGCTCCTCCTCCCCTCCTGTCTTGTCTGTCTGTCTCTCTCTCTTGCGCGCCACGGAGCGAGCCAGCGCCCGGGCCACATGAGCAGCAAGCACATGGCTACCGTGAGCTGCCTGACGTCACCCCCGCTCCACTCCATACCCCCCTCCCCTCCTGTAGACTGAGACTGAGGCATGAGGCATGAGGCATGAGGCCTGGCCTGGCCGCGTTGCCAGATTTTTCCCTGAGATTAAATAAGCAACTCAGGTCTATGACAACAAAGCAGTGGTCTAGGCCGCTGGAACACTTGTTTCAAGCCATGTGCCTCAGTGACTTGAAAATGGCACGCTCGCAACATGTCACATTATCGACACATTTAAAACATTAATATTTAGAACAACTTTGTTTTTTTTTTTTTTTTACAACACAAATCTTGTACGGAATGGCACAAAAGACAATGTATATTTTCAAATGAGGTGCAACACAGACAATACAATACACAGACAATACATTCCTGGACATGGGCGTGTCAGTGTGGCCCCACTGGTTTGAACAACATTTATGAAGCAACTCGAAATAGGCAAATAAACTGCCAAAAAGGGCGTCACCCAAAACAATTGAACCTGCAATTATCAAATATTTACATGCACCGCACAGCGCTATTCTGTGCTGTGGTGTGCTTAATTACAAATTGCATTTCTAGGTTTGTTTTATAATGGAAGGAATCTAGAGTTGCAATACCCTCCATTGACTTCCTAATAACAAACATTTTCATCTGCGATCTGCTCGCATTAAAGAAAAATCGATAGAGGGTCTCTACCCAACCAGAACAGACAGACGCTATTCTGTTTTCTTTATTGTTTGTTCAACGCTTTCTACTCTCTCAAACTTTTTTGTTAATACCCCCAATTGTCTTTTGACAATTGCGTGGGGTTGAAAATTGAACATTAACTGGTATCTCTTTCGCCCCGCCTGTTCCCAAGTGGCCTGGTTACGCTGAATACTAAATTACACTTGTACTGATAGCTTTGACATTTTGCTGACATTCAGTCTGAAAGCGGGGGGAGGGAAAAACTGCTATCCACCTGGGAGATGATGGGCGGCTGCAGCCAGGGGTTATACAACATTATTTCTTTGGGAAGCGGGGGTCGTGACGGTGTGACGACGGGGGTTTTGAATCCCCCGTAGGCAGCCTGGGAAGTAAGTGGGTCATCTGCTTAGGAACCGTTTACACTGGTAGCCAAATGTATGCTGAATCTAGCCAGTATCAGATCGGTGCCATCTGATTTGTTTAAAGGTATTATACACAGCTTTTTAGCTTCTACTTTGATGCTGCAACTGATGCTGCAACTGCAGACAGACACTTGCTTTGCCCTGCAGACGGTCCAGAACTTTATTGTTGTCATGACCACGTTCAGCTTTTGTGTCTGTCTGTGTGTGTACCATCTAGTGCAGCAATGTATAAACAAACTGCAAGAGTGCTACCACTTTGGTTTAGTAGCGAATGTGATGTCTTTGCTAACATCCCAAATACACCTGATGTTGTTTTTGTTGATACCAGTCACAAGGAGGTTTTGATTTTGGAGTTGGGCTGTGTCTTTAATTCATAAATGGAGCGGGCATTTCACGTATACTTGGAATTATGATGGGGTATCCATGTAGGGTCTTCAAGGTGTTTTTGTTGACCGGTTCACTGAGGGTGGAGAAGAGAAGAGAAGCCAAAACTGAAGGTTGAATTGAATTGTGCGAGAGTTTTATTCCATGCAACTATGGGTTCATTAGTTACTATATTATCCAGCCCTGCCATACTACTAAAAGTATTGACTCTTCAAAGTCTTGCTGTTTTTTAGTTTATTATTAGGAGATTAAAGATTATTATTATTATTATTATTATTATTATTATTATTATTATTATTATTATTAGAAGAAGATTACAGATCGGTATACGGTATCCTCAGACATTGTTGCATCAGTAATAGTGAACCCATATGCCAATGACAAAGACATTGGATGAGTGTCATCCAGCAGCAGACTAGATGACATTTCTGCAGTCGTTGCTTGCTTGCTTGCTTGTCACCAGCATTAAAAAGAAACCTTATGCAGTATATTATATTAAACATATGTTAATGGTTATGGTGTGTAATATGTGGTTCTAGATATTTTAGATCTTAGCAGTGAGACCACTGTATCTCTGATGTCGTGGACACTGCTTCCTGGACTAGATGTCGTCTCGGTAAGACAGCCACTCCCCCTTATCCACATCGAGGAGCAGTGTGCCAAACCATTATGGGGACTGTAGTCCTGGAGGTAGTGTTGGCGACATCAGAGACGCTGACAATTTAAATACCTAAAACCGCACATTAGACACAAAAAGACACCCAGGATAGTGTTCTAAATCTACTAGGCATATACAATATTTTTGCCAAAAAATGGTGAAGTGTCCCTTTAATTTTGTGTGTGTGTGTGTGTGTGTGTGTGTGTGTGTGTGTGTGTGTGTGTGTGTGTGTGTGTGTGTGTGTGTGTGTGTGTGTGTGTGTGTGTGTGTGTGTGTGTGTGTGTGTGTGTGTGTGTGTGTGTGTGTGTGTGTGTGTGTGTGCGCATGCGCGCGCCCGTGTGTGTGTGTTAGGAGCAAAGTTACATAACCCTGAGGAGTTAATAAAGGACCGCTCATGCCATTTCAATATCACCTAAGCCACAGCATTCATTCCCAAGAGGGGTGCACGGATCACATAAAACGGCACAAATTGGAAGGAGTTTTGTTACTGCGTTAGCTACAGAGTCCACCAAATAGAATGTTCCTGGAGGACTTATCTTATAGTCTCTACCCACATCCAGACCAAAGGAAAGCTAGGATCACTTACTTAACCAAGAACCATAATTGTGAGGGTAAAACCAATGAAGATGTGTTCACACATGACACCAAAAACAGTCGAAGGACAACTATTTGATTGTTGAGTGGGTTCTCCGCTGGCCATGCAGCTCGGAGGCACAGTAATACAAGGGTTCAATGGTCCGCTGCAGTCACAAGACGTGCATGCAGCCGCCCCGTCGGTCAGCCAAGAAGAATAGCAGTATATGGCAGCGATGGGCCTGGAGTGAGCTTCAAGCTCTAGACCAATGTCTGCATAACTTTGTAAGACTCCATGAGAGCTATAGGTATCATCTGTCCTCAGGCGGATACCTCACTTGAATGTCCAAAAAAGGTAAATATTCAAGGATTCAAATTCGACCGGCTTGAAGGGGGAATTCCCCCCCATTTTTAACATTTTACCATGTCATTAACACGCCTGAAGCCATCCACACACAGGCACGGATTTGTTTTTTATTTTTTAACCCTTGTCGCCAACCGTGCACCCACATGGATCTACTAGTTATGTACAGTATATAAACGAGCGTTCATATGTACGAGTGTTCACGGCTAGTAGGCTGTGAACACCTGCTATATTTGAATAAAACTTTGAACACCCCATACAGAATGGGTTAATATAACTCAGAGAGATCGTGTGGACATAATAACACCTCCGCCCCCCATTCTGTGTTTCCTAGAAATAGAGGTCTGAAATAAAAATCATTAACACTGGTGATGGACTGGCTAAGCATGTCTCCAGGCCTAAACTCATCCATGGGGCATCCTCAAACGGAAGGTGGATGACCGTAATGTCTCCAACATCCACCAGCTCTGTGATCTGTCATCATGGAGGAGTGGGAGATGATTCCAGTGGCAACCTGTGAATTATATTCCTGCCTTCATCCAGGAGCATGGAGGCAGTGCTGGAAAATAATGTTGGCCACACAAATATTGACGCTTGGGACCATTTTGGACATTTTCGCTTGGTTGGGTGAACTGGGTTGTACTCATTTTTGTTGCCATCAGTGCCTGCGGGTCAAGGATGGGTCTTAAAGGAGGAATGAACTGGAAATGGTGGGGGGTTTATTATGGGGGGGTTTATTATGGATGCCAGCCGATTATCTGGCACAGAGGGTTTCTGAACCAATCCGCTCTAGAGTTGAGTTTAAACCCAGTAATATACTTTGTGGAATCAGATGCCCGAATGGGATTAAAAACAGCATAAAACGGTAAAAACAGTATTCCTGACTTCATTCAAGACACATTTTGTTTGTGGAGGACAATGGGATAAAAAAAACAGGTCAGCTTAATTTCTATTGGTTTATATTGTTGTCATAGTGGATGCGTCATCACGTTTTGAGTTTTGAAAAAATAGGGCAAAAGTGAAAACTTTTTTTTGGCATTCTTTGTCAGCTAGGGCCCATATAATGACCACGGATGTGGTCTAAAGGTTTTTCAAATCACCAGTCCTTTTAATGTAGGTCATGTGTGTGTTATGTGATTGTGACCTGTACCTATAATGTGTCATTCACGTCTGCTGGCTGGCTGCAACGTGGCTTTTGAAGGGTTGTTACTGCTGCTGCTGCTGCTGCTGCCGGCCCTTTAAAAAACAGCCTCCGCCTAGCGCAGTGTGTCTCTGCAATAGTGAGTCAGTGAGAACAGCGTGTACACCTCCCACCCCGTGAGGCCATGTGCTCAGCATTTGCTTGTGATGGTGCCTGAACAGTGTTTACCTACCCCATCTGCCCGCCTGCGTGCACACACACACACACACACACACACATACTGTATGTTGGTGGTAGCATACTTGTGGGGACGGCAGGAACATGTTAAAGACTGTGATGATTTCATGAATGGATGTTTTTTTTTTGGGGGGGGGGGCGTTCTAAGCCTCATGTTGTAGCTATTGAAAAAATATCAGATCTACAAGCTCATAGCGCACCACTATGAGCTTGTAGGTCTGCTGTTTTCTTTCTTTTTTTTTTTTTAATTGTGAAAATGTGGTTGCAAGTCTTTGAATATTCTGTCACACAGCGACTGGTCGTACAGACATTTCGGGATAGATAGCGATGCCTAAAACTATGCCTAAACCTAACCTTAAAGGAGAATGCCATACCAAAACACATTCTACCTTGATTCCTGTGCTGTCATACATATTGCAGTTGAGTTTTGTCATATTCTAATGTGGATATTTTAGTAGCTCCAAAACTTTTTTTTTTTTTTTTTTTCACAAAAATGTATAGCCGCACACTTGTAGCTGCCAATGCAAGTTTAATGAGGACACAAAGGGAAAACAACAGGTAAACCCTTCTTCAGGGTAATTGGTTTACCTGTCCGAAACGTTGTTTTCCCTGTGTGTCTTCATTAAACTTGCATTAGCTATAGATTTTTTCTTTTAGTATTCATTTTGCTGTCGGCTGTGCTGTGCTTCTCTAAACCTAACCTTAACTTTAAACTAACATTAAGCCTAACTAAAAGCAGTTGCCAGGGAGGCCATGTTTCTACTCAAAAGTCAGACCCAAATTCATGCACACGTGTGAATAAGGTCCATTACCTCAAATACTGGCAAACTATGCTTGTGGCGTACATCTGGGCCTCACAAGTATAGTGGCATACACACACACACACACACACACACACACACACACACACACACACACACACACACACACACACACACACACACACACACACGCACGCACGCACGCACGCACGCACAATATACGGTCAGTGTTTGACATGGAACAGAGCCATGCACGAGGACAAACAGGATCTCTAGGCGGGGTCTCCCCCTCACCTCACCTCTCCTCCGTGAAGACGAGAGAGAGAAGGAGTAAACACTCCACTCCACTCTTCATCATACTAGTGTTACCTGCTATGACACCATGTCCACCATGCTGTGTTTCTGCTTTCATGGCTTTGGGGGCTGTACTGGTACATAACAAGGTGTCACCTGATGCTGCTGCTACTTCCTACTGCTGTCCTGCAGGTCTTTATACAACCCAGCAGAACCGCAAATGACACTTGGGGCCTCTTTCCCCAGCAGGCTGGGGGAACCGGTTCAGTTCTTGTTTCTTAGTCCGGGAGTCAGAGCTCCCAACAGGCCTGGATCATACCTGTCCGACTTAGTGGGACAGCAGCAAATGTTCTGAGGGTCAGCTTCAATGCCTGCTGCGCCAAGCCTTCCAGGCAAAAAAAATGGTTAGAAAGAGGTCAAATCCCTCAAAACCCTCGAAATGCACAGAAAACTAAGTAGTCCTTTTTTAAATGGCTACTTTCTAAATGAGTCTCTCAGGCATGGATGTCAGTTTTACATGGTGTGTGTGTATTTTAGATTTCTGTTCTGTTCAGAAATGGCTTCCAGAAACACTATACATGACCTAGTATTAGTACAACCTTTTTGTATGTCATCATGTTTGGTGGGGCATTCTGTGCCTATGCCTAGATCCGGCCCTGCCTCCCAAAATTGGAACGTTAATTAGCATGCAGCAAAACCATAACTATATTGAATTGTTATCGCTGCGAAACATCCCCAGTTGGTTATTGAACTGACAATTAATTATATTACAGATCTTACATTTTTAACTTTTTTTCATTGCTATATGGCGCTAATGATACCATTAACTACCATTCTATTAGGTTAGGTAGTAGAAGAAGAACCTCTGTCTCTGATAGACCAAAACGTGCTGACTGGCATAGGTCAGATCAGCATCATCATCTGTGTGTTTAGAAATGTTCATATTTTGCAGTATTTTACATATATTACACGTGCGGTCACAGTTAAAGGGGAACTCCACCTATTTTCAACATTTTAATATGTCATTAATATACCTTAGAGATGTTGTGTGGAGGACATGATAAAAAAGTTCCCCCAATTCTGTATTTCCTAAAAATGGAGGTCTGAAAAAATCATTAACATGGTGAAATACATCTGATGACATCATCAAGATGTATTTCACCATGTTGATGATTTTTCTTTCAGAGCCCTTTTTCCTGAGAGGGTACAAATGGTTCACATTTGTATCCTCTCAGAAAAATTGTGAAAATGGGTGAAATTGCTCTTGTCTTTTTGTCTCCCTGCTTTGTTTCATCTCCCCTGGACAACAGGTTGAAAATGAACCCTAGCTAACTCCGGCTGTAAGGCTTGTAACATGTCATTATCTTTGTGTTCATGAACTGGCACTGTTCTGTCTAAATAAACAAATAACGGAAGTAAAGTAAAGGCTTTATGTGCTTTACTGTACTTTATTGTACCACTGGGAGGAAGATCCTTTTCAAAACAAAAACAGAAAGTACAGAAAGTACAGAAAGTAGTAACTCAGCCAAACTGTGTGAAGCTTCCTCTGTGTCCACATGCATGTTTGTCGCCCCTCACAAACAACCCTGTCTGAAACCAGAAATGTTTCAATGCAATGACCCAACCATATTAGTAAATATACTGTAACTGCAGACACAGCAGCTGTCATAACTATCCACACAACAAAGAGGTTTTTCTATTGGAAGTCGGCTGTGCAATTTGATTCAGGTTTAGACGAAGCTTTCCTTACTTTTGCTGTTGTCAACAAATCCTTTTCGTCTGGCCCATGACAAGGTGGTGCTAGTGCGTGGTGGTAGGGGTGGAGGTCGGGGCAGGTGAGGTGGCGTGGCGTTTTAGCCAATCACAGAGCAGCAGCCTCCAGCAGTTTCATAATGAGCAAATAGAGTGGAGGTGAGGTGGACTTAGATTCAAATCTCAGTTCACAGTGTTAGTGATGTCGCCTCACAGCTCCAAGGTCTTGGGTTCAATCCCCACTCTGGTCGCTGTGGGTGCTGGAGGCTAGTGGTCAGAGGCTTGAGGATATGTGGAGTGTTCCAATCTACTCAATCTCCTCCATTATTGGCGGCCGGGACGGTCTAATTCCTTTCGGAGGAGAAGGTAATTTTTGTACCCATGATTTTTGTTGTCTGGGTTCCAGCCTGATTCACTGCGTCCCGCACAGCTGAAATCTCACTTCGCAAATCGGTTTGGCCAGAGCCTGCTTGACTTGCATTTCTCTATAACGTTGCCTATTACATTGTCACATTGTTTTTGATTGGATGGTGTTCAAACAAACTTGAACTGGTGATCCTCTGCTGCATTTCAACCTTCACATGCCCCGCCTACCTGTGGGAGAGGATGGGCTCCTGGCCAGACTGATTTGAAAAGTGACATTTCAGCTGCGCAGAGAATCAGACTGGCTCCCAAGCTATGTTTTTGTGTGTGTGTGCGTGCGCACATACAGTATGTGTGCGTGGGTGTGTCATGCCTGATGACTCATAGTGCGTGGCATTCACAGTGTTCAAGGCCACATCACAGCCTGCTGCTGCTGCTGCATGTGGGCAGAAGACAGACAGCCTTGTATTTGTACCACCAATTCACAATGGACCAACTTTTTTCCTTTTCTGTGTGTATTAGTAATTTCACTGCTTCTTTAGGTGAAAGTGTATGCATTCATAATGATTGGTACCGTATTTAACCCCCCCCCCCCCCCCCCCCCCCCAACACAGATTTTGTACACATCCCCAATTCCCCACCAGTTCATTATTAGAGGTATGAGTTTATAAACAAATTTGAATATAACTCCACCTCACCTCCACTCTATTGGCTCATTATTATATAAACTGCTGGAGACTGCTGCTACCCCCCCCCCACACACACACACACACACACACACACACACACACACACAGTGGCACTAGCACTAGCGCCTTGTCATGACGAATAGGATTTGTCGAGAAAACAAAAGTTCTAGACCGTCTGCAGGGCAAAGCAAGTGTCTTTCTGCAGGGAAACAGCTGCTGCATCAAAGTAGGAGTGACGTAGAGGAGAAAAAGGCAAAAAAAAAACTATAAATATACACAGTATATAGGCCAATTACTAATCAATATCTATAACTAATCATTGCTAATCACTGGAACATTTCTTTTTAATTTCTTGTCCACATTTGGAATTACATCATGGCAAGGTAACTACACAAAAAA
The DNA here is from genome assembly GCA_039105355.1 of Benthosema pterotum. Classification (NCBI taxonomy): domain Eukaryota; kingdom Metazoa; phylum Chordata; class Actinopteri; order Myctophiformes; family Myctophidae; genus Benthosema; species Benthosema pterotum. The sequence goes on from CM076977.1 coordinate 35,845,334, forward strand.
GTGTGGTCTCACCCTTTAACAAGACTGGCTGAAGAAGTATATTACTGAACTTAACTGAAGTCAGCTGTTGAAAATCCAAAAAGTACTCCAAAAGTCCAGCACTGCAAGTTTAAATAATCTGAGCAGTCTCATAGTTCTCACCTGTCATTTGAAATAGCTGTCATATCCTGTTACAGTGACCTGAAGGTTGACTAGTAGTGCTAATTGAGAATGGTGTGAACATCCAGTACAACCATCACACTTTTTTTTTGATTCCCTGCAAGTTTGTTCGTTCTGCTCCAGCAAATGAAACACATCATCACTATGTGAGTCACATTCCATGAGTCATCTGCTCAACCCTGCTAGTGAAGATGCAAATGCCTCCCATGTCCCATTTCAAGGTGCCATGGCTATTATTTGATAGGGACGGAGTGTTAAAGCTCACCTGCCATCCATCACCAGACATGACTCACTGAACAGACGCAAAATAATCAACCACCAAGCTTTCACAAGAAGTGTGATCTCCTGAGGTGTGAATGTTCACAGGTTTCTCAATTAGTTTACTTATGTGACGGCGACGCTTGATTTGGGATTTCACTGGAATGATGAAAGAAGGGATCTCCAGACCTTCTCCAATTGGCTGGCTGTTTCCACGCCATGTAATGCTGCAGAATATCATTTTTTTACTTTTTTTTTTTTTTAACCAAAATAAGTAAACAATTTTGTGTTCGTTATTTTATTATATAATTATAAAAGATAATATAATATGATAAAATGTATATTATATAGCCTACTATAATAAAATCTTTGCAGTGTATTTTTTGGGGGCTTCACCTTGGAAGCTTCACTCCTGGAGGGTAAATCACCACTACACCGTGGTGAAAACCCTTCACCTAAACTCACTTCACCCTTGAGCATGTTTGAGCCTTTAGCTGTCATTGGATGAAGTTTTGTCAGATTTTTGGCGTTCTGAGAAACTCCTTCACTCTATAAGAAACGCTAAGTTTATGTACTTGGTTTAACTAAATGGCTTGAAGTGTCATGCTGTAAGTGTTGTTCCTTCTGCTTCCAAGAGTGAAATCCCTGAAAATGAGGACTCAAAACCTGACTTGATTACTACAACTCTAGTCAATCCAATTGGATTGGAGTTTTTTTTTTCTTCTATGTTCAGTCCTGCATTCATTACGGGCCCCTCACTGTAGAGAATGTTGTCCCTGTGAAACTCCTGGAAAAGTGGGGATATTTGGTGCAGGAAGTTGGTTCCTGCAGGTTTTCTGCCGTAACTTTCAAATGGATATGAAATTAACTGAAGAGTTCAGTCTGTTAACTTCCCAGGGCTATGTAGTTAACAGAAGTCTATCAATCAGCATGTGTGCTTTTATAATAGAAGGGGGCCGTCTGTGTTTTAAAAGCGTAACGGAATCGTTGAGCCATGACATTGACCGCCCGTTGAGCAATGAGAAATTGCAAATGCTGGCCAGTAGCCATTTAAAATAAATAATGTGAAAAGCCAAGTAAATAAACAAGCCACAGAATAACACAAGGCTTCCCAGAAACTGAAGGCTGTATATGTCAGGTAATAATGCTGGATCCTAGGAGAGAAGAGAGGTGAAACCAAGAGTCGCTGGTGAGTCAGAGAATCTGAATAGAATCTGAATAATACGGAAAGTGTTATTGATTGTCCTGGACAAGAGGCCTCATTAATGCTACGTTGTTGCACACGGATCAGAAAAAAATCAGCTTCTTTTTTCTTTTTTTTTCCAGTGCATGACTCACACAAGTGAAATATAAGAAGTACTGCACATGCACATCATCAGACAAGTTATTGAGGTTGTCACAGCAACAAAAAGGGCCACTTGACTCGAGTACTACCTGATTTGCGCGGGTGTGTTTTCTAGTACGCTATTTACATAAAACACGTACATACTAGGCAAACTAGGATGCACTTTGGGCATGTCGTTATGGTCTACAAATAACAAAAAATAGCAACAGAAACGCAAACACGTTGTGGGTTTCAAAACAGTTACAAAAATATTATTTTGCGAAATGGCTTTCACTGCTTAACATGTGCAAGTTTTTGCAGCACAGTAAAGGTGACATTTCTTGAGGTGTGCTTTTTAAAGGTGCATTGAACCGGAAACAGTGTTTTTTATTATTATTATTATGGATCCCACACGATTATCTGGCACGAAGGGCTTCTGAGCCAGCCAATCAAAGCATGCATCCCTTCAAGCAATGGGATGGCATAGTGCAAGGGAAGGCTTATGTTGAGCTATTTACACGCGACCTGCATGCAACGCTTGGAGATTTGTTTCCAATTCGCCTCTCAG
>CM076977.1:35852642-35869017 GCA_039105355.1 Benthosema pterotum
CCATCCAGGCCGTACTGCCCACCGCTAACGCCACCCTGCAGCCCACAGTCATCGCCCACACTGCCGCCTCCCACGCCTCGGTCATCCAGGCCGTCAACCACGTCATACAGGTAAGAAGAATAATCTTTCCTTTAAAGGAATAGTTCAGATTTTTTTTTAAAGTTAAGCTGTATGAAATACTTGTCATTAATATAGTGTTTTCTAGTATATTAATTGATGTCCACTGTCCAGAGTTCTGCTCTGGTTTTGTTGAAATATGAAGTAGTCATTTTGTGGGGGTCCCTCCCTGGACCCATGCTGTAGAAGTAAAGCAATTAATAAAGGGGAATTCCACCCCAGAAGGCTTTCTTCTTTACCTTTATGTGCAGTTGATTCACCCCCCCCCCCCCCCCCCCCCCCCCCCCCACACACACACACACACACCGAAAATGCAATTTCTTGCTATTTATTGTCTCTCCACCATGTCAATATTGTGTTGACACTCACACTTTAACTTTCACTTTCGGTTCAGCAGTGGTGTTCAAAGGTGAGGGCGGGGGAACAGTTATGCCTGAAGTACTGCTAAACCATAAGTGTGAGTGTCTGCACACTACTGACATGGGTGGTGGAGAGAGAATATATAGTAAATAAATAAACAAAGTAAATTTTGGGGTGATGGAAATAGGTGAATTTTAACAACATCCCACAGTTGCATTCTAAGCTCATGGTGGGGTAGTAATATTGCCCAATAATGGTTTCATAATGGCGAGTCATCGGTGTGGTTTGGGACACAATGACCTGACAAAGATTTAACAGTTCAAGAATGTTGTGTTCTTGCATTGCTCCCCCTGTTCTATGAAAAAACACCATGTGCCTCTGTTGAGTTCATCCTTCAAAATGAAGAGTCTCTGCATGGTCTGTGCTCAATGAATAACAAAAATCACACTTGTCAGGGTCGCCTTGACTTTTAGAGGCATGTTGCTGCACGCCTGATTTTTCAGACACACATGACGTCACCGCGCTTCATAGCAGCTGGTGGCCAAGAGGTCATGTTATGCCTTACCACGACCAACGCTGGTGCCGTCAAAAACGAGCGTTTTGATCAGATTTCTCTTGTATTTACTCAGTGCCATCTAGAGATAGAGTTCTGACATTCCCGTTCACTTCATGAGGCCAGTCTAACGACAGCCTCCATGGCGTCTCGCACATGCTCGCGCTATGGGGAAGGCATGGTGTGTCAAACACATTACCACAGAGAATTCCAAACTCCATTAGACACACCACAGCCTCCCCACGAGGTCACATGACCAAGCTTCTCCTCGGTAATGTAATGTCGCAACTCTTTCTACTTTAAGATTCTGTATTTCCTTAAATCAGGAGTTTTTAACGTTCAGCGATGTTTCTCCTCAGCAGGATTGGGAAAAAAAATCATGGTGGATGCACCGTTAATGACTGGTTAAAATTGAACTAGTCTTCCCTTCAATGAGACATACAGTACAGTATGTGATTGTGTGTGTCTGTAGGGGGCGTGTTAGACTGGGCATTCTCACATTCTTCCATTTGAGTGATGGCCATCCATGCTCCATCTACCTTGATTCCAGTGACATGATACATAATGTTCTGGATTATTGTCATAGATGCCCCGTTTTCTACATTTCATCCTGAGGTCCCCCTCCGCCAATGCAGTTTGCATAGCCGCAGGTTGTCTTTATTCTAATGTGGGTATTTTAGTAGCTCCAAACTTCTTTTTTTCCCACACATCACATCAAAACACACACTACATAAGATAATTGGGCCACTACATGATTTTTAAAAAAGCTCAGGTGGCACCCCTAAGACAGGAGTTTCATCCTGAGTGATTGGAGAGGAGAGACGCAGAAGGGAGGGGAGGAGCAGGAATATGTTACCACTGGGATGACAAGTAAAGTCTGTCTCAGAGTGACGTAAAACGCATGCATGAATATCAGTATACTATTATATGAGGTGTGAAGGGAAAAAAAGTCTGGAGCTACTGAAATACCCACATTAGAATAAAGACAACCTGTGGGAAACTGTGGGAGGAGAGGGGGACCTCAACGGGGAAATGTAGAAAAGGGGGCCAATGTGTTTTGGTGTGGAATTCTCCTTTAACTTTTGACCAGAGTGTGTTTAGGCTTCAGTGGTTATAAGGAACCATTAAATGAATGATCTGAGTGGTTGTTCATCGGCTTCAGTGGATATAAAGAGCTGTTAAATGGAATGATCCTTTCGCCTGCAGGCTGGGTGTCCCAACAAACACATCGCCCAACTGGCGACTGCCACGTCATCATCCACCAGCATCCCGGCGACGGTTGGTGGTGGCATCGCCCCCGCGGCAGCGGCGGTGCACCTGACCCCCGCCGGCGCCGCCACCCACATCACGGTGCACCCGGTGACCCACCTGAGCCAGCACCACCTCCCCTGTACCCTGTACACCACTACCACCACCACCCACCAGCAGCCGCCACAGCAGCAACCCGGGGGTCCCGGCGGCGCCTCCCACATCACGCACACGCTGGCCCACCACACGCAGGTGAACGTCGACAAACAGCAGCAGCTGGTGACGGGTCAGACTATGACTATGGTGACCATGCCCTCCTTCCCCGTCGGCACCCTGAAGCTGGCCTGAAACCCACCCCCCTGCCCCGTCCCGTCGGGGAGGGGCCTTCGTGTCAGGAGAACCAGGGGGCAGGAGGCGGCCGGGCCGGGCTGGAAGAAAGAGGCCCACCTCCTACTCCTCTGGGAGGCTGTGTGGGGGGAAAGAAACCCCCTCAAGAACCAGGAGAGGTAGAACGAACTGCACTGCAACTTGGGGAATACGTTAAGGGGCGCTGTTGAAGATAAACATTCCAAACAACAAAGGACGACGTCGCGTACAACCCGAGAAAAGGACAATGTCCCATACAACTGAAAAAAGGTTGATGTCGTGTACAACCAGTTTCTGCGAACGTTTGTGTCCCCAGCACGTTTTTCACCCCGCCCCACCCGAGATTTGCAAATGAATGCAAATCTCAGCTACGGGAGGCAGAGAGGAGGCGAGTGTCCGCCCAATCTGATGACCACACCATCACGGCGATGTACTGGCAGTTATGTTGAGGGTGAGGCTTAGACGAGGCTAGTCGCTTTTAGTTTGAGACGGAAATGAGTGGATTAAGGTTGGCGAAAATGCGGGGAAAAGGAGAAGATGAGCTTGTTAAGCAACCGACAGCAGCATCTGCTAATGTCTGCTGCACGCAAAGGCCCCACATGACCTGGGCTGGATGCCGGTCACATGATCACGTTGGTTAAGAGTAGGACGCACAGGCTGTAGAGAGACATGGAGAGAGAGTCAGTCCAGGTATATTTAGGTGGTGTGTTCAGGAGTTTTAGAGAGTCTAGGGCAGGGATGCCCAAAAGGTAGATGGTGATCTACCAGTAGATCACACGGGCTGTGCAGGTAGATCACATGACAGTCCCCCCAGCACTTGGACCCTTATAGATCTGTAACTCTTAAAAGCATTAAAATGAAACCAAATGGACCCTTACAGGTCCATTTGGTTTCATTTTACATTCTCAAGAGTTAAATTATATTTAAACATCTGAATTACGTAATCTTCAAGAGTCCACACAATTAGTAAATGGAGGAATAATTGTTTTTCCACGTCTCTTTCCTAATTGTGGATAAAAACGTGAAAGTTGTTAGTTCACGAACTGTCAACTCAAACCTCAAATAGTGTTTTCAAACGTCATTAATAGCATATACAGCCAGGAAAACCTTCCAATTCTCCTCCTCTATTTTTCATTATAAGTGCATTATTCTTAAACACAATAACAGTATGTAACACCATCACCAACTATTTCAAAGCTCAAACTTTCTAGGGGGGCTTGAAATGGAACAATCACATTTTTGATGTGTAGATCTTTTTGAGCCAGTCATTTTTTAGCTCTCAAGTCAAAAAAGTGTGGGCACCTCTGGTCTAGGGCTTAGATTTTCGTCACCGATAAACCCCTTATCCCTTAACTTCTTTGCCTTTTTAAACTATTTAAAAAAAAAAACATTTTTCAATAGTTCAAATGACCAGTCTACATGCTTACATGTCAATGGAACTATTCCCAAAGGGTTTTACTGTAATAATAGTCAAAAAAAAGGGATAAGGGGTAACGAAAATGGAGCCCTAGGTGTCCTCATTTGCCCCCTACTCTCTTCCCCACCACCCCCACGCACAGATACCGGAGCAGTACTTAGTTTGCAAGCATAATGACAGAGCTCCGTTTTTAGGCTAGCAGCAGCACTGCCGGCTGTCCTCCTGATGACAAATTCTACACCAGAACCCATGCAGTAATGTATTCAAGCGGTTGGCACATTTTCTAAACCACTTAAAGGCGAACTTGTTTGTTTTTTTCCGAGGTTACATTAATCTCGGATGGTAAAATATCTTGTGTCAATTGTTTTTCATTCGCTGCTTTCTTTAGTTTAAAAGAATTTAGCTGTTTTGGATAAGGGGAGGGGGGGAGCATTTGAGGAATGTATTTCTTTACCCAACAATATGGTGATTTCTTTTTGATTTATTATTTATTAGTATGACCCTATGACACACGTACGGATTCTCCATAGTACCGCTCCCTTCACACCCAATAGATCCTGTGCCAGATGTAATTTCCTGGGGTTTAATAGGACTATTGGTAAAACTAAATAAAGCAGCAAAAGAAGTGGAAAATAACACCCATCTTTTACTTTGTCTAACAGCATTCAAGATATATTAAGTTATAGGCCTATATTATAGAGATTCACATTTCTTTTTATTACCTCCTAACAAACCCCAGGAAATTATATTTGGCAACAAAAGCTCAGTTCATCCGCAAGGGTCCATTTAGTTTCAAATATGAATCATAATTTGAATTAGCCCAAGTTTATACAACTACAAAAGATTAATGGTCTTTTTTTGTGTGTGTTTCTGAAATCCAGCCTGGCTGCTAGCTAAAATCAAGAAAGCAGCACATGTAAAACAAGTTAACAACAACCTAAAACATGAACCTTCAGGGATTAAAAACAACGTTATCCCCATCACAAGCCATAATGAACGTAGGGATATCGAGCAAGAATCCCCACTCGCTCCATGCATGTCAAAAGCTGTTTAGGTACCATTCAGTCGGCACAGATCCACGCTTGTATATGTGCGTGCGTGTGTGTGTGTCACTCAGTAGTAGCCTCTGTCTATACATTGTGATTTATACCAGTGGTTTTCAACCCGTGGTCCGGGTTACACTCTCGAGAGTTAAACTATTAGGCATATCATCATCTCAAGAGTTAAACTATTAGGCATATCATCATCTGAATTAGTCCAAGTTTATACAACTAGAGAATGTAGAAGATTAATGGTCATTTTGGATCTGTATGTTTGCCTGATTCGTTTTCCAAAATCCAGCCTGGAATTGTGGACAAGCAAAATAAATCTTTAGTTTGGGGGTCTGTGGGGGCTAAAATGTCCTCAAATAGTATAAAGAATAAATAGTGTAAAAAAAAAAAGGTTGAAAACCACTGATTTATACATAACGTATATATTATAATTTTGGTCTGAGTGCACACACGCACGGAGCACAAGCCAAGAAGTGCACGACATCATCGTTGAGCGTTGTTGTGACAGCAGAGGAGGCAGGGCAGTGCTGCTGTGCACCCCATAACAGCAGTGTTGCCAACTGCCAAAATCCAAAAGGCACTAGTGGCACTTCCAAAATGCACCAGAATGTGCTAGATGCTTGGCTGGAAGGGAATATACAGTATATACAGTATATTCCCTTCATATGAGACTAAAAATGAAACCAAATGGACCTGCAATTGGGTCCATTTGGTTTCATTTTTACGCTCTCAAAGAGTTACACCTGGTTAACCAACTGTCCATCATTTACCCTGTGGGGACCACAGGTTTAAAACCACATAGTAGGAAAATGGTGAAAAAATAGGGTTTTATTTTTGGCACCTGTCAATCAATTTCGCTCCAACTCACCAGCCAAAAACACTAGATTTTCCGCGAGGAGTTTTTCACTAATTTTGGCGTTAGGGGGGTCTGAAAAAAGCTAAGTAGAGCGAGAAATGCAGCAAGTTGGCGACACTGCACAACAGCGCACTGAAAAATGTGATCACACACAATATAAGCTCCTCCTGCCCACCAGTCAGAGGCACGTGGCCCGCGGGTGAGGACGAAAAACCGGCATGGATTAGATTGGATGCCCCTCTGTCCCTGTCTCCCTGCTGTGGTTATATTAGACACTACTACAGGATGCAGTAAATGCTGCATCATGCAGCACTGGCACCACCTGCTGCACGAACAATGCCACAATGGCCAAAAAAAGGAGGAAAATGAATGTAAACGTTTCTGTTTTTTTTTCTCTGCACATACTTATTTGATGTTCATATCACACCATGTTTGTTTCATTGAATAATTATTGCGCCAACTCTTAAAATAACAAACAATGCTGAACCGTATTGAAGTCTATAGAAGTCTCACTCTCAGTTATGGTAGCACCGTGGGTGGTCAAACTATGGAAGGGATATTTCACTTTCAAATACTTTGTCATACTACATCTACTCTTGCTCACACTGTTTTTGCATTACTTGATTCAGTATTTAGATATTCAGTATTTATATTTGATATTCACTCCAGCTGCCCCGTCCCCTTCCTATACAAACCCGCTATTACTTAAAACTCCATTTCAACCATGATGGATTCATCACAAACATCTGTCTTTTTTCTGGTGACTTATATTGTCCTCCTAATATGTGAGGGGTATTTTTAAATTTTATTCTTTAGTCCCCACCAGTGTGGCACCGATGCTGTTACAATAGTTTAAAAATGAATAAAAACTGAAAATGAAAATCTATTATGTTAAAATTGAGTTTTGAGTTATAATGGGTTTGTATAGGAAGGGGGGCAGCTAAAATTTATCTCGAATATCTAATTACTGAATGGAGTAGCCTAACATATACTGTAAACTGTCTGGGCTGGGGTGTTCACATGAGGCGGAGTAGATAATAAAATCACAATGTATTTTTGAAACATCCTTTTTAAATGGAAAAGGTTTGATACAGAACCACCATATAATACAACCCCAATTCCATTGAAGTTGGGACGTTGTGCAAAATGTAAATAAAAACAGATTAGTTATTTACAAATCCGACTATAACAACAAGATATATAATGTTCAAATTGATACACGTTTTTATATTAACTAATTTTGAATTTGGTCCCTCAACATGTTCCAATAAAGTTGGGACAGGGGTATGTTTACCACTGTGTTACATCACCTTTTCTTCAAACAACACTCGGTAAGTGTTTGGGAACTGAGGGCACACAGTGTTGAAGCTTTGCAGGTGGAATTGCTTCATTTTCTTGCTTGATGTACAACTTTGGTTGTCAAAATTCCGGGGTCTCTAATGTTGAAATGTTTGTAATGTTGCGACAGTCTGGACTCCAGGCAGGTCAGTCTAGTACCTGTACTCTTTTAAAAGTCTCGCTGTTGTAATGTGCAGAATGTGCAGTTTGCCATTGTCTTGCTGTAATAATCAGGGATGTTCCTGAAAAAGACGTTGCTTGGTTGGCATCACATATTACAAACCCGGATGTGCCTTTCAGCATTGATGGTGGGTGTCACAGATGTGTAATCTGCCCATGCCATGGGCACTAACACACACCCAGACCATCACAGATGTTGGCTTTTGAACTTTGCGCTGTAACAATCTGGATAGTCTTTTTCCTATTTTGCCCAGAGGACATGACACCTATGATTTCCCCAAAAAAGTTGAAATGTGGACTCTTCAGACTACAGCAGACTTTTCCACTTTGTGTCTGATCATTTCAAATGAGACTGGGCCCAGAGAAGGCAGTAGCGTTTCTGGTTGTTGTTGTTGATCTATGGCTTTCGCTTTGGTATGTATGGTAGACTTTTAACTTGCATTTATAGATGTAGCAACAAACTGTCTTAACTGACAACAGTTTTCTGAAGTGTTTCTGAGTACACCTGGTAATGTCTCTTACACAATGATGTCGTTTTTTTATGCAGTTCCACCTAAGGGGTCAAAGGTCACAAGCATTCAATGTTGGTTTTTGGCCTTGCTGCTTACATGTAGAAAGACTATTTTGATTATATTGTGGACTGCAGATGATGAAATCCCTTAATTCCTTGCAACTGAATGTTGTGAAACATTGTTCTTAAACCGTTGCACAATTTTCTCACAGAATTGTTCACAAAGTGGTGAACTTCGCCCCATCTTTGATTATGAACTTCTAAGTTCTGGCATGTTCCTGTTATACCCAATCAACACTTAACCCGTATACAATTAACCTGTTCACCTGTGGAATTAACCTGTTCACCGGTGGAATGTTCCAAATAGGTGTTATTTGGCATTTGCCAACTTTCCAAGACTTTCGCTGCCCCTGTCCCAATTCAAAATGAGCCAATATTTGCACACAAAAAATAAAGTTAATTAATTTGAACATTAAATATCTTGTCTTTGTATCTTTGTAATGTATTCAATTGAATATAGGTTACTTGACAGGATTTGTAAATCATGTTATTCTGTTTTTATTGACATTTCTCACAACGTCCCAACTTTAATGGAATTGGGGTTGTATAATTTGGAATTTGGTTTTAATCTGCATCCAAATGTCGAGACGATTGATTGGTATCTAGGCCTAAGTGATCAGTGGACGCTATGGAGTTCTATATCAAGTCTAGTAAGGTGGAAAATTACTTTTATTAAAGATATTATAGGCCTTTTTTCAAAATGGAGTCATCTTACATGTGTGTAAGATGACCTGTGACCTGTGTGTGTGTGTGTGTATAGCAACCTGGTTGCCCGATCGGGCAAGTGTGCAACTTAGTGCGCCATAACACATATTTGTCTTGAAGGTGGTCATTGCGCCTCTGTGTCTTTCCCTGCTTTCTAGCTATATCTCTCCTATCTCTTTACCAGGTCCATTTGGTTCCAAACTATCATTTTGCTGGGGTCACAGGACTCCCCTGAGTCCGTGACCACTGTGGGAACCACTGATTTACAAGTCGAACCTTTTCTGTAGCTGATTGTAACTTGCAAAAGAAAATGTTTTAATCACCCAAGTAGAAAGTAAACTTAAATGCAAAATTCACGATATATTTTGGGGGGCAAGTGACCATGATCTGAGGGCAAGTAGAACCTGTAGTTTTCATATATTGAGAATACAATGACATATTCATATCTAAGATCAAAATTAGCCTCTTTAGTAATGAAAAATGTTTTTTTCTTTCTTTTTTTAATGGAGAATAATTGCTTCAAAATTTGCCTAAATTTGTGTTTATGACATGTATTTGCATGCAGCAGATATATGGACAGTCAGTTCCAATGATCTTCAGTGTTCTGGCAGGTGCTTTGCCAAGTTGCTTGCACACAATGTACTTCATGTGTACTTTCCTGCAGCCACAGCGTTGGCTGAAACAAGCCTTGTACAGCCTTGTCAGGAGCATCCACCCGAAGAAGATCAAGATGTGGTGAGTGAGCTTGATTCCATACAATCAATCAATCAATATTTATTTTATTTTTGTGTCCTGCACATAAAGTGCCCAACCCTCATGGGTTTATAAGACACCATTTCACAAGTACAAGTACAGCGTGTTTTACAGTTAAATAATAATTCACACATTACAGCCCAGTATTATACATAGTACTCTGTCTCCTTTCCCAGGCCTGACAGATAAAGTCTGCCACAATAAAGGTCCCTTTGTCAAAACATATCTCTATTTTTTCATAGTCATTTAACTCTTGGAAATCCCCACAAACAGAAGACATCTTATTAACAAAACCTTCTCTGATGTCATCATAATTAGGACAATAAAACAAAAAATGAATTTCATTTTCAACTTCACTAAGTTCACAAACACAAACAGTATCTCTCTCCTTCTGGAGTGGCATTAAACCTACCGGTCTCCAGTGCTAATGGTAAAACTCCTGAACGTAATTGTGCACACAGAGATCGTTTTCTTTTGTTTAAATTATACTTCACATACGGTTCAACAGTGTAACTGTCCTTTATAAGACAGTAGGTTCGTAACTTAGGTTTATACCATAAGTCCCTTTTCCAATTTTCTATATAACTATCAAACATTTTATTCTCTCCATACAAGAGCTTGATAATGGGACCACATGATGTGAAACTTCACTGCATCTGAGGTTGGTGGCAGAGTCTCTTGTGGACGCCCCATACAAAACAACTTCACTCTTGCTACATTGCATCTACCAATTAAGTTCAGGCACGCCCCTATAACCTCACTACCAGTCTGAGTCATGGTCAGCTTTGTCATGGTCAGCACTTAGGGATGAGACCTGCAGATCTGGATCAGATCAGTGAAAGTAGTCACTTCTGTCCCTTCTGCAAATCCTGATACAATGACCGAAGTGTTCATACTGCGTTTAAATCCGATAGTCCAAAGGGAAGAGACCAGGTCTGATTTATTTTCTTCAAGTGTAATGAAGATGATGAGTATGCACACAACGTGTCCATGCTCACCAGAGCGACTCTGGTGAAGGCAGAATAGTTGTCATGAAACATCATGGTGTGTTTCAAGATGGTGGAGACAAATTCTGAGGTCTCTGAGCCTCCACATAGTGACCAGCACCTGGTTTTGAAATCACCATGAAGAGAATAAAAATAAAGATAAATGGGCAAAGCCATTATGCCTCTTTACAATGTATGAAGTTGTGAAACCTTGAAAACATCCTTATGCTTTTGCTTTATCTCATTGTCTTTGGCCACAGCTAATGGTAGGTTACAGTCTACTAAGAAATCAAACAATGTTTTAGTAAACATACTGTCAGAAGAAGTTCAAAACCCCTCTATAACTTCACTTGACAATTCCAGCTGCTTGCTCAATGAAGGCCAAGCACTTGTGATGTCAGTGGGAAAGCCACCTGGCATTAGAACACTTGGTGAATATGTCAACATAATTATGTCAACACTCTGCTCATTGTTATATCAGGAAGTTTTGCCGGAGTGAGTGACGATTGTCAAGTCATCTGATCCTCATCTGCCAGTCTCATCTGAGTGCTGAGCATGGCTCAAATGGAAACATTAGCACATGATAAAGATGTGCTTCTTTTACTTCTGGCATGCTATGGCAAGAGGCAACGTAGGCCTAAGTGTCTCTACATTGAAGCTGGGACAGCAAAGGATAGCAAGTACCTCCAGTGCATGAAGTCTACAAGTTGCCTTCTGGTCTAGTTAATACACACCTTTCATGCTGTCAATGGCTGTAACAGTTTAGTGGCCATGGTAAGAAAACAACCTGGCAGGTGTTCCAGCAACATCCTTCAGACCTCATGGGGCTTGGAAAAGGTCTCCTCACGGAAGACATACAAGGTCAGCAGAGAAATGAATCTGTAAGACATACGGTGTGCTTGAGGTTGGTGCATGCAATTAAGCAAGAGTCAAGTTGTTTTGTATGCGGCGTCCACAAGAGACTCTGCCACCAACGTCAGATGCAGAAAAGTTTCAGATATCATGCGTTCCCATTATCAACTCTTGTATGGACCCTTAATGTCTAAGCGTAGAAGACCCGTAACATAGTTTTAAATGAAAAGCAGGAGATTATATAAAACATAATTTATTAACAAAAGATGGATAAATGAATGAATATTTACATAAAGTGAACTGAATGAATTATCTTAACAAACGAAACACAAAACATTAAGTCCTAACAAACAACAAAGAATAAAATAAAGCAAATGATTTGTTTTGGACCTGTAAATTGCAACAAAACATAAGGCACTGGTGTGGGACTTCTGGTTTACCGGAATGGGGTTCAACTCCCTGCAGAGCCTGGTTCAATATGGTGAATTTACATGGTCAAGTTTTATTTTCAGCTCATTGTGTTTTTCAACCACTGCGTTCTTTACAGTTTGTACTCCCTAGTTATGTTAAAGTTATTAATTAAAGCAAAAATATGTATGAAATGAATTCTCATTTAGTTTTTGACAAACTGTATTCAGTTTATGGTTCCGAGTATTGTTTCTCAAAGTGGGAATCATTAATTAATAATGGACAAAAAGGTTTGTTTTGGAAAATGTAGCAGCCTCCATATTTGGATATGCCCACTCTGGTTACGGCCAAATTAATAAAACAATATTTTAAAAAATAAATAAACTGTAAATTAAATTCCATGAGTCTCACATATTAGGAGGATGATATCAGACACCAGAAAAGATTTTCTTTTCGATTAATCTATCGTGGTTAGAATAGAGTTTTGAGTTATAATGGGTTTGTATAGGAAACAGGTGGATATTCTAAAATGAACATCAAATATCTAAATACTGAACATAGTAACTTATAAAATGTCTGGGGTATTTACTGAGACTGAATAGACCATAAAATGACCACGTTTTGCGGAATACCCATTTAAACCTCTTTTCTAGGCGCCCTCGTTGGAAGCAATGCATTTCCTTCCAACAAGGGTGTTGGAACCCATAGAGACAACCCCAGCTTGTCTCTATTCAGGCTGCAGGAACAGCAGCACGAGCGCTGTTTGTGCAACTCTGACACTATAAGCTCTGATGTGAGGCCCGCCGACCGAAAGGGCAGAGACGTGCACACACAGACAAAGGAGTCTCCTGCTCAGTGCCAATTTAGTCGGTTTATAATAATAATAATAATGACTTGGATTTATATAGCGCCATTCATGAAACCCAAGGCACTTTACAAAACAGAACAAAATAAACAAACTAAATGCCAAAAGCCAGAGTAAACAAGTGTCTCTTCAGCGCTGACTTGAATGACAAAAAATGACAAAACCTGGCAGAAACGCAAGGCTATAGCCTACGGTCTTGCACAGCATGCTTTTTTTCATCGTTTTGAGGATTTTTGAGGATTTTGAGGATTTTCGAAAAATGTCGAAATTTCGGAAAAAAACGGCAAAGCTATAGCCTTACGGTTTTTCATGATTTTGACGATTTTCAAAAAATGACGAAACCTGGCAAAAACGCAAGGCTATAGCCTATGGTCTTGCACAGCATGCTTTTTTTCATCGTTTTGAGGATTTTTGAGGATTTTCGAAAAATGTTGAAATTTCGAAAAAAAAGCAAGGCTATAGCCTTACGGTTTTTCATGATTTTGATGATTTTCAAAAAATGACGAAACCTGGCAAAAACACAAGGCTATAGCCTACGGTCTTGCACAGCATGCTTTTTTTCATCGTTTTGAGGATTTTTGAGGATTTTGAGGATTTTCGAAAAATGTCGAAATTTCGAATAAACGGCAAGGCTATAGTATTACGGTTTTTCATGATTTTGACGATTTTCAAAAAATGACGAAACCTGGCAAAAACGCAAGGCTATAGCCTACGGTCTAGCACAGCATGCTTTTTTTCATCGTTTTGAGGATTTTTGAGGATTTTGAGGATTTTCAAAAAAATGTCGAATTTTGAAAAAACGGCAAGGCTATAGCCTTACGGTTTTTTCATGATTTGACGATTTTCAAAAAATGACGAAACCTGGCAAAAACGCAAGGCTATAGCCTTATGGTCTTGCACAGCATGCCTTTTTCATTTTTTTTTGAGCATTTTTGAGCATTTTAAAAAATGTCGAAATTTTGAAAAAACGCAAAGGCTATAGCCTTACGGTTTTTCATCGTTTTGAGGTTTTTCGAAAAAAGACAAAAAATGACAAAATCTGGCAAAAGCGCAAGGCTATAGCCTTACGGTCTTGCACAGCATGCCGTTGTTCATCATTTTGAGCATTTTTGAGCATTTTCGAAAAATGTCGAAATTTTGGAAAAAACGCAAAGGCTATAGCCTTACGGTTTTTCATCGTTTTGAGGTTTTTCGAAAAATGACAAAAAATGACAAAATCTGGCAAAAGCGCAAGGCTATAGCCTTACGGTCTTGCACAGCATGCCGTTTTTCATCATTTTGAGCATTTTTGAGCATTTTCGAAAAATGTCGAAATTTTGAAAAAACGCAAAGGCTATAGCCTTACGGTTTTTCATCGTTTTGAGGTTTTTCGAAAAATGACAAAAAATGACAATTCTGGCAAAAGCGCAAGGCTATAGCCTTACGGTCTTGCACAGCATGCCGTTTTTCATCATTTTGAGCATTTTTGAGCATTTTCGAAAAATGTCGAAATTTTGAAAAAATGCAAAGGCTATAGCCTTACGGTTTTTCATCGTTTTGAGGTTTTTCGAAAAATGACAAAAAATTACAAAATCTGGCAAAGAGCGCAAGGCTATAGCCTTACGGTCTTGCACAGCATGCCGTTTTTCATCATTTTGAGCATTTTTGAGCATTTTTGAAAAATGTCGAAATTTTGAAAAAACGCAAAGGCTATAGCCTTACGGTTTTTCATCGTTTTGAGGTTTTTCGAAAAATGACAAAAAATGACACAAAAGCGCAAGGCTATAGCCTTACGGTCTTGCACAGCATGCCGTTTTTCATCATTTTGAGCATTTTTGAGCATTTTCGAAAAATGTCGAATTTTGAAAAAACGCAAAGGCTATAGCCTTACGGTTTTTTCATCGTTTTGAGGTTTTCGAAAAATGACAAAAAATATGACAAAATCTGGCAAAAGCGCAAGGCTATAGCCTTACGGTCTTGCACAGCATGCCGTTTTTCATCATTTTGAGCATTTTTGAGCATTTTTCGAAAAATGTCGAAAATTTGAAAAAACGCAAAGGCTATAGCCTTACGGTTTTTCATCGTTTTGAGGTTTTTCGAAAAATGACAAAAAATGACAAAATCTGGCAAAAGCGCAAGGCTATAGCCTTACGGTCTTGCACAGCATGCCGTTTTTCATCATTTTGAGCATTTTTGAGCATTTTCGAAAAATGTCGAAATTTTGAAAAAACGCAAAGGCTATAGCCTTACGGTTTTTCATCGTTTGAGGTTTTTCGAAAAATGACAAAAAATGACAAAATCTGGCAAAAAGCGCAAGGCTATAGCCTTACGGTCTTGCACAGCATGCCGTTTTTCATCATTTTGAGCATTTTTGAGCATTTTCGAAAAATGTCGAAATTTTGAAAAAACGCAAAGGCTATAGCCTAACGGTTTTTCATCGTTTTGAGGTTTTTCGAAAAATGACAAAAAAATGACAAAATCTGGCAAAAGCGCAAGGCTATTGCCTTACGGTCTTGCACAGCATGCCGTTTTTCATCATTTTGAGCATTTTTGAGCATTTTCGAAAAATGTCGAAATTTTGAAAAAACGCAAAGGCTATAGCCTTACGGTTTTTCATCGTTTTGAGGTTTTTCGAAAAATGACAAAAATGACAAAAAATGACAAAATCTGGCCAAAAAGCGCAAGGCTATAGCCTTACGGTCTTGCACAGCATGCCGTTTTTCATCATTTTGAGCATTTTTGAGCATTTTCGAAAAAAGTCGAAATTTTGAAAAAACGCAAAGGCTATAGCCTTACGGTTTTTCATCGTTTGAGGTTTTTCGAAAAATGACAAAAATGACAAAATCTGGCAAAAGCGCAAGGCTATAGCCTTACGGTCTTGCACAGCATGCCGTTTTTCATCATTTTGAGCATTTTTGAGCATTTTCGAAAAATGTCGAAATTTTGAAAAAACGCAAAGGCTATAGCCTTACGGTTTTTCATCGTTTTGAGGTTTTTCGAAAAATGACAAAAAAATGACAAAAAATGACAAAATCTGGCAAAAGCGCAAGGCTATAGCCTTACGGTCTTGCACAGCATGCCGTTTTTCATCATTTTGAGCATTTTTGAGCATTTTCGAAAAATGTCGAAATTTTGAAAAAACGCAAAGGCTATAGCCTTACGGTTTTTCATCGTTTTGAGGTTTTTCGAAAAATGACAAAAAATGACAAATCTGGCAAAAACGCAAGGCTATAGCCTTACGGTCTTGCACAGCATGCCGTTTTTCATCATTTTGAGCATTTTTGAGCATTTTCGAAAAATGTCGAAATTTTGAAAAAACGCAAAGGCTATAGCCTTACGTTTTTTCATCGTTTTGAGGTTTTTCGAAAAATTACAAAAAATGACAAAATCTGGCAAAAGCGCAAGGCTATAGCCTTACGGTCTTGCACAGCATGCCGTTTTTCATCATTTTGAGCATTTTTGAGCATTTTCGAAAAATGTCGAAATTTTGAAAAAACGCAAAGGCTATAGCCTTACGGTTTTTCATCGTTTGGAGGTTTTTCGAAAAATGACAAAAAATGACAAAATCTGGCAAAAGCGCAAGGCTATAGCCTTACGGTCTTGCACAGCATGCCGTTTTTCATCATTTTGAGCATTTTTGAGCATTTTCGAAAAATGTCGAAATTTTGAAAAAACGCAAAGGCTATAGCCTTACGGTTTTTCATCGTTTTGAGGTTTTTCGAAAAATGACAAAAAATGACAAAATCTGGCAAAAGTGCAAGGCTATAGC
>CM076977.1:35869517-35979517 GCA_039105355.1 Benthosema pterotum
TTTCATCTTTTTGAGCATTTTTGAGCATTTTTCGAAAAATGTCGAAATTTGAAAAAAACGCAAGGCTATAGCCTTACGGTTTTTCATTCGTTTTGAGGTTTTTTCGAAAAAATGGACAAAAATGAAAATAAAAAAAAGACGAAATCTGGCAAAAACGCAAGGCTATAGCTTACGGTCTTGCACAGCATGCCGTTTTTCATCATTTTGAGCATTTTTGAGCATTTTCGAAAAATGTCGATTTTTGAAAAAACGCAAAGGCTATAGCCTTACGGTTTTTTCATCGTTTTGAGGTTTTTCGGAAAAATGACAAAAAATGACAAAAACGCAAGGCTATAGCCTTATGGTCTTGCCAAGCATGCCGTTTTTCATCATTTTGAGGATTTTTGAGCATTTCGAAATATGTCGAAATTTTGAAAAAACGCTCAAAGGCTATAGCCTTACGGTTTTTTCATGATTTTGACGATTTCAAAAAAATGACGAAACCTGGCAAAAACGCAAGGCTATAGCCTACGGTCTTGCCACAGCATGCTTTTTTTCATCGTTTTGAGGATTTTTGAGGATTTTGAGATTTTCGAAAAATGTCGAAATTTCGAAAAAACGGCAAGGCTATAGCCTTACGGTTTTTCATGATTTTGAATTTTTCAAAAAATGACGAAACCTGGCAAAAACGCATGCTTAGCCTACGGTCTTGCACAGCATGCTTTTTTTCATCGTTTTGAGGATTTTGAGATTTGAGGATTTTCGAAAAATGTCGAAATTTCGAAAAAAACGGCAAGGCTATAGCTTACGGTTTTTCATGTTTTGACGATTTTCAAAAAAATGAACGAAACCTGGCAAAAACGCAAGGCTTAGCCTACGGTCTTGCACAGCATGCTTTTTTCATCGTTTTGAGGATTTTTGAGGATTTTCGAAAAATGTCGAAATTTCGAAAAAACGCAAGGCTATAGCCTTACGGTTTTTCATGATTTTGACGATTTTCAAAAAATGACGAAACCTGGCAAAAACGCAAGGCTATAGCCTACGGTCTTGCACAGCATGCTTTTTTTCATCGTTTTGAGGATTTTGAGGATTTTGAGGATTTTCGAAAAATGTCGAAATTTCGAAAAAACGGCAAGGCTATAGCCTTACGGTTTTTCATGATTTTGACGATTTTCAAAAAATGACGAAACCTGGCAAAAACGCAAGGCTATAGGTTACGGTCTTGCACAGCATGCTTTTTTTCATCGTTTTGAGGATTTTGAGGATTTTCGAAAAATGTCGAAATTTCAAAAAAAACGGCAAGGCTATAGCCTTACGGTTTTTCATGATTTTGACGATTTTCAAAAAATGACGAAACCTGGCAAAAACGCAAGGCTATAGCCTACGGTCTTGCACAGCATGCTTTTTTCATCGTTTTGAGGATTTTTGAGGATTTTGAGGATTTTCGAAAAATGTCGAAATTTCGAAAAAACGGCAAGGCTATAGCCTTACGTTTTTCATGATTTTGACGATTTTCAAAAAATGACGAAACCTGGCAAAAACGCAAGGCTATAGCCTACGGTCTTGCACAGCATGCTTTTTTTCATCGTTTTGAGGATTTTTGAGGATTTTCGAAAAATGTCGAAATTTCGAAAAAAACGGCAAGGCTATAGCCTTACGGTTTTTCATGATTTTGACGATTTTCAAAAAATGACGAAACCTGGCAAAAACGCAAGGCTATAGCCTACGGTCTTGCACAGCATGCTTTTTTTCATCGTTTTGAGGATTTTTGAGGATTTTGAGGATTTTCGAAAAATGTCGAAATTTTGAAAAAAACGGCAAGGCTATAGCCTTACGGTTTTTCATGATTTTGACGATTTTCAAAAAATGACGAAACCTGGCAAAAACGCAAGGCTATAGCCTACGGTCTTGCACAGCATGCTTTTTTCATCGTTTTGAGGATTTTTGAGGATTTTGAGGATTTTCGAAAAATGTCGAAATTTCGAAAAAAACGCAAGGCTATAGCCTTACGTTTTTTCATGATTTTGACGATTTTCAAAAAAATGACGAAACCTGGCAAAAACGCAAGGCTATAGCCTACGGTCTTGCACAGCATGCTTTTTTTCATCGTTTTGAGGATTTTGAGGATTTTGAGGATTTTCGAAAAATGTCGAAATTTGAAAAAAAACGCAAGGCTATAGCCTTACGGTTTTTCATGATTTTGACGATTTTCAAAAAATGACGAAACCTGGCAAAAACGCAAGGCTATAGCCTACGGTCTTGCACAGCATGCTTTTTTTCATCGTTTTGAGGATTTTGAGGATTTTGAGATTTTCGAAAAATGTCGAAATTTCGAAAAAAACGGCAAGGCTATAGCCTTACGTTTTTTCATGATTTTGACGATTTTCAAAAAATGACGAAACCTGGCAAAACGCAAGGCTATAGCCTACGGTCTTGCACAGCATGCTTTTTTTCATCGTTTTGAGGTTTTTGAGGATTTTGAGGATTTTCGAAAAATGTCGAAATTTTGAAAAAAAAAGGCAAGGCTATAGCCTTACGGTTTTTCATGATTTTGACGATTTTCAAAAAATGACGAAACCTGGCAAAAACGCAAGGCTATAGCCTACGGTCTTGCACAGCATGCTTTTTTTCATCGTTTTGAGGATTTTGAGGATTTGAGGTTTTCGAAAAATGTCGAAATTTGAAAAAAAGCAAGGCTATAGCCTTACGGTTTTTTCATGATTTTGACGATTTTCAAAAAATGACGAAACCTGGCAAAAACGCAAGGCTATAGCCTACGGTCTTGCACAGCATGCTTTTTTTCATCGTTTTGAGGATTTTTGAGGATTTTCGAAAAATGTCGAAATTTCAAAAAAACGCCAAGGCTATAGCCTTACGGTTTTTCATGATTTTGACGATTTTCAAAAAATGACGAAACCTGGCAAAAACGCAAGGCTATAGCCTACGGTCTTGCACAGCATGCTTTTTTTCATCATTTTGAGGATTTTTGAGGATTTTGAAGATTTTCGAAAAATGTCGAAATTTCAAAAAACGGCAAGGCTATAGCCTTACGGTTTTTCATGATTTTGACGATTTTCAAAATGACGAAACCTGGCAAAAACGCAAGGCTATAGCCTACGGTCTTGCACAGCATGCTTTTTTTCATCGTTTTTGAGGATTTTTGAGGATTTTGAGGATTTTCGAAAAATGTCGAAATTTCGAAAAAACGGCAAGGCTATAGCCTTACGGTTTTTCATGATTTTGACGATTTTCAAAAAATGACGAAACCTGAAAAAAACGCAAGGCTATAGCCTACGGTCTTGCACAGCATGCTTTTTTTCATCGTTTTGAGGATTTTTGAGGATTTTGAGGATTTTCGAAAAATGTCGAAATTTCGAAAAAACGGCAAGGCTATAGCCTTACGGTTTTTCATGATTTTGACGATTTTCAAAAAATGACGAAACCTGGCAAAAACGCAAGGCTATAGCCTACGGTCTTGCACAGCATGCTTTTTTTCATCGTTTTGAGGATTTTTGAGGATTTTGAGGATTTTCGAAAAATGTCGAAATTTCGAAAAAACGGCAAGGCTATAGCCTTTACGGTTTTTCATGATTTTGACGATTTTCAAAAAATGACGAAACCTGGCAAAAACGCAAGGCTATAGCCTACGGTCTTGCACAGCATGCTTTTTTTCATCGTTTTGAGGATTTTTGAGGATTTTGAGGATTTTCGAAAAATGTCGAAATTTCAAAAAAACGCAAGGCTATAGCCTTACGGTTTTTCATGATTTTGACGATTTTCAAAAAATGACGAAACCTGGCAAAAAACGCAAGGCTATAGCCTACGGTCTTGCACAGCATGCTTTTTTTCATCGTTTTGAGGATTTTTGAGGATTTTGAGGATTTTCGAAAAATGTCGAAATTTCGAAAAAACGGCAAGGCTATAGCCTTACGGTTTTTCATGATTTTGACGATTTTCAAAAAATGACGAAACCTGGCAAAAACGCAAGGCTATAGCCTACGGTCTTGCACAGCATGCTTTTTTCATCGTTTTGAGGATTTTTGAGGATTTTCGAAAAATGTCGAAATTTCGAAAAAACGGCAAGGCTATAGCCTTACGGTTTTTCATGATTTTGACGATTTTCAAAAAATGACGAAACCTGGCAAAAACGCAAGGCTATAGCCTACGGTCTTGCACAGCATGCTTTTTTCATCGTTTTGAGGATTTTTGAGGATTTTCGAAAAATGTCGAAATTTCGAAAAAAAAAAACGGCAAGGCTATAGCCTTACGGTTTTTCATGATTTTGACGATTTTCAAAAAATGACGAAACCTGGCAAAAACGCAAGGCTATAGCCTACGGTCTTGCACAGCATGCTTTTTTTCATCGTTTTGAGGATTTTTGAGGATTTTGAGGATTTTCGAAAAATGTCGAAATTTCAAAAAACGGCAAGGCTATAGCCTTACGGTTTTTCATGATTTTGACGATTTTCAAAAAATGACGAAACCTGGCAAAAACGCAAGGCTATAGCCTACGGTCTTGCACAGCATGCTTTTTTCATCGTTTTGAGGATTTTTGAGGATTTTGAGGATTTTCGAAAAATGTCGAAATTTTGAAAAAACGGCAAGGCTATAGCCTTACGGTTTTTCATGATTTTGACGATTTTCAAAAAATGACGAAACCTGGCAAAAACGCAAGGCTATAGCCTACGGTCTTGCACAGCATGCTTTTTTTCATCGTTTTGAGGATTTTTGAGGATTTTGAGGATTTTCGAAAAATGTCGAAATTTCGAAAAAACGGCAAGGCTATAGCCTTACGGTTTTTCATGATTTTGACGATTTTCAAAAAATGACGAAACCTGGCAAAAACGCAAGGCTATAGCCTACGGTCTTGCACAGCATGCTTTTTTTCATCGTTTTGAGGATTTTTGAGGATTTTGAGGATTTTCGAAAAATGTCGAAATTTCGAAAAACGGCAAGGCTATAGCCTTACGGTTTTTCATGATTTTGACGATTTTCAAAAAAATGACGAAACCTGGCAAAAACGCAAGGCTATAGCCTACGGTCTTGCACAGCATGCTTTTTTCATCGTTTTGAGGATTTTTGAGGATTTTGAGGATTTTCGAAAAATGTCGAAATTTTGAAAAAAACGCAAGGCTATAGCCTTACGGTTTTTCATGATTTTGACGATTTTCAAAAAATGACGAAACCTGGCAAAAACGCAAGGCTATAGCCTACGGTCTTGCACAGCATGCTTTTTTTCATCGTTTTGAGGATTTTGAGGATTTTGAGGATTTTCGAAAAAATGTCGAAATTTCGAAAAAACGGCAAGGCTATAGCCTTACGGTTTTTCATGATTTTGACGATTTTCAAAAAATGACGAAACCTGGCAAAAACGCAAGGCTATAGCCTACGGTCTTGCACAGCATGCTTTTTTTCATCGTTTTGAGGATTTTTGAGGATTTTCGAAAAATGTCGAAATTTCAAAAAAACGCCAAGGCTATAGCCTTACGGTTTTTCATGATTTTGACGATTTTCAAAAAATGACGAAACCTGGCAAAAACGCAAGGCTATAGCCTACGGTCTTGCACAGCATGCTTTTTTTCATCGTTTTGAGGATTTTTGAGGATTTTGAGGATTTTCGAAAAATGTCGAAATTTCGAAAAAACGGCAAGGCTATAGCCTTATGGTTTTCATGATTTTGACGATTTTCAAAAAATGACGAAACCTGGAAAACGCAAGGCTATAGCCTACGGTCTTGCACAGCATGCTTTTTTTCATCGTTTTGAGGATTTTTGAGGATTTTGAGGATTTTCGAAAAATGTCGAAATTTCGAAAAAACGGCAAGGCTATAGCCTTACGGTTTTCATGATTTTGACGATTTTCAAAAAATGACGAAACCTGGCAAAAACGCAAGGCTATAGCCTACGGTCTTGCACAGCATGGTTTTTTTCATCGTTTTGAGGATTTTTGAGGATTTTGAGGATTTTCGAAAAATGTCGAAATTTCGAAAAAAACGGCAAGGCTATAGCCTTACGGTTTTTTTGATTTTGACGATTTTCAAAAAATGACGAAACCTGGCAAAAACGCAAGGCTATAGCCTACGGTCTTGCACAGCATGCTTTTTTTCATCGTTTTGAGGATTTTTGAGGATTTTGAGGATTTTCGAAAAATGTCGAATTTTCGAAAAAAAAACGGCAAGGCTATAGCCTTACGGTTTTTCATGATTTTGACGATTTTCAAAAAATGACGAAACCTGGCAAAAACGCAAGGCTATAGCCTACGGTCTTGCACAGCATGCTTTTTTTCATCGTTTTGAGGATTTTTGAGGATTTTGAGGATTTTCGAAAAATGTCGAAATTTCGAAAAAAACGGCAAGGCTATAGCCTTACGGTTTTTCATGATTTTGACGATTTTCAAAAAATGACGAAACCTGGCAAAAACGCAAGGCTATAGCCTACGGTCTTGCACAGCATGCTTTTTTTCATCGTTTTGAGGTTTTGAGGATTTTGAGGATTTTCGAAAAATGTCGAAATTTCGAAAAAACCGCAAGGCTATAGCCTTACGGTTTTTCATGATTTTGACGATTTTCAAAAAATGACGAAACCTGGCAAAAACGCAAGGCTATAGCCTACGGTCTTGCACAGCATGCTTTTTTTCATCGTTTTGAGGATTTTTGAGGATTTTGAGGATTTTCGAAAAATGTCGAAAATTTCAAAAAAACGCCAAGGCTATAGCCTTACGGTTTTTCATGATTTTGACGATTTTCAAAAAATGACGAAACCTGGCAAAAACGCAAGGCTATAGCCTACGGTCTTGCACAGCATGCTTTTTTTCATCGTTTTGAGGATTTTTGAGGATTTTGAGGATTTTCGAAAATGTCGAAATTTCGAAAAAACGGCAAGGCTATAGCCTTACGGTTTTTCATGATTTTGACGATTTTCAAAAAATGACGAAACCTGGCAAAAACGCAAGGCTATAGCCTACGGTCTTGCACAGCATGCTTTTTTTCATCGTTTTGAGGATTTTTGAGGATTTTCGAAAAATGTCGAAATTTCGAAAAAAACGGCAAGGCTATAGCCTTACGGTTTTTCATGATTTTGACGATTTTCAAAAATGACGAAACCTGGCAAAAACGCAAGGCTATAGCCTACGGTCTTGCACAGCATGCTTTTTTTCATCGTTTTGAGGATTTTTGAGGATTTTGAGGATTTTCGAAAAATGTCAAAATTTTCGAAAATTTCGAAAAAAAACGGCAAGGCTATAGCCTTACGGTTTTTCATGATTTTGACGATTTTCAAAAAATGACGAAACCTGGCAAAAACGCAAGCTATAGCCTACGGTCTTGCACAGCATGCTTTTTTTCATCGTTTTGAGGATTTTGAGGATTTTGAGGATTTTCGAAAAATGTCGAAATTTCGAAAAAACGCAAGGCTATAGCCTTACGGTTTTTCATGATTTTGACGATTTTCAAAAAATGACGAAACCTGGCAAAAACGCAAGGCTATAGCCTACGGTCTTGCACAGCATGCTTTTTTTCATCGTTTTGAGGATTTTTGAGGATTTTGAGGATTTTCGAAAAATGTCGAAAATTTCGAAAAAACGGCAAGGCTATAGCCTTACGGTTTTTCATGATTTTGACGATTTTCAAAAAATGACGAAACCTGGCAAAAACGCAAGGCTATAGCCTACGGTCTTGCACAGCATGCTTTTTTTTCATCGTTTTGAGGATTTTTGAGGATTTTTGAAAAATGTCGAAATTTCGAAAAAACGGCAAGGCTATAGCCTTACGGTTTTTCATGATTTTGACGATTTTCAAAAAATGACGAAACCTGGCAAAAACGCAAGGCTATAGCCTACGGTCTTGCACAGCATGCTTTTTTTCATCGTTTTGAGGATTTTTGAGGATTTTGAGGATTTTCGAAAAATGTCGAAATTTCGAAAAAACGGCAAGGCTATAGCCTTACGGTTTTTCATGATTTTGACGATTTTCAAAAAATGACGAAACCTGGCAAAAACGCAAGGCTATAGCCTACGGTCTTGCACAGCATGCTTTTTTTCATCGTTTTGAGGATTTTTGAGGATTTTGAGGATTTTCGAAAAATGTCGAAATTTCAAAAAAACGCAAGGCTATAGCCTTACGGTTTTTCATGATTTTGACGATTTTCAAAAAATGACGAAACCTGGCAAAAACGCAAGGCTATAGCCTACGGTCTTGCACAGCATGCTTTTTTTCATCGTTTTGAGGATTTTTGAGGATTTTGAGGATTTTCGAAAAATGTCGAAATTTCGAAAAAAACGGCAAGGCTATAGCCTTACGGTTTTTCATGATTTTGACGATTTTCAAAAAATGACGAAACCTGGCAAAAACGCAAGGCTATAGCCTACGGTCTTGCACAGCATGCTTTTTTTCATCGTTTTGAGGATTTTTGAGGATTTTCGAAAAATGTCGAAATTTCGAAAAAACGGCAAGGCTATAGCCTTACGGTTTTCATGATTTTGACGATTTTCAAAAAATGACGAAACCTGGCAAAAACGCAAGGCTATAGCCTACGGTCTTGCACAGCATGCTTTTTTTCATCGTTTTGAGGATTTTTGAGGATTTTGAGGATTTTCGAAAAATGTCGAAATTTGAAAAAAACGGCAAGGCTATAGCCTTACGGTTTTTCATGATTTTGACGATTTTCAAAAAATGACGAAACCTGGCAAAAACGCAAGGCTATAGCCTACGGTCTTGCACAGCATGCTTTTTTTCATCGTTTTGAGGATTTTTGAGGATTTTGAGGATTTTCGAAAAATGTCGAAATTTCGAAAAAAACGGCAAGGCTATAGCCTTACGGTTTTTCATGATTTTGACGATTTTCAAAAAATGACGAAACCTGGCAAAAACGCAAGGCTATAGCCCTACGGTCTTGCACAGCATGCTTTTTTCATCGTTTTGAGGATTTTGAGGATTTTGAGGATTTTCGAAAAATGTCGAAATTTCGAAAAAACGGCAAGGCTATAGCCTTACGGTTTTTCATGATTTTGACGATTTTCAAAAAATGACGAAACCTGGCAAAAACGCAAGGCTATAGCCTACGGTCTTGCACAGCATGCTTTTTTTCATCGTTTTGAGGATTTTTGAGGATTTTTGAAAAATGTCGAAATTTTGAAAAAAACGCAAGGCTATAGCCTTACGGTTTTTCATATTTTGACGATTTTCAAAAAATGACGAAACCTGGCAAAAACGCAAGGCTATAGCCTACGGTCTTGCACAGCATGCTTTTTTTCATCGTTTTGAGGATTTTTGAGGATTTTGAGGATTTTCGAAAAATGTCGAAATTTCGAAAAAACGGCAAGGCTATAGCCTTACGGTTTTTCATGATTTTGACGATTTTCAAAAAATGACGAAACCTGGCAAAACGCAAGGCTATAGCCTACGGTCTTGCACAGCATGCTTTTTTTCATCGTTTTGAGGATTTTTGAGGATTTTGAGGATTTTCGAAAAATGTCGAAATTTCGAAAAAAACGGCAAGGCTATAGCCTTACGGTTTTTCATGATTTTGACGATTTTCAAAAAATGACGAAACCTGGCAAAAACGCAAGGCTATAGCCTACGGTCTTGCACAGCATGCTTTTTTTTCATCGTTTTGAGGATTTTGAGGATTTTGAGGATTTTCGAAAAATGTCGAAATTTCAAAAAAACGCAAGGCTATAGCCTTACGGTTTTTCATGATTTTGACGATTTTCAAAAAATGACGAAACCTGGCAAAAACGCAAGGCTATAGCCTACGGTCTTGCACAGCATGCTTTTTTTTCATCGTTTTGAGGATTTTTGAGGATTTTGAGGATTTTCGAAAAATGTCGAAATTTCGAAAAAAAAACGGCAGGCTATAGCCTTACGGTTTTTCATGATTTTGACGATTTTCAAAAAATGACGAAACCTGGCAAAAACGCAAGGCTATAGCCTACGGTCTTGCACAGCATGCTTTTTTTCATCGTTTTGAGGATTTTTGAGGATTTTGAGGATTTTCGAAAAATGTCGAAATTTCGAAAAAACGGCAAGGCTATAGCCTTACGGTTTTTCATGATTTTGACGATTTTCAAAAAATGACGAAACCTGGCAAAAACGCAAGGCTATAGCCTACGGTCTTGCACAGCATGCTTTTTTTCATCGTTTTGAGGATTTTGAGGATTTTCGAAAAATGTCGAAATTTTCGAAAAAAACGCAAGGCTATAGCCTTACGTTTTTTTCATGATTTTGACGATTTTCAAAAAATGACGAAACCTGGCAAAAACGCAAGGCTATAGCCTACGGTCTTGCACAGCATGCTTTTTTTCATCGTTTTGAGGATTTTTGAGGATTTTGAGGATTTTCGAAAAAATGTCGAAATTTCGAAAAAACGGCAAGGCTATAGCCTTACGGTTTTTCATGATTTTGACGATTTTCAAAAAATGACGAAACCTGGCAAAAACGCAAGGCTATAGCCTACGGTCTTGCACAGCATGCTTTTTTTCATCGTTTTGAGGATTTTTGAGGATTTTGAGGATTTTCGAAAAATGTCGAAATTTCAAAAAAAACGGCAAGGCTATAGCCTTACGGTTTTTCATGATTTTGACGATT
Source organism: Benthosema pterotum (assembly GCA_039105355.1). NCBI lineage: Eukaryota > Metazoa > Chordata > Actinopteri > Myctophiformes > Myctophidae > Benthosema > Benthosema pterotum. Next base: position 35,880,079 of record CM076977.1, read on the forward strand.
TTCAAAAAATGACGAAACCTGGCAAAAACGCAAGGCTATAGCCTACGGTCTTGCACAGCATGCTTTTTTTCATCGTTTTGAGGATTTTTGAGGATTTTGAGGATTTTCGAAAATGTCGAAATTTCGAAAAAAACGGCAAGGCTATAGCCTTACGGTTTTTCATGATTTTGACGATTTTCAAAAAATGACGAAACCTGGCAAAAACGCAAGGCTATAGCCTACGGTCTTGCACAGCATGCTTTTTTTCATCGTTTTGAGGATTTTTGAGGATTTTCGAAAAATGTCGAAATTTCGAAAAAACGGCAAGGCTATAGCCTTACGGTTTTTCATGATTTTGACGATTTTCAAAAAATGACGAAACCTGGCAAAAACGCAAGGCTATAGCCTACGGTCTTGCACAGCATGCTTTTTTCATCGTTTTGAGGATTTTTGAGGATTTTCGAAAAAATGTCGAAATTTCGAAAAAACGGCAAGGCTATAGCCTTACGGTTTTTCATGATTTTGACGATTTTCAAAAAATGACGAAACCTGGCAAAAACGCAAGGCTATAGCCTACGGTCTTGCACAGCATGCTTTTTTTCATCGTTTTGAGGATTTTTGAGGATTTTGAGGATTTTCGAAAAATGTCGAAATTTAAAAAAACGGCAAGGCTATAGCCTTACGGTTTTTCATGATTTTGACGATTTTCAAAAATGACGAAACCTGGCAAAAACGCAAGGCTATAGCCTACGGTCTTGCACAGCATGCTTTTTTTCATCGTTTTGAGGATTTTTGAGGATTTTGAGGATTTTCGAAAAATGTCGAAATTTCGAAAAAACGGCAAGGCTATAGCCTTACGGTTTTTCATGATTTTGACGATTTTCAAAAAATGACGAAACCTGGCAAAAACGCAAGGCTATAGCCTACGGTCTTGCACAGCATGCTTTTTTTCATCGTTTTGAGGATTTTTGAGGATTTTGAGGATTTTCGAAAAATGTCGAAATTTCGAAAAAAACGGCAAGGCTATAGCCTTACGGTTTTTCATGATTTTGACGATTTTCAAAAAATGACGAAACCTGGCAAAAACGCAAGGCTATAGCCTACGGTCTTGCACAGCATGCTTTTTTTCATCGTTTTGAGGATTTTTGAGGATTTTGAGGATTTTCGAAAAATGTCGAAATTTCGAAAAAAACGCAAGGCTATAGCCTTACGGTTTTTCATGATTTTGACGATTTTCAAAAAATGACGAAACCTGGCAAAAACGCAAGGCTATAGCCTACGGTCTTGCACAGCATGCTTTTTTTCATCGTTTTGAGGATTTTTGAGGATTTTGAGGATTTTCGAAAAATGTCGAAATTTGAAAAAACGGCAAGGCTATAGCCTTACGGTTTTTCATGATTTTGACGATTTTCAAAAAATGACGAAACCTGGCAAAAACGCAAGGCTATAGCCTACGGTCTTGCACAGCATGCTTTTTTTCATCGTTTTGAGGATTTTTGAGGATTTTCGAAAAATGTCGAAATTTCAAAAAAAACGCCAAGGCTATAGCCTTACGGTTTTTCATGATTTTGACGATTTTCAAAAAATGACGAAACCTGGCAAAAACGCAAGGCTATAGCCTACGGTCTTGCACAGCATGCTTTTTTTCATCATTTTGAGGATTTTTGAGGATTTAAAGGATTTTCGAAAAATGTCGAAATTTAAAAAAACGGCAAGGCTATAGCCTTACGGTTTTTCATGATTTTGACGATTTTCAAAAAATGACGAAACCTGGCAAAAACGCAAGGCTATAGCCTACGGTCTTGCACAGCATGCTTTTTTTCATTGTTTTGAGGATTTTTGAGGATTTTGAGGATTTTCGAAAAATGTCGAAATTTCGAAAAAACGGCAAGGCTATAGCCTTACGGTTTTTCATGATTTTGACGATTTTCAAAAAATGACGAAACCTGGCAAAAACGCAAGGCTATAGCCTACGGTCTTGCACAGCATGCTTTTTTTCATCGTTTTGAGGATTTTTGAGGATTTTGAGGATTTTCGAAAAATGTCGAAATTTCAAAAAAACGGCAAGGCTATAGCCTTACGGTTTTTCATGATTTTGACGATTTTCAAAAAATGACGAAACCTGGCAAAAACGCAAGGCTATAGCCTACGGTCTTGCACAGCATGCTTTTTTTCATCGTTTTGAGGATTTTTGAGGATTTTGAGGATTTTCGAAAAATGTCGAAATTTCGAAAAAACGGCAAGGCTATAGCCTTACGGTTTTTCATGATTTTGACGATTTTCAAAAAATGACGAAACCTGGCAAAAACGCAAGGCTATAGCCTACGGTCTTGCACAGCATGCTTTTTTTCATCGTTTTGAGGATTTTTGAGGATTTTGAGGATTTTCGAAAAATGTCGAAATTTGAAAAAACGGCAAGGCTATAGCCTTACGGTTTTTCATGATTTTGACGATTTCAAAAAATGACGAAACCTGGCAAAAACGCAAGGCTATAGCCTACGGTCTTGCACAGCATGCTTTTTTTCATCGTTTTGAGGATTTTTGAGGATTTTGAGGATTTTCGAAAAATGTCGAAATTTCGAAAAAACGGCAAGGCTATAGCCTTACGGTTTTTCATGATTTTGACGATTTTCAAAAAATGACGAAACCTGGCAAAAACGCAAGGCTATAGCCTACGGTCTTGCACAGCATGCTTTTTTTCATCGTTTTGAGGATTTTTGAGGATTTTGAGGATTTTCGAAAAATGTCGAAATTTCAAAAAAACGGCAAGGCTATAGCCTTACGGTTTTTCATGATTTTGACGATTTTCAAAAAATGACGAAACCTGGCAAAAACGCAAGGCTATAGCCTACGGTCTTGCACAGCATGCTTTTTTTCATCGTTTTGAGGAATTTTGAGGATTTTCGAAAAATGTCGAAATTTCGAAAAAACGGCAAGGCTATAGCCTTACGGTTTTTCATGATTTTGACGATTTTCAAAAAATGACGAAACCTGGCAAAAACGCAAGGCTATAGCCTACGGTCTTGCACAGCATGCTTTTTTCATCGTTTTGAGGATTTTTGAGGATTTTGAGGATTTTCGAAAAATGTCGAAATTTTGAAAAAAACGGCAAGGCTATAGCCTTACGGTTTTTCATGATTTTGACGATTTTCAAAAAATGACGAAACCTGGCAAAAACGCAAGGCTATAGCCTACGGTCTTGCACAGCATGCTTTTTTCATCGTTTTGAGGATTTTTGAGGATTTTGAGGATTTTCGAAAAATGTCGAAATTTCGAAAAAAACGGCAAGGCTATAGCCTTACGGTTTTTCATGATTTTGACGATTTTCAAAAAATGACGAAACCTGGCAAAAACGCAAGGCTATAGCCTACGGTCTTGCACAGCATGCTTTTTTTCATCGTTTTGAGGATTTTTGAGGATTTTGAGGATTTTCGAAAAATGTCGAAATTTCGAAAAACGGCAAGGCTATAGCTATTTTTTTACGGTTTTTCATGATTTTGACGATTTTCAAAAAATGACGAAACCTGGCAAAAACGCAAGGCTATAGCCTACGGTCTTGCACAGCATGCTTTTTTTCATCGTTTTGAGGATTTTTGAGGATTTTTGAAAAATGTCGAAATTTTCAAAAAAAACGCCAAGGCTATAGCCTTACGTTTTTCATGATTTTGACGATTTTCAAAAAATGACGAAACCTGGCAAAAACGCAAGGCTATAGCCTACGGTCTTGCACAGCATGCTTTTTTTCATCGTTTTGAGGATTTTTGAGGATTTTGAGGATTTTCGAAAAATGTCGAAATTTTGAAAAAACGGCAAGGCTATAGCCTTACGGTTTTTCATGATTTTGACGATTTTCAAAAAATGACGAAACCTGGCAAAACGCAAGGCTATAGCCTACGGTCTTGCACAGCATGCTTTTTTTCATCGTTTTGAGGATTTTTGAGGATTTTGAGGATTTTCGAAAAATGTCGAAATTTCAAAAAAAACGGCAAGGCTATAGCCTTACGGTTTTTCATGATTTTGACGATTTTCAAAAAATGACGAAACCTGGCAAAAACGCAAGGCTATAGCCTACGGTCTTGCACAGCATGCTTTTTTTCATCGTTTTGAGGATTTTTGAGGATTTTGAGGATTTTCGAAAAATGTCGAAATTTCGAAAAAACGGCAAGGCTATAGCCTTACGGTTTTTCATGATTTTGACGATTTTCAAAAATGACGAAACCTGGCAAAAACGCAAGGCTATAGCCTACGGTCTTGCACAGCATGCTTTTTTTCATCGTTTTGAGGATTTTTGAGGATTTTCGAAAAATGTCGAAATTTCGAAAAAAACGGCAAGGCTATAGCCTTACGGTTTTTCATGATTTTGACGATTTTCAAAAAATGACGAAACCTGGCAAAAACGCAAGGCTATAGCCTACGGTCTTGCACAGCATGCTTTTTTCATCGTTTTGAGGATTTTGAGGATTTTGAGGATTTTCGAAAAATGTCGAAATTTCAAAAAACGGCAAGGCTATAGCCTTACGGTTTTTCATGATTTTGACGATTTTCAAAAAATGACGAAACCTGGCAAAAACGCAAGGCTATAGCCTACGGTCTTGCACAGCATGCTTTTTTTCATCGTTTTGAGGATTTTTGAGGATTTTGAGGGATTTTCGAAAAATGTCGAAATTTCGAAAAAACGGCAAGGCTATAGCCTTACGGTTTTTCATGATTTTGACGATTTTCAAAAAATGACGAAACCTGGCAAAAACGCAAGGCTATAGCCTACGGTCTTGCACAGCATGCTTTTTTTCATCGTTTTGAGGATTTTTGAGGATTTTGAGGATTTTCGAAAAATGTCGAAATTTCGAAAAAACGGCAAGGCTATAGCCTTACGGTTTTTCATGATTTTGACGATTTTCAAAAAATGACGAAACCTGGCAAAAACGCAAGGCTATAGCCTACGGTCTTGCACAGCATGCTTTTTTTCATCGTTTTGAGGATTTTTGAGGATTTTGAGGATTTTCGAAAAATGTCGAAATTTCGAAAAAACGGCAAGGCTATAGCCTTATGGCTTTTCATGATTTTGACGATTTTCAAAAAATGACGAAACCTGGCAAAAACGCAAGGCTATAGCCTACGGTCTTGCACAGCATGCTTTTTTTCATCGTTTTGAGGATTTTTGAGGATTTTGAGGATTTTCGAAAAATGTCGAAATTTCAAAAAAACGCAAGGCTATAGCCTTACGGTTTTTCATGATTTTGACGATTTTCAAAAAATGACGAAACCTGGCAAAAACGCAAGGCTATAGCCTACGGTCTTGCACAGCATGCTTTTTTTCATCGTTTTGAGGATTTTTGAGGATTTTGAGGATTTTCGAAAAATGTCGAAATTTCGAAAAAAACGGCAAGGCTATAGCCTTACGTTTTTTCATGATTTTGACGATTTTCAAAAAATGACGAAACCTGGCAAAAAAGCAAGGCTATAGCCTACGGTCTTGCACAGCATGCTTTTTTTCATCGTTTTGAGGATTTTTGAGGATTTTCGAAAAAATGTCGAAATTTCGAAAAAACGGCAAGGCTATAGCCTTACGGTTTTTCATGATTTTGACGATTTTCAAAAAATGACGAAACCTGGCAAAAACGCAAGGCTATAGCCTACGGTCTTGCACAGCATGTTTTTTCATCGTTTTGAGGATTTTTGAGGATTTTGAGGATTTTCGAAAAATGTCGAAATTTTGAAAAACGGCAAGGCTATAGCCTTACGGTTTTTCATGATTTTGACGATTTTCAAAAAATGACGAAACCTGGCAAAAACGCAAGGCTATAGCCTACGGTCTTGCACAGCATGCTTTTTTTCATCGTTTTGAGGATTTTTGAGGATTTGAGGATTTTCGAAAAATGTCGAAATTTCGAAAAAACGGCAAGGCTATAGCCTTACGGTTTTTCATGATTTTGACGATTTTCAAAAAATGACGAAACCTGGCAAAAACGCAAGGCTATAGCCTACGGTCTTGCACAGCATGCTTTTTTTCATCGTTTTGAGGATTTTTGAGGATTTTGAGGATTTTCGAAAAATGTCGAAATTTTGAAAAAACCGCAAGGCTATAGCCTTACGGTTTTTCATGATTTTGACGATTTTCAAAAAATGACGAAACCTGGCAAAAACGCAAGGCTATAGCCTACGGTCTTGCACAGCATGCTTTTTTTCATCGTTTTGAGGATTTTTGAGGATTTTTGAAAAATGTCGAAATTTCAAAAAAAACGCAAGGCTATAGCCTTACGGTTTTTCATGATTTTGACGATTTTCAAAAAATGACGAAACCTGGCAAAAACGCAAGGCTATGCCTACGGTCTTGCACAGCATGCTTTTTTTCATCGTTTTGAGGATTTTTGAGGATTTTGAGGATTTTCGAAAAATGTCGAAATTTCGAAAAAACGGCAAGGCTATAGCCTTACGGTTTTTCATGATTTTGACGATTTTCAAAAAATGACGAAACCTGGCAAAAACGCAAGGCTATAGCCTACGGTCTTGCACAGCATGCTTTTTTTCATCGTTTTGAGGATTTTTGAGGATTTTGAGGATTTTCGAAAAATGTCGAAATTTCAAAAAAAACGCCAAGGCTATAGCCTTACGGTTTTTCATGATTTTGACGATTTTCAAAAAATGACGAAACCTGGCAAAAACGCAAGGCTATAGCCTACGGTCTTGCACAGCATGCTTTTTTTCATCGTTTTGAGGATTTTTGAGGATTTTGAGAATTTTCGAAAAATGTCGAAATTTCTGAAAAAACGGCAAGGCTATAGCCTTACGGTTTTTCATGATTTTGACGATTTTCAAAAAATGACGAAACCTGGCAAAAACGCAAGGCTATAGCCTACGGTCTTGCACAGCATGCTTTTTTTCATCGTTTTGAGGATTTTTGAGGATTTTCGAAAAATGTCGAAATTTCGAAAAAAACGGCAAGGCTATAGCCTTACGGTTTTTCATGATTTTGACGATTTTCAAAAAATGACGAAACCTGGCAAAAACGCAAGGCTATAGCCTACGGTCTTGCACAGCATGCTTTTTTTCATCGTTTTGAGGATTTTTGAGGATTTTGAGGATTTTCGAAAAATGTCGAAATTTCGAAAAAAACGGCAAGGCTATAGCCTTATGGTTTTTCATGATTTTGACGATTTTCAAAAAATGACGAAACCTGGCAAAAACGCAAGGCTATAGCCTACGGTCTTGCACAGCATGCTTTTTTTCATCGTTTTGAGGATTTTTGAGGATTTTGAGGATTTTCGAAAAATGTCGAAATTTCGAAAAAACGGCAAGGCTATAGCCTTACGTTTTTCATGATTTTGACGATTTTCAAAAAATGACGAAACCTGGCAAAAACGCAAGGCTATAGCCTACGGTCTTGCACAGCATGCTTTTTTTCATCGTTTTGAGGATTTTTGAGGATTTTGAGGATTTTCGAAAAATGTCGAAATTTCGAAAAAACGGCAAGGCTATAGCCTTACGGTTTTTCATGATTTTGACGATTTTCAAAAAATGACGAAACCTGGCAAAAACGCAAGGCTATAGCCTACGGTCTTGCACAGCATGCTTTTTTTTTTCATCGTTTTGAGGATTTTGAGGATTTTCGAAAAATGTCGAAATTTCGAAAAAAACGGCAAGGCTATAGCCTTACGGTTTTTCATGATTTTGACGATTTTCAAAAAATGACGAAACCTGGCAAAAACGCAAGGCTATAGCTACGGTCTTGCACAGCATGCTTTTTTTCATCGTTTTGAGGATTTTTGAGGATTTTGAGGATTTTCGAAAAATGTCAAATTTTCGAAAAAACGGCAAGGCTATAGCCTTACGGTTTTTCATGATTTTGACGATTTTCAAAAAATGACGAAACCTGGCAAAAACGCAAGGCTATAGCCTACGGTCTTGCACAGCATGCTTTTTTTCATCGTTTTGAGGATTTTGAGGATTTTGAGGATTTTCGAAAAATGTCGAAATTTCAAAAAAACGCAAGGCTATAGCCTTACGGTTTTCATGATTTTGACGATTTTCAAAAAATGACGAAACCTGGCAAAAACGCAAGGCTATAGCCTACGGTCTTGCACAGCATGCTTTTTTTCATCGTTTTGAGGATTTTTGAGGATTTTGAGGATTTTCGAAAAATGTCGAAATTTCGAAAAAAAACGGCAAGGCTATAGCCTTACGGTTTTTCATGATTTTGACGATTTTCAAAAAATGACGAAACCTGGCAAAAACGCAAGGCTATAGCCTACGGTCTTGCACAGCATGCTTTTTTTCATCGTTTTGAGGATTTTTGAGGATTTTGAGGATTTTCGAAAAATGTCGAAATTTCGAAAAAAACGGCAAGGCTATAGCCTTACGGTTTTTCATGATTTTGACGATTTTCAAAAAATGACGAAACCTGGCAAAAACGCAAGGCTATAGCCTACGGTCTTGCACAGCATGCTTTTTTTCATCGTTTTGAGGATTTTGAGGATTTTCGAAAAATGTCGAAATTTCGAAAAAAAAAGCAAGGCTATAGCCTTACGTTTTTCATGATTTTGACGATTTTCAAAAAATGACGAAACCTGGCAAAAACGCAAGGCTATAGCCTACGGTCTTGCACAGCATGCTTTTTTCATCGTTTTGAGGATTTTTGAGGATTTTGAGGATTTTCGAAAAATGTCGAAATTTCAAAAAAACGGCAAGGCTATAGCCTTACGGTTTTTCATGATTTTGACGATTTTCAAAAAATGACGAAACCTGGCAAAAACGCAAGGCTATAGCCTACGGTCTTGCACAGCATGCTTTTTTTCCATCGTTTTGAGGATTTTTGAGGATTTTGAGGATTTTCGAAAAATGTCGAAATTTCGAAAAAAACGGCAAGGCTATAGCCTTACGGTTTTTCATGATTTTGACGATTTTCAAAAAATGACGAAACCTGGCAAAAACGCAAGGCTATAGCCTACGGTCTTGCACAGCATGCTTTTTTTCATCGTTTTGAGGATTTTTGAGGATTTTGAGGATTTTCGAAAAAATGTCGAAATTTCGAAAAAAACGGCAAGGCTATAGCCTTACGGTTTTTCATGATTTTGACGATTTTCAAAAAATGACGAAACCTGGCAAAAACGCAAGGCTATAGCCTACGGTCTTGCACAGCATGCTTTTTTTCATCGTTTTGAGGATTTTTGAGGATTTTGAGGATTTTCGAAAAATGTCGAAATTTCGAAAAAACGGCAAGGCTATAGCCTTACGGTTTTTCATGATTTTGACGATTTTCAAAAAAATGACGAAACCTGGCAAAAACGCAAGGCTATAGCCTACGGTCTTGCACAGCATGCTTTTTTTCATCGTTTTGAGGATTTTTGAGGATTTTCGAAAAATGTCGAAATTTCGAAAAAACGCAAGGCTATAGCCTTACGGTTTTTCATGATTTTGACGATTTTCAAAAAATGACGAAACCTGGCAAAAACGCAAGGCTATAGCCTACGGTCTTGCACAGCATGCTTTTTTTCATCGTTTTGAGGATTTTTGAGGATTTTCGAAAAATGTCGAAATTTAAAAAAACGCAAGGCTATAGCCTTACGGTTTTTCATGATTTTGACGATTTTCAAAAAATGACGAAACCTGGCAAAAACGCAAGGCTATAGCCTACGGTCTTGCACAGCATGCTTTTTTTCATCGTTTTGAGGATTTTGAGGAAAATTTTCAAATTTTCGAAAAAAAATTTCGAAAAAACGGCAAGGCTATAGCCTTACGGTTTTTCATGATTTTGACGATTTTCAAAAAATGACGAAACCTGGCAAAAACGCAAGGCTATAGCCTACGGTCTTGCACAGCATGCTTTTTTTCATCGTTTTGAGGATTTTTGAGGATTTTGAGGATTTTCGAAAAATGTCGAAATTTAAAAAAAACGGCAAGGCTATAGCCTTACGGTTTTTCATGATTTTGACGATTTTCAAAAAATGACGAAACCTGGCAAAAACGCAAGGCTATAGCCTACGGTCTTGCACAGCATGCTTTTTTTTCATCGTTTTGAGGATTTTTGAGGATTTTGAGGATTTTCGAAAAATGTCGAAATTTCGAAAAAACGGCAAGGCTATAGCCTTACGGTTTTTCATGATTTTGACGATTTTCAAAAAATGACGAAACCTGGCAAAAACGCAAGGCTATAGCCTACGGTCTTGCACAGCATGCTTTTTTTCATCGTTTTGAGGATTTTTGAGGATTTTGAGGATTTTCGAAAAATGTCGAAATTAAAAAAAAACGGCAAGGCTATAGCCTTACGGTTTTTCATGATTTTGACGATTTTCAAAAAATGACGAAACCTGGCAAAAACGCAAGGCTATAGCCTACGGTCTTGCACAGCATGCTTTTTTTCATCGTTTTGAGGATTTTTGAGGATTTTGAGGATTTTCGAAAAATGTCGAAATTTCAAAAAAACGCAAGGCTATAGCCTTACGGTTTTCATCGTTTTGAGGTTTTTCGAAAAATGACAAAAAATGACGAAATCTGGCAAAAACGCAAGGCTATAGCCTTACGGTCTTGCACAGCATGCCGTTTTTCATCATTTTGAGCATTTTTGAGCATTTTCAAAAAATGACGAAATTTTGAAAAAACGCAAAGGCTATAGCCTTACGTTTTTTCATCGTTTTGAGGTTTTTCGAAAAATGACAAAAAAATGACGAAATCTGGCAAAAACGCAAGGCTATAGCCTTACGGTCTTGCACAGCATGCCGTTTTTCATCATTTTGACCATTTTTGAGCATTTTCGAAAAATGTCGAAATTTTGAAAAAACGCCAAGGCTATAGCCTTACGGTTTTTCATGATTTTGACGATTTTCAAAAAAAATGACGAAACCTGGCAAAAACGCAAGGCTATAGCCTACGGTCTTGCACAGCATGCTTTTTTTCATCGTTTTGAGGATTTTTGAGGATTTTGAGGATTTTCGAAAAATGTCGAAATTTCGAAAAAACGGCAAGGCTATAGCCTTACGGTTTTTCATGATTTTGACGATTTTCAAAAAATGACGAAACCTGGCAAAAACGCAAGGCTATAGCCTACGGTCTTGCACAGCATGCTTTTTTTCATCGTTTTGAGGATTTTGAGGATTTTGAGGATTTTCGAAAAATGTCGAAATTTCGAAAAAACGGCAAGGCTATAGCCTTACGGTTTTTCATGATTTTGACGATTTTCAAAAAATGACGAAACCTGGCAAAAACGCAAGGCTATAGCCTACGGTCTTGCACAGCATGCTTTTTTTCATCGTTTTGAGGATTTTTGAGGATTTTGAGGATTTTCGAAAAATGTCGAAATTTCAAAAAAACGCAAGGCTATAGCCTTACGGTTTTTCATGATTTTGACGATTTTCAAAAAAAATGACGAAACCTGGCAAAAACGCAAGGCTATAGCCTACGGTCTTGCACAGCATGCTTTTTTTCCATCGTTTTGAGGATTTTTGAGGATTTTGAGGATTTTCGAAAAATGTCGAAATTTCGAAAAAACGGCAAGGCTATAGCCTTACGGTTTTTCATGATTTTGACGATTTTCAAAAAATGACGAAACCTGGCAAAAACGCAAGGCTATAGCCTACGGTCTTGCACAGCAAGCTTTTTTTCATCGTTTTGAGGATTTTTGAGGATTTTGAGGATTTTCGAAAAATGTCGAAATTTCGAAAAAAACGGCAAGGCTATAGCCTTACGGTTTTTCATGATTTTGACGATTTTCAAAAAATGACGAAACCTGGCAAAAACGCAAGGCTATAGCCTATGGTCTTGCACAGCATGCTTTTTTTCATCGTTTTGAGGATTTTGAGGATTTTCGAAAAATGTCGAAATTTCGAAAAAAACGCAAGGCTATAGCCTTACGGTTTTTCATGATTTTGACGATTTTCAAAAAATGACGAAACCTGGCAAAAACGCAAGGCTATAGCCTACGGTCTTGCACAGCATGCTTTTTTTCATCGTTTTGAGGATTTTTGAGGATTTTCGAAAAATGTCGAAATTTCAAAAAAACGCCAAGGCTATAGCCTTACGGTTTTTCATGATTTTGACGATTTTCAAAAAATGACGAAACCTGGCAAAAACGCAAGGCTATAGCCTACGGTCTTGCACAGCATGCTTTTTTTCATCGTTTTGAGGATTTTTGAGGATTTTGAGGATTTTCGAAAAATGTCGAAATTTCAAAAAAACGGCAAGGCTATAGCCTTACGGTTTTTCATGATTTTGACGATTTTCAAAAAATGACGAAACCTGGCAAAAACGCAAGGCTATAGCCTATGGTCTTGCACAGCATGCTTTTTTTCATCGTTTTGAGGATTTTTGAGGATTTTCGAAAAATGTCGAAATTTCGAAAAAACGGCAAGGCTATAGCCTTACGGTTTTTCATGATTTTGACGATTTTCAAAAAATGACGAAACCTGGCAAAAACGCAAGGCTATAGCCTACGGTCTTGCACAGCATGCTTTTTTTCATCGTTTTGAGGATTTTTGAGGATTTTGAGGATTTTCGAAAAATATCGAAATTTCGAAAAAACGGCAAGGCTATAGCCTTACGGTTTTTCATGATTTTGACGATTTTCAAAAAATGACGAAACCTGGCAAAAACGCAAGGCTATAGCCTATGGTCTTGCACAGCATGCTTTTTTTCATCATTTTGAGGATTTTCGAAAAATGTCGAAATTTCGAAAAAACGCAAGGCTATAGCCTTACGGTTTTTCATGATTTTGACGATTTTCAAAAAATGACGAAACCTGGCAAAAACGCAAGGCTATAGCCTACGGTCTTGCACAGCATGCTTTTTTTCATCGTTTTGAGGATTTTCGAGGATTTTGAGGATTTTCGAAAAATGTCGAAATTTCAAAAAAAACGCCAAGGCTATAGCCTTACGGTTTTTCATGATTTTGACGATTTTCAAAAAATGACGAAACCTGGCAAAAACGCAAGGCTATAGCCTACGGTCTAGCACAGCATGCTTTTTTTCATCGTTTTGAGGATTTTTGAGGATTTTGAGGATTTTCGAAAAATGTCGAAATTTCGAAAAAACGCAAAGGCTATAGCCTTACGGTTTTTCATGATTTTGACGATTTTCAAAAAATGACGAAACCTGGCAAAAACGCAAGGCTATAGCCTACGGTCTTCCACAGCATGCTTTTTTTCATCGTTTTGAGGATTTTGAGGATTTTCGAAAAATGTCGAAATTTCAAAAAAAAAAAAAAAAAAAAAAAAACCCAAGGCTATTGCCTTACGGTTTTTCATGATTTTGACGATTTTCAAAAAATGACGAAACCTGGCAAAAACGCAAGGCTATAGCCTACGGTCTTGCACAGCATGCTTTTTTTCATTGTTTTGAGGATTTTTGAGGATTTTGAGGATTTTCGAAAAATGTCGAAATTTCGAAAAAACGGCAAGGCTATAGCCTTACGGTTTTTCATGATTTTGACGATTTTCAAAAAATGACGAAACCTGGCAAAAACGCAAGGCTATAGCCTACGGTCTTGCACAGCATGCTTTTTTTCATCGTTTTGAGGATTTTTGAGGATTTTGAGGATTTTCAAAAAATGACAAAACCTGGCAAGAACGCAAGGCTATAGCCTACGGTCTTGCACAGTATGCTTTTTTTCATCGTTTTGAGGATTTTTGAGGATTTTCGAAAAATGTCGAAATTTCGAAAAAACGCAAGGCTATAGCCTTACGGTTTTTCATGATTTTGACGATTTTCAAAAAATGACGAAACCTGGCAAAAACGCAAGGCTATAGCCTACGGTCTTGCACAGCATGCTTTTTTTCATCGTTTTGAGGATTTTTGAGGATTTTGAGGATTTTCAAAAATGTCGAAATTTAAAAAAAACGCAAGGCTATAGCCTTACGGTTTTTCATGATTTTGACGATTTTCAAAAAATGACGAAACCTGGCAAAAACGCAAGGCTATAGCCTACGGTCTTGCACAGCATGCTTTTTTTATCGTTTTGAGGATTTTTGAGGATTTTGAGGATTTTCGAAAAATGTCGAAATTTCAAAAAAACGCCAAGGCTATAGCCTTACGGTTTTTCATCGTTTTGAGGTTTTTCGAAAAATGACAAAAAATGATGAAATCTGGCAAAAACGCAAGGCTATAGCCTTACGGTCTTGCACAGCATGCCGTTTTTCATCATTTTGAGCATTTTTGAGCATTTTCAAAAAATGACGAAATTTTGAAAAAACGCAAAGGCTATAGCCTTACGGTTTTTCATCGTTTTGAGGTTTTTCGAAAAATGACAAAAAATGACAAAATCTGGCAAAAACGCAAGGCTATAGCCTTACGGTCTTGCACAGCATGCCGTTTTTCATCATTTTGACCATTTTTGAGCATTTTCGAAAAATGTCGAAATTTGGAAAAAACGCAAAGGCTATAGCCTTACGGTTTTTCATCGTTTTGAGGTTTTTCGAAAAATGACAAAAAATGAAAAAAAAAAAAAAAAAAAAGACAAAATCTGGCAAAAGCGCAAGGCAATAGCCTTACGGTCTTGCACAGCATGCCGTTTTTCATCATTTTGAGCATTTTTGAGCATTTTCGAAAAATGTCGAAATTTTGAAAAAACGCAAAGGCTATAGCCTTACGGTTTTTCATCGTTTTGAGGTTTTTCGAAAAATGACAAAAAATGACAAAATCTGGCAAAAGCGCAAGGCTATAGCCTTACCCTTACGTCTTGCACAGCATGCCGTTTTTCATCATTTGAGCATTTTTGAGCATTTTGGAAAAATGTCAAAATTTTGAAAAAACGCAAAGGCTATAGCCTTACGGTTTTTCATCGTTTTGAGGTTTTTCGCAAAAATGACAAAAAATGACAAAATCTGGCAAAAACGCAAGGCTATAGCCTTACGGTCTTGCACAGCATGCCGTTTTTCATCATTTTGAGCATTTTTGAGCATTTTCGAAAAATGTCGAAATTTTGAAAAAACGCAAAGGCTATAGCCTTACGGTTTTTCATCGTTTTGAGGTTTTTCGAAAAATGACAAAAAATGACAAATCTGGCAAAAACGCAAGGCTATAGCCTGACGGTCTTGCACAGCATGCCGTTTTTCATCATTTTGAGCATTTTTGAGCATTTTCGAAAAATGTCGAAATTTTGAAAAAACGCAAAGGCTATAGCCTTACGGTTTTTCATCGTTTTAAGGTTTTTCGAAAAATGACAAAAATGACAAAATCTGGCAAAAGTGCAAGGCTATAGCATTACGGTCTTGCACAGCATGCCGTTTTTCATCATTTTGAGCATTTTTGAGCATTTTCGAAAAATGTCGAAATTTTGAAAAAACGCAAAGGCTATAGCCTTACGGTTTTTCATCGTTTTGAGGTTTTTCGAAAAATGACAAAAAATGACAAAAGCGCAAGGCTATAGCCTTACGGTCTTGCACAGCATGCCGTTTTTCATCATTTTGAGCTTTTTTGAGGATTTACGAAATATGCTGAAATTTCAAGAAAAAAAAACACAAGGCTATAGCCTTTTTGTTTTTTTCATCATTTTGAGGATTTTTGAAAAAATGACAAAAATGACAAAACCTGGCAAAAACGCAATGCTATAGCCTTGCGGTCTTGCACAGCATGCCGTTTTTCATCATTTTGAGCATTTTTGAGCATTTTCGAAAAATGTCGAAATTTTGAAAAAACGCAAAGGCTATAGCCTTACGGTTTTTCATCGTTTTGAGGTTTTTCGAAAAATGACAAAAAATGACAAAATCTGGCAAAAGCGCAAGGCTATAGCCTTACGGTCTTGCACAGCATGCCGTTTTTCATCATTTTGAGCATTTTTGAGCATTTTCGAAAAATGTCGAAATTTTGAAAAAACGCAAAGGCTATAGCCTTACGGTTTTTCATCGTTTTGAGGTTTTTCGAAAAATTACAAAAATGACAAAATCTGGCAAAAACGCAAGGCTATAGCCTTACGGTCTTGCACAGCATGCCGTTTTCATCATTTTGAGCATTTTTGAGCATTTTCGAAAAATGTCGAAATTTTGAAAAACGCAAAGGCTATAGCCTTACGGTTTTTCATCGTTTTGAGGTTTTTCGAGGATTTTCGAAATATGCTGAAATTTCAAGAAAAAAAAAACACAAGGCTATAGCTTTTTGTTTTTTCATCATTTTGAGGATTTTTGAAAAATGACAAAAAATGACAAAACCTGGCAAAAACGCAATGCTATAGCCTTGCGGTCTTGCACAGCATGACGTTCTTCATCGTTTTAAGGATTTTTGAGGATTTACGAAAAATGTCAAAATTTCGGGAAAAAAAAAAAAAAAAAAACGCAAGGCTTTAGCCTTACGTTTTTTCATCGTTTTGATGATTTTCGAAAAATGACAAAAAATGACGAAACCTGGCAAAAACGCAAGGCTATAGCCTTACGGTCTTGCCCAGCATGACGTTCTTCATCGTTTTGACGATTTTTGAGCATTTTCGAAAAATGTTGAAATTTCGAAAAAACACAAGGCTATAGCCTTACGTTTTTTCATCGTTTTAAGGATTTTCGAAAAATGACAAAAAATGACGAAACCTGGCAAAAACGCAAGGATATAGCCTTACGGTCTTGCAAAGCATGACGTTCTTCATCGTTTTGAGGATTTTTGAGGATTTTCGAAAAATGTCGAAATTTCGAAAAAAACGCAAGGCTATAACCTTACGTTTTTTCATCGTTTTGAGGATTTTCGAAAAATGACAAAAAATGACGAAACCTGGCAAAAACGCAAGGATATAGGCTTACTGTCTTGCACAGCATGCCGTTTTTCATCGTTTTTTGGGATTTTTGAGGATTTTCGAAAAATGTCTAAATTTCGAAAAAACGCAAGGCAATAGCCTTACGTTTTTTCATCGTTTCGAATTTTTTTAAAAAATGACAAAACCTGGCAAAAACGCAAGGCTATAGACTTACGGTCTTGCACAGCATGCCGTTTTTCATCGTTGTGAGGACTTTTGAGGATTTTAGAAAAATGTCGAAATTTCAAAAAAACGCAAGGCTATAGCCTTACGGTTTTTCGATCGTTTTGAGGATTTTCGAAAAATGTCGAAACCGGCAAAAACGCAAGGCTATAGCCTTACAGTCTTGCACAGCATGCTGTTTTTCATCGTTTTGAGGATTTTCTAAAAATGTCAAAATTTCGAAAAAACCCAAGGCTATAGCCTTACGGTTTTTCATCATTTTGAGGATTTTCGAAAAATGACAAAAAATGACAAAACCTGGAAAAAATGCAAGGGTATATAGGCTTACGGTCTTGCACAGCATGCCGTTTTGCATTGTTTTGAGGATTTTTGAAAATAACGCAAGGCTAGAGCCTTACCGCTTTTCATCGCTTCCAAAAACATTGAAATTTCAAAAAACGCAAAAATGTTAGAAAAAAAAAGTCATAGTAAAGTATGCGTTTTTCGCCACTTTGGCGGTTTTCAAAAAAATGACAAAACCTGGCAAAAACGCCAGGCTTTAGTACATGGTCTTGCACAGCATGCCGTTTTTCATCTTTTTGAGGATTTTTGAGGAATTTCGAAAGATGTTGAAATTTTGAAAATATTACATACTATATTATGACATTTTTTTTTCGACGATTTTCAAAAAATGATGAAACCTGACAAAACAGGCTTTAGTACACGGTCCTGGACAAAATACTATAATATGGCGTAACTGATGAAACTGGGAAAAAAGACGTTTGTTGTTGTTTTCGACGATTTTCAACAAATGATAAAACCTGGCAAAAACAACAGGCTATTGTACATGGCCGTGGACAACATATTATAGTACGCCATTTTTCATTGTTTTTGAGGATTTTTTAAGTTTTTCATAAAATGTCGAAATTGAGAGAAAACGTATTGTATGTCATTTTTCGTCGTTGTTGGCGATTTTCCAAAAATGACAAAACCTGGCAAAAATGACAGGCTATAGTACACGGTCTTGGACAACATACTATAGCATACCATTTTACATCATTTTTGAGGATTTTCGAAAAATGTCGAAATCAAGAAGAAACAACATAGTATAGTGTTGTTTTTCATCGTTTGACAATTTTCAAAAAATGACGAATCCTTGCAAAAATGACAGGCTATAGTACACAGGCTATAGTAAACATACTATAGTAAGCTGTTTTTCGTTTTTGTGGAGTTTCGAGGAAATTCAGAAAAAAACTACCTAGTATAGTATGTAGTTTTTTGTTGTTTGCAACGATTCTTTTTTAAAATGACGAAACCTGGCAAAAACGACAGGCTATAGTACACAGTCGTGGACAACATACTCTAGTATGCCACTTTTCATCGTTTTTGTATAATTAGTCCTTTCACCTGTGTATAATTAGTCCTTGTTTATATATATATGCCCTTGTGTTTTCAGTTCTTTGTTGTTTCGTAAAAGTAGTTGCAGTGTTTGTCAGTGTATCCGTAGTTCCTTGTGTATTATCTTGCTCTTAGTATCTCTTAGTGTTGTCGTGTTTGTTCAGGTTCTGGCATAGGCGATATTAGAGTCAGATTATATTTAAACATCTGAATTAGAAACTACACAATTGACCATTGTTTTGCCAGGTCTCTTTCCTAATTGTGTACAAAAATGTGAAGCTCCTTGGTTTTGGGTGCAAGAGACTAAATTTAACATCAAATGATGCTAAAATGCAGGATAAATAGTGGGTCCTTCTATGGTAATGGTTGAAAACCACTGCTTTAGAATAGAAATAACTAAATATGCAAGATAAGTACATGCTTTCCTAGACACTGTGTGATATATTCACACGTTTTAGAACAAGCCAGTCAGGTCGGTCTGTGTGTTTCATGTCAATCGGGTCAAACTTTTTTTGGGAGCAAGTGCTCCCCTGGTGCAACCCCCCTAAAATTGCCAATGGGTTCTGGTTTAATAAACCTTCTTGCCACGAAAGGGTTATCCAACGGGTACGTTGAGCCCAGGCCCAGGAGCCCCTGAGCTAGGGGGGCATGAGCTTGAGTGCAAAGAGGCTCAGGGGACCCCCAAAAAAGGGGTAACAGTGAATAACAGTGGTGCACAGTGTCCTTGTCACTGTTATTAACAATGGGCTCATGCATTTCGTGACAATAAAATAACCCCAAAAGTCCTAAACCAACATAATACGGTACATTGCTGCCAGTGTTTAAACAGTTTGCATTGCATTTAAAAATCCCTTGTAGATCCTACTGAAACGTGGTTTGGGGGGGGGGGGCATAATTTCTAGATCCGCCTATGATTGTGACATCACAGTGACACCATATGGACCTAATACCTCACAGCTCCTCGAAGTAAACGATTTTAATGTGTAGATTGTCGTTATCGCAGTGAGGACTGTTTGTCCGTTGTCTAGAACTCGGTTGACGTCAGAAACATGGCGACTAAATGCCCTAGAAAGCCCACTCCCTCCCCGGGAGGTCAAAGGAACAATCCTGTGTTGACCAAGGAGAAAAAGCAGGAGATTCGGGAAGCCTTCGATCTCCTGGACTGCGAGGGAACGGGCACCATACACGCCAAAGAGCTGAGGTTCGCCGTGGAGGCCCTTGGCGTCGACCTGGAGAAGGAAGAACTCGAGCTAATGATTGCCGACATAGGCAAGGAGGGCGCGCAGAAGTTCGACTTTGATGACTTTCTTGGCCTGATGGCGCCGAAAATGGCCGAGAGAGACTCCAGGGAGGACGTCCTGAGGGCTTTTCGCCTGTTCGACAACGGCAGGACGGGCAAGATCTCGTTTGGGGATCTCAAGAGGGTCGCCAGGGAGCTGGCCGAAGATGTGACCGACGAAGAGCTGCGGGATATGATTGAGGAGGCGGATCGGGACGGGGACGGGGAGGTCGACGAGGAGGAGTTTCTGAGGATAATGGAGAACAGCCATTTGTTTTAGTTAAAGGTGCTGTATGTAAGAAATCTCTGAAATTGAATGACCTGTTTATTCTTCTCTCGTAGACCCTTCCATTATTAGATCACCTCATGAAAATATCTAGAATGTATGACAATCATATGGGCCACCGTGGCCCTCCAGAGATGTCCCTATAAACTTTTGCCATTGGTGAAAGTCCTGATGGCAGCCAATCAGGGAGTCCCTGTTACCTATCAGAGCCTTCTAGTGGGAGAGTTAGGATATTCCTGTTCACTCCTATGCGCCAGAGCGCTCACGCTGCTGGAGGAGCAAGGAGGAGCTCTGTGAGTCCACTCTCAAGCCGGAAGTCGATGAAATGAATGGGATTTAATAGGGACCAGCAAAGTCTCGAGAGACTGTAGGTGTAGTGAGCGTTATGCTCAGATAGGACTCAAACAGGCTCTGTATAGTCACGTGACCTGGCTGCTCCGCTCTGCTTCTGGGTACACGATCATCCTAACCTATATAGTGGAGTACTATCAGTTTATTTTATGGGTGAACACTAGAGGGAGTCATAGTGCAGGGAAGAGTTCTGAGCACAAGTATTCCATGGTGTACTCGTGTGGGAGCGGAGTGAGCCAATACTCATGACTTCAGTTATAAATATGTCTTTATGTCACAATTGCCTCTTGAATACACCAGCCAATCGGAGTACCCCGAGGCGACGACTGCAGAACACCAAGCACTAATCATTTATCTTGCACCCGCTCCGCTCACACAAGTAAATAGCAGATTTACAAGCTGAAAACATGCGACACGTTTTGAGCTTATAAATCTGCAATTTTTGCTACAACTTTATATGCTCTGTGGCCCCTATGGATGAGTGTGTAAATATAGTTGCCCACCAATGCTTTATATCCCGTGTTATATTCCAGTTTTTTATGTGTAATGTGTGGTTTTAGATATTTTAGATTTTAGCAATGAGCCCAGCATCTCAATGTCAATGCTACTACTTTCTGGACTACAGTTCCCACAATGTTTTGGTGCACTGTTCCTCCGGAGCCTTATAGTGGGAGAGTTCGGATATTCCTGTTCACTCCTATGTCTCCGGGCGCTTGCGCTGCTGGAGGAGCATGGAGGAGCCCTATGGTGCCAATTTCAAACCGGAAGTCGATGAAATGAATGGGATTTAATAGGGAGCAGAATACTAGTGTCTCCAATAGCACCCCATTCACAAACTGTTAAGAACTGTCGTTCTCACGAGACTGTAGCCGTGAAGTAGGACTAGGAGTGGGGGTCTACTGTAGTATGAGTAGGCAGAAATGCATTGGACTCCATGGCAATAGCCCATCTTTAATGGCTTTAAATCCCTTTTAGTCGTTCTTTAATAATAGTACGACAAACATTACGGAGACTGTGTAGTCCTGACTGAACTATAGTTTAAACAGTTGTCGTTTTGCATACGTATCTGAAATAGCTCTTATTTGTGCCATTGTCTTTGAAAACAATGTATTTCTAACTGCAGTTAGGACCCACAGAGGCTCTGCATAGTGTCATGGCGAACCACGTGACCGGGCTGCTCCATCTGGTTTCGAGTACATGAATATCCCAAATCTCCCACTATAAGGCTCTGTGTTCTTCCTCATGATGTGGATGTCGGATGTGGATGTGGACAGTATCACCGTAAAAATCATGAAAACTGGCATACTATCCAGATACTGACAATTATGTCATCGAAAACCAGACTAACACGACTAACATAGTATTTGTCATCCATGAATAAAACTACATATATCATAATTTTTCATGGTTTAAAGTAACAGAGGCAACCTTTTAGCCAAAAATCAATAAAAGTTACATTTTGCCTTTTCCCCCCTCTATGTTGCTCCTACTTTGCTGCAGCTGTTTCTCCGCAGACGCTTGCTTTGTTCTGCAGACAGTCCAGAACTTTATTGTAGTCAACAAATCATGAAAACAAAACATTTGTAAGGCTCAGGGAAAGCGGTGCTATTGTGAGAGTGGGAGGGGTGTTGTTTGGGGTGAGGCAGCGTTTTAGCCAATCACAGCACAGCAGTTTCATAATGAGCCAATAGAGTGGAGGTGAGATGGAGTTAGATTCTGTTTTTAAACAAATCTGTTTACAGTGTGTGTACATACTAAAGTTGCCTCTATTACCTTTAACGATTTTTAGTTATTTGTTTTTCAATGAAAATCATGAAAAACACTAGTAAAGAAATGGAGGGAACGGAGCAAAAGCATTTTTATACACATCAATTTAATAGAAATGGTGAAGATGCAGGCATCTAAACATGTACATCAAAACAAAGTGATGATGGCTCATTGACAGTTCTGATGTACAGTACATGGAGGTAACAACACACAAACTGTGCATGTTTTGTTTGTAATACATAATAGTACATTCCAAATGTCTTTTTGGAAATTAGTCTACTGGTCGCTGTCCTGCATTCTCCCTGATGTTTGACTCCATCCTCTGTTAAGCTAGAGTATCTCTAGAAAGAGAGTAGCGACACTCCCGTTGACTCCAATGCTACGGCTGTAAAGAAACGGCTATTGACAGAAAAGCGCATGTGACCAGGGCTATTGGCTCTCCCCCATCTAGCTCCATTGAAAACAGGACGCACGTTTGCAGATAAATTGGTGAAATACGGCATTTCAGGATATTTTAACGCATTAACAGATCTCTCGACACTTTAGTGAATAATTATTTTTTATATACTAACTCACTTTAGTTAATGTATATTGTAGGAAAATAGGCTGTGTTGTGGTGCATTGGTTAGCTATGTATGTTTGGGTTCCAGACAGGCGCGAGGCAGCGAGATCAAGGCATGCTGCTACTCTCTTTCTACAGATACTCTAGCATCTGCTTGCACATGTCAGTGTTTAGTTATGTTTTTTAGCTCAGTTTTAGTGATGCACCGTTGTATTGGTGCACATATCTGTTTGGCCGGTATTTGCTGTTATCGGTCAATTGACAAATAAAACTGACGACAACTGATGGAAGTAGCCAATGTTAATCTGTTGTTGATAAGCACACATTTTGCATTTACTATGTTGGTATGTTGATCATCAGTAGTCTACCCAGTTGTAGGTTCTGGACATTTGTATCTTGTATTGTTTCCTGGTTCAAAGGGAAAAAAACAGCAAAACAACAAAAACTAAATCAAATTATTTTGAAGTAGATATATGTAAGAAATCCCAGAATTTTAATTGCCTTTTTTATTTCTTCTTTTTCTTAGACCCTCCCATTATTAGATCACCTCTTGAAAATATCTAGTATGAATGACAACCATAGGGACCGCAGTGGTCCTTACAAATTCCGTCATTTTCAAAACTTGCCTCAAACCCCCTCTTTTCCCCTGCACTATGGCTCCCTCTAGTGTTAAAAATAAACATATAGTCCACTATATAACAGGGACTTCCTGATTGGTTACCAAGTAGTCCCGTTGGGACTTTCCCTCCACCAATGACAGAGCTTATAGGGGCATCTTTGGAGGGCCACAGCTATGGCTGTCATACATTAAAAATTCTGAGATTTCTTACACACAGCACTTTTACTTTTAATCAGTATTGCTATCGGCCAAGAATTTCTATTTCGGTGCGTCCCTACTCAAATGTTGAGTTTTCTTCTCAAATGCAAAGTGTTAGTATGGTCACAGGGTTCACTCTACAGATAGACAAAGTCTCATTCTTAATCCCAAAATGAACAGATCTGCAGGAAAACCATGATAATTGTTTACTGTAAAACACATCAATCATTCTTACAGCGTGAATCCATCACTAAGGCAGTGTTTATAGTTTACAGTTTGGAGAAGGGTATCGTCTTGGGACTCTTTTTCTCCATGGAGGCCTGAGCTGACTTCATCACGTCCTGAGTCTGAAGCATGCTCATGTTCCATGTGGCCTGGAAGTGAAGAACGAGACAAATGGCCATGAGTGCATCGTTATAAGTTACTTTTGAATGAGACATTGTGTCAAATTAAAGGTAATAAGGCAACTTTGTACAACTGTGTACAAACACTGTGTTTGTAAACAGATTTATTTAAAAACAGAATCTAACTCCACCTCACCTCCACTCTATAGACCTGCGCAGTGACGTCACCAGCCCTGTTCCACTAGTGGATTCCTCATTCATTTTCCTCATAGACTTTTCGAAAATGGTTAATAAAAACACGATTGTGCCGCGGCCAAAGCCAACTCGGATCGTGACAAATCATGACAAACACAATATCGTCATATAATATATAATTAGGAAGAAGTAGAAAACGGCATGATACAAGACTTTTTGTTTCCTTTTTCATCTTAGAAATTATTTTATTGTCCCAAAAGTTTGTGTGTGTCATCATGATTCGCCACGACTCGAGTTGGCTTCGTCCGCAGCGTAATCGTCTTGATATAAATTATTTTCGAAAAGTCTATGAGAAAAATGAATGGGGAATCCACTAGTGGAACAGGGGCGGTGACGTCACTGCGCATCTCTATTGGCTCATTATGAATCTGGTGGAGACTGTTGTGCTGTGAATTGGTTAAAACGCTGCCTCACCCCTCCCACTCACAAATTACCACCGCCTTTCCTGAGCCCGACAAATGTTGTTTTCATGATTTGTTGACAACAACAAAGTTCTGGACTGTCTGCAGGTCGAAGCAAGTGTCTGTCTGCAGGGAAACTGCTGCAGCATCAAAGTAGAACATAGAGGGGAAAAAGGCAAAAAATATAGCTATATATCTATTGTGATTTTTGGCTAAAAGTTGCTGCACTCAGTAGAGTGTCAACTTGCACAGTGTGCACAATAAGGCCATGGACTACTTATGTGCGAGCAAAGCAATCAGAGATTCTTATAGAGATCTCTTAAAGAGATACTTAGAGATCTCTTTCCCATTTCAGGTCGGGAATCCATTTTTGGATTCTGAACAGTATGTACAGTATTCAAAGAAAGAAACAGAAAATATTTTCTTCAAAAAACTTAAGTCAGGCCTAAATTAATGACCTCACCATTACATCATCGCCTAAACTGACCAATTAGAGTGCTTCAAGGGACGGTCGGCGACCATGAACTGATAGCTTAACTGTTTCTTAAAGATAAAGTAAGTCATCTGGGTGATTTGCAAAACCCTCTGGTCCCCCCAGTAACAAGATGTGCACATGCACGCACTCTATAGTGAGGAGAAGTATGACAGGCCAACAGTACATCCACCAAGGCCCACCCCCACATGATCCTGATTAGAGGAAGGCCCCTCTCATCCTGATTGGACGAAAGGCTTTTCTCCCAAAGCCCCAAACTGAAACCAGGGTTTTATAAGCCCAGGGGCTCACTGGGGACAGGGAGGAACTCCTTATATAGTAGGGCTGGGTTTAAAAAAAAAAAAAAAAATCGATCCACGATCCGATATCGATTCACGCTCAAAAAACACAATATCGATCCAAAAATGTGTGGATCATCTTCTCCAGGCGACTGGCACCATTTTCTTTTACGCAGAGGCGCACTATAGAAAAGACAGACACTACTAAATGCGTCGCCGCCGCTGCCAAAAAAACATGTGCCAAAAAAAGCTCGTTTTGGACAGCATGAGGGCCCATATAACAGATTCTGTGAAATCGTGCTCGATTCCTGCCGTGATTCCTGGGGGCACAACGAAGCACGTGCAGCCCCTGGACATCAGTGTGAACCGTGTTTTCAAAGTGGCACTTCGCATTCAGTGGGAGGCTTGGATGACTAGCGGCGAGAAATCTTTCACCAAAACTGGTCGCATGCGGAAAGCAACTTTTTCTCAAGTCTGGCAGTGGGTCCTGACTGCGTGGAAAAGTGTCAAAACATCCACGATCACGAACGGGTTTCAAAAGGCTGGGCTGCTGCAGCAGCAGCAGCGCGATCAGGAGGAGGAGGCGGCGAAAAAAAAGACTGGAAAAAAGTCACACTGATATCGCCTCATCGAGCGCATTGAGAGGATTCCTTGTGGTCGCCAGCTAAATGATAGACAGTTCGTTAACCAGATGTACGGTAACTTTTTGAGAGTGTAAAAGTGAAACTCCGTTCACTTCATGAAACCAAATGGACCCGCAAGCGATCATTTGGTTTCTTGAAGTGAACGGAGTTTGCGTATCTCTGGCTACGCTCTATGGCCAGGCCTGGATGTAATATTTTTCTCAATCGGGGGGGCAGCCGAAAATGGCAGTTGGTTTAGTGGTGCGACAATTGTAGTTAGTCAATGTTTAACTACCGCTATAAGCTTTTGATTTGAAATATCTTTGAAGTTTTCGTTGTTTGCATTCCGTCATGTTTGGTGGGGCAGTCAGGGCGTTTAGAGGGCATTGCCCCCCCCATGTCTATGCCTAGATCCGTCCCTGGTCTATGGCTGTAGCGGTTAATTACATACAGCACGTGCAGTTAAATGTTACACGTGTATGACTGAAACAATACAGGTCACGGCACAGTACACGTTCTGTGCACTATAGATTAAAACACTTGAATGAGTTATAGCCTACAAATGCATTTTTTTTTCTTGAAGTCGTTTAAATAATAAAAAGGATGCTTCTCAAACAGCATTTCGTTGCCGACAATCTCATCTGTGCAAGAACCCTTACATATGGTAATTAAGCATTAAAACACCCGTGGCTAATAGTCCAGTGCGGCTTGTATATGTACACAATTGATTTTTTTCGCTAAATTTGGCCGATGCGGCCTATATTCAGGTGCGCTTTATAATCCGGAAATTACAGTAGGGCTACTTGATACTTGACTCTTCTCTCTCTGTGTCCCTCTTACACATACACAGATACAATCACCAACACATGGGGCCGTCTTGTCTATTGGACAGTATTTATTTCCATTATGTCTGTAAATAGATCGATATCGAATCGGATCGAATCGTGGATCGAATCAGATTGTGACCTTGTGAATCGAAATCGAAACGATCTAGGGAATTCGGATCGATTCCCAGCTATTATATAGTCACCACAATCTATAGTAGGGAGGATTAGCCCAAAAAAATAACAAATACCGGTAAATAACAATATTTGAATTGAAAGAGTATTAAGTGATTTCACTTAACCCACCCGCTGCTGCAAGAAAGGGGGACAGTAAGTGTCACTGCCAGAAATACCTGACTTTTAGACAATTATGGAAAAATCTATGGTGGGCCGTTCGAGACACGGAATACCTTAAAAAATCCTCCATCTCTTTGCTTTCATGGAAAAAAAATAAGTGAGTTGATAACATGTTCTGTTTTGTAGATATTAGCAATTGAATACAGTGCGTTATAATGGCAGATGATGCAGCAGGCCAGAGGCCATTTTCAATAACTCAATTCAAAGTTTTATTTAGCATTTAACATTAGGTAATATTACTGCTACACATCCATGCCATATATCAAATTAAACCTCATGATGCCTGCTTGAATCTAAAAAAATAAATAATAAAATAGCATCTACCGTTATGTAAATATCAGCCTTGGAAAGCAGCATTGTTACTCAATAGTGACTGAATTATGTGACATCAATCTGTTTTTGATCACTGATAACTCCAAAATGGTACATGCTAGAAACTCGCTTTTTCTTTTGTATTCAAGAGGACATCATAACCTTTCATTAGAGATATGGCATGTTCATGTAGTCCCCACAGATGATGTTCTGTGGCTGCATTTTCTTGCAGAAATCAGTTTATGATATAGCACAGTTAGGGAAATATACCACACTCACATCCACATCACACACTGTGATGTACTGTACTAAACTTGAACGGCACCATACCAAAATGTACTATACAATACCCATAACCATATAAATACATCAAAATAATATTATAAATAAAATCATGCCAACCTCAAACAACTTTTTTTTCATTTACTTCCACAACACATCACAACGAGCTTGAAGAACTGCCATGTTCAATGCCTGATGGATTTGAACTATTTCATGTGTAAAGTAGTATTATTTTGAGACCTGGTTACTTATTTCTCTCCGACAACCTGGCAACACTGTAGGAAGAGAGAGAGGGCGAGAGAGAGAGAGAGAGAGAGAGAGAGCATGTGTTGCATGTAGTTGAGTCTACAGGGTTCTCATCCTCACCCAGTGGCTCTCCCTGCGTGGCAGGAGAGCCACATGTGTCAGCTACGGGTTTCCATAGCAACCACACAACAAACAGAGAGACGAGAGAGTGTAGTAGAGGGAGCCTTATGGATCTGTACACTGAAGGAGCTTGGATTTATTGACTTTTGGATCTAATAGCGATCTTTTCCCTGATCTTTGGTGGTTGACCTGTTATTTGGAGACAAGGTAAGGTTTAAAAAAAGCCTTGGTTGCTGTTTTTTTTTTGTTTTGTTTTTTGTAATGGCGGCACTGATTGTTTGAGCTAGTTAGATCCAGCTAAATGATGGATCCTTTGTAACCAAACGGACCCTTATGGGTCTGTAACTCTTGAGATCAGAAAAATGAAACCAAATGGACCTCATGCTCTCAGGGACCACTGGTGGTCCCCGGACTACTGGTGTGTGTGTGTGTGTGTGTGTGTGTGTGTGTGTGTGTGTGTGTGGGTGTGTGTGTGTGTGTGTGTGTGCGTGTGTGCGCAGCCGTCTGCTCTCTCTCTCTCTCTCTCTCTCTCTCTCTCTCTCTCTCTCTGCTGCTGCTGCCATGCGGTGGGCACAGCAAGTTATATTCAGTTGATTTTTAGATACAATTGGCTACTCTGTCTGTGCATGGTGTGCTGTGATCGTCTGCTGTGGTGTTGTCCTTTGATGTAGACGTTTGATATCCACAGGGTGGATGCACAAGGGTTTAATCTAATGTATAATGGGGGAAATGGTTATCGTCGTGATTGGGCTGATCGTCGTGATTGGCGGGGGGGACGGACAGAGAAGATCACGAGTCCACGTGGACAGCAGGGGGTGATTTCACTTAATATACGTTTAAACAAGCTTAAGTATAACCATATATTTGCAGTAGCCAAAGAAAGTCATATTCCTGTATTGCCAAAATAAATTATTTTTAACACTTTCCTACTGTTAATAACTCATTACCATGTAGTCCAGTCCCTCTGCCACGCTGTGGTCTCTGGAGTAAATGAGGTTGACTTTGGTTCCCTGGACAGCGACAGGGCTGCGGCCGGCGATCTCACTGGCCATCTCCAATGCTCCGGCCATCATGGCGTCCTTGTCAGCAAACACACGGCTAGAAGAGTGTTCATAGATTATACAGATTATACGCATCACAATCTGGGGAACAAAGTCACACAAATTACCGTACTTTCCGGGTTATAAGCCGCGACTTTTGTCCCGTGCTTTGGACCCTGCGGCTTATTCAGCGGTGCGGCCAATGTATGGATGTTTACGGCTAAATGCACGGTATGCACCCCAACTTTAAGCCGGCCCGAGCAGGAAATGTAGGGGGACAGGGCACAGGCAGTTCGCTAAGACAGACACTACTAAATGCATCATGGAAAGCAAACGAAGAAGTACATATAACGCAGCTAAAGTCAGTCGAGCTGGTTGAAAAATAAGGAAATCTATCTGCTGCACGTAGCCTTGGGATCAATGAATCAATGGTTAGACGGCGGACGAACGCGAGGAACGCCAGCGCGGCGGAGACACCAGCTCCTCGGAACGCCAGCGCGCGGAGCCTCGGACCACCAGCGCGAGCAACATGCTGAAAGCAACTTTTTCTCAAGTCTGCCAGTGGATCCTGACTGCGTGGAAAAGTGTCAAAACATCCACGAACGGGTTTAGAAAGGCTGGCGGCAGCAGCAGCAGCAGCTGCCGATCAGGAATAGGAGTGGGTCCGTGGAGGCGGCAATAAAGACGCCTCGTCGAGCGTCTTAAACATTGAGAGGATTTCTGGTGGTCCCCAGCTAAATGGTGGACAGATGGTTAACCAGATGTACGGTAGGCTACCTTTTTTCATGAACCAAATGGACCCGCAAGCGCTCATTTGGTTTCATGAAGTGATCGGAGTTTGCGTATCTCCGGCTACACTCTAAGGCCAGGCCTGGATGTAATATTTCTCAATCGGGGGGGGGCAGCCGAAAATGGCAGTTGGAGTGGTGCCTTAATTGTAGTTAGTCAATGTTCAACTACCGCTATAAGCATTTGATTTGAAATATTTTTGAAGTTTTCATTGTTTGCATTTCGTCATGTTTGGTGGGGCAGTCAGGGCGTCTAGAGGGCCCCCCCCCCCCCCCCCCCCCCCATGTCTATGCCTAGATCCGTCCCTGGTCTATGGCTCTAGCGTTAATTACATACAGCACGTGCAGTTCTGTAGTCATTTAAATAATAAAAAGGATGCTTCTCAAACAGCATTTTGTTGCCGACAATCTCATCTGTGCAAGAACCCTTACATATGGTAATTAAGCATTAAAACACCCGCGGCTAATAGGCCAGTGCGTCTTGCATATGTACACAATTGATTTTTTTCTCTAAATTTGGTCGATGCGGCCTATATTCAGGTGCGCTTTATAACCCGGAAATTACGGTACCATTTGAAAATACATCAGTGTGTATATACTAAGTGGACTCACTCCTACCTGACTAGGCCACTGCTTTTGGCCTCGTCCGCATACAACTTTCTAGCAGTCAGAGCGAGCTCATTCACAAGGCTAGAAATGGGTTAAAAGAGAAAATCATTGGCACGTTACGTAGTGATAACTCATGTAAGTGCATTTGATATGACCTACTTACGCACTCTGTGGGGATAGTTCAGAATTTTGAAACTTAGGTTGTATAAAATACTTGCCATTAATGTAGTGAATTGTCCAGAGTGTCGTGGTGGGAGTTCTGCTCTGGTTTTGGTGAAGTAGTTCTGGTCATTTTGTGGGTCACTGGGGCAACACAGTAAATATAGTCCACAAACCTAACATCATATGGTATGTATTGTGAATCGTTTCTAAAATATTAGCAAAATTAGTTCATTTTTGACACCCCTATTACACGGAACTACTTTTTGGGCGTAGTGATATGGACACAAAATACATTGTTCCTTGTTCTACGGGGGTCAAAAATGAACAAAGGATATTTTAGAAATGGATGAATACAAATGACGTTAGGTTTTTTTTGGATTCATTTACTTTTACTGCGTGGCCCGAGTGTCCCCCCACAAATCGACTGGAACTACTTAATATTTCACCAAAAGCAGAGTAGAACTATCACCACGGGACTCTGGACACCAATTAATACAAATTACAGCACTATAATAATAGACAGTATTTCATACAACTTAACTTAAAAAATCTGAAAGATACTTTAATTGAAGTGAATGGCAGCAACCATTGCAATCTACAAGCTTTGGTTCAGCCACCAGGTGGCACTCTTATTTATTACCTGCGGCTGCCAATGACTTTAGGAAGTCTCTGGAGAGTTCCAACATCTGCTGCTAGACCAATGTCCACTTCCTACAACATGAGACAAAATAAGATGCTTACAAAGAGTGGTCATCCAACGATACAAGGAGTCGGCGGTTCGAATCCCAGCTGTCATCCTGTCTTACATGTTGAAGTGTCCTTGGGAATGAAACGTAAACCCTATTTGCTCCTGATCTGCTGGTTGGTGCCTTGCATGGTTTCCTCCAGCATTGATGTGTGAATGGGTGAATGTAATGCACTATGTAAGGCACCTTGGACAAAGGCACAGTGGTATTATAAATGCACCATTTATAATGTAATGTCCCCTTTTATTCCACATTTGACTGACCCTACTAAATACACACAGTACATTCATGCCCCCCTGTTGCAATGCAAAGAATTGTGCAATAAACATTATTTTCAGTAACTTTGATAACCAAACCCAGGCCATCTTATTTGTGTGGTATGAGCCATACCTTGACTTGGAACCATGCGTCTTGCGTACACAAACGAATATCACAGGCCGTGATCAGGTCAACTCCTGGAATAAGAGACAGAAATCAGCTGAGTCTTCACTCTGGTAGGAGTTCTACAATAGATTGTTGTGGAATGTGGTAACTTGTTATAGGCATTGTGGAGACATTTACCTCCACCTACACAAGCTCCATGGACAGCTACCACCACAGGTTTTGGGCACTTTTGAAAGAAAAGAGAAGTTAATTCCAACATAGAAATGTACAGTACACCACCTCCTACCTAGATTAATAACAGTATTATAGTGAGTTGTGACTTGACCATTTCATGATCTTTAATATAGTACACAACTGTGTAATGGTCACCTTCTCTATAACGGAGAATGTCTCCTGGTATTTGGCTATGATTTTCCTCATGTTCCAGGATGTTCTTGCCATGTCATCCCCCTCTGGCTGAAGTACATCACTGGCCATGTCCATCAGGTCGATACCTAGAGGCAGAGGCATGCACACCACACACTTTATTTTATACTTTGGCCAAGTGTCAATAACTGATCTGAAAAACATACAGCCCCTTTACGTTTGCAACTACTATACATCAGTGTTTCATCAGTGTGTGTTTGTTTGAGAATATTTTGTCTTAGTCTTAGTCTTTTGAGTAACATATATTTCGTCTTTTAGACTTTTTAGTCCCATTTATTCTTCTGAAATTCATTTTTTTAGTCTTAGTCTAGTCGACGAAATATCAACATCGATTTAGTCTTAGTCTCAGTCTTAGTCTTTTTTTAGTCTTAGTCTTTGAGGTTTAGTCTTACTCTTGCACTTTTAGTCTTATTAGCTTTCATGCAATACAGATTATACAGGCACATTTAGTTTGCATGTTGCATGGAGGAAAACAGCAAGATTGGTTGCATAAACCAGTGGTTTTCAAACTTTTTGATACCAGGGACCACTATTCATTCAGCATTTGAGCCACGGACCACCATTTGATGACATTTTAGCCCCCACAGACCCAAAAACTAAAGATTTATTTTGCTTTGGTTTCATGTGTAAAAATTAAACCAAATGGACCCACAAGGGTCCATTTGGTTCCATGGTTATGCTTTCAAAGATTTACATCTGGTTAAAAAAAGCTGGGGACCACCTGTAATTTTAGCTGGGGACCACCTGGAATCCTCTCAGGGACCACTAGTGGTCCCCGGACCACCTGTTGAAAGCCCCTGGCATAAACAGGCTGTGGCACGCATTGGGAAACGTTTGCAGCCTATTTTTCAGAGTGCTGCGTTTCATTGGCATTGTTTGTTTGGCTGAACCATTTTGGTTGTTTTGCTAGGTGCAGCGTAGCACTGATACATGACGGTCGGTATACATCTATACGTATAGATGTATACCGACCGTCATACATCTATACATATAGATGTATACCGACCGTCATGTATCAGGGCTAGGTGCAGCGCTGCCGTGGGAAGCCATAACGGGCAGTTTAGAGTGCAGTCCATAAAGGACATTGCTCAAAATCGATGTCTGGCCAACAGAATCAGCAAAGATCCCACCCACCCACACCAGGGACTGTTCACGCTGCTGCCTTCTGGCAGGAGGTACAGAAGCATTGGGAGTAAAACAACCAGATTCTCCAACAGCTTCTTCCCTCAAGCCGTTAGAATGCTGAACATGTGCAATATCCCGTAACCTTAAAGGGGTGTTCCACTTTCAAAAAAACTTTTGGTCATTTTATGGTCTACTCAGTCTCATGTGAACACACCAGACAGTTTATAAGTTACTCCTTTCAGTATTTAGATATTTGATGTTCATTTTACCGCCTCCAGCTCCTTCCCATAGAAACCCATTATAACTTAAAACTCCATTTTAACCATGACAGATTATTCGAAAACAACCAATCTTTTTTCTGGTGACTCATATTGTCCTCGGAATACGTGAGAGGGCCGTGGAATTTCATTTACAGTTTTTATTTATTTTTTAAATATTGTTTTGGAAAATGTAGCCGCCTCCATATTTGGGAAGGCCTACCCAAATGAATAAAACAATATTTTAAAAATCAATAAAAACTGTAAATGAAATTCCACGGCCCTCTCACGTATTCCGAGGACAATATGAGTCACCAGAAAAAAGATTGGTTGTTTTCGAATAATCTGTCATGGTTAAAATGGAGTTTTAAGTTATAATGGGTTTCTATGGGAAGGAGCTGGAGGCGCTAAAATGAACATCAAATATCTAAATACTGAAAGGAGTAACTTATAAACTGTCTGGTGTGTTCACATGAGGCTGAGTAGACCATAAATTGACCAAAAGTTTTTTTGAAAGTGGAACACCCCTTTAACCCATGTGCTGCTATACAGACTCTTGTTGTGCAATATTAATATTATCGTCACTCAATGAATTAATAGTGCTTTTATTTATTTCTATTTATTCTGAAGTGGATTTTAGTTTTTAATAGTTTTTAACTTTTTAGATGTCTTTTATAGCATACTAAGCCAGTGAAACGGAATTTCGTTCTCTTATGCATTTTATGTATTTGCTGAATGACAATGAGGTAATCTATCTATCTATCTATCTATCTATCTATCTATCTATCTATCTATCTATCTATCTATCTATCTATCTATCTATCTAGTCCGAGCGTGCTTGGCATCGGCGGCTACAGCAGCAGGAGCTCCCCTGCTTCTGAGTCTGACTTGCGTTAGGGGCGGCGGAGCTCTGGACCAGAACTACACGGACATGGACGGAGGCGGTGGCTGCTCGCTGCCGATGCTGGGTGCGCTCGAGCTGCTCTCTGGGCTGCCTGCTGTGGCTTCTCGCGGCGGTGCTGTATCGAGTGAGATGGCCAGGGCGGTTCAGCTAGACAAATAGTGTTGATGAAACAACGTGGCGTTCTGGGGGATAGGCTGCGGGCGTTTCCTGGTGTGTGCCACAGTTTAGCATCGTGGAAGAATTGTTTGTTTGTGCAACCAATCTTGCCCTCCATGCAACATGCTGACGATCAACCTAACTTAGCGCATTGGGAAGCGTTCTGATTGGTCTTCCCAGCTAGTCCCACAAAAAGAGAAGTTCTGATTGGATCTCATTTCCGTTCGTCCCGCCCTAACATTTTCGTCTCGTCTGATTCGTTGACGAACGTGTCCATTACATTAGGTCTTCAAGTTCGTCTTTAGAGGATACTTTTTATCTAGTCTTTGCTTGTCTTAGCCTTGGAAAAAAGCTTTGTTGACAAGCATTTTCGTCTTAGTCAACGAAAACAACACTGCTATACATACCTGCAGTAAAAGACTTCCCTGCCCCAGAGAAAACCACCACTCTGCAATCTGGGTCTCCAGCTATTTGGTTGAAGCAGTCCACCATCTCACTGGCGAAGAAAGAAACGGCATGTTTTAAACCTCCATTCTGGATTTCATCATTACTGTGTTCAAATCAACAAGTTAAACCCCATGGCACTGGGGTCGGGACTATAGAGCTGGGCAGTTTCCGCCTGTTTCATGACGTTGCCCGTGGTCCAGAAATGATTTCCCCATTCATTTTTCCAAATAGGCTTTTCGAAAATGATTTTTATGATTATTTTAATTTATTTTTATGAATTTTACGCCCCAGGCAAAGCCAACTTGGGTCGTGACAAATCATGTTGTCTCTGGGGGTCCCCAGCTCTCCGGGTGGTCCCCAGCTAAATGATGGACAGTTGGTAACCAAATAGACCCTTACAGGTCTGAAACTATTGAGTGAAAAATTAAACCAAATGGACCCTTACGGGCCCCCGGACCAAATGGATCCATTTCATGTGACTAAACTCAACATCAAATGCTGGTTCGTGGCCAAAATGCAGAATAAAGAGTGGGCCCTGGTATGAAAAATGTTGAAAACCACTGAGCTGGGGATTGTTGTTTGTTTCAGGACACACTTCCATCAAGACTAAAGCAGTTTTGATGTTGACTTTGTGTGGTTCATGGGAATATTTTGCTCAGCTTGTGCTACAAAACTTTGTCACAGGTTGGGTCAGAGCGCCCTCTAGCGTCTGCAAATATACAGTGGGGAAAATAATTATTTGATCCCCTGATGATTTTGTAAGTTTTCATGATTAGAAAGAAATGAGCACTTTGTCATTTTTATGGTACTTTTATTTAAACAAATAGAGACATAATATGAACAAAAATGTCCATAAGAAAATAATATTTAAAGGTTATAAATTAATTTGCGTTAGAGCTGCTGAAATAAGTATTTGATCCCTAAGCACAACCTGACTTAGTACTTGGTGGAGAAACCCTTGGTGGCAAGCACGGAAGTCAGACATTTCTTGTAGTTGGTCACCAAGTTTGCGCACATCTCAGGAGGGATTTTGGCCCACTCCTGGTTAGATCCTCTCTCCAAATCCTGAAGGTTTCGAGGCTGTTGCTTGCCTAATCGAAGCTCGAGCTCCCTCCATAGATTTTCTATAGGATTAAGGTCTGGAGACTGGCTAGGCCACTCCATGAGCTTAATGTGCTTCTTCGTGAGCCACTCCTTTGTTGCCTTGGCCGTATGTTTTGCGTGGTTGTCATGCTGGAAGACCCAGCCACGACCCATCTTCAGTGCTCTGGCTGAGGAAAGGAGGTTCTTGTCCAAGATCCTGTGGTACATGGCCACATCCATCGGCCACACAATGCGGTGAAGTTGCCCTGTACCCTTAGCAGAGAAACAGCCCCCAAGCATAAAGTCTCCACCTCCATGCTTGATGGTGGGGATGGTGTTTTTGAGTCTGTATTCAGCATTTCTCTCCCTCCAAACACGAGAAGTCAAAGAGTTGAATTTTGGTCTCTTCTGACCACATCGCCTTCCCCGCAGCCTGGTCTGAATCATTTTTTAGATGTTCATTGGTGAATTTTAGACAGGCCCCTATGCACCTTCTTGAGCAGAGGGACATGGCTGGGCACTGCAGGATTTCAATCCGTTATGGTGTACTGTGTTACCAATGGTTTTCTTGGTGACTGTGGTTCCAGCTGCCTTCAAATCATTAACAACAACACGCTCCCCATCGTCAGGCATGGAGGTGGAAACATTATGCTTTGGGGCTGTTTCTCTGCTAAGGGTACAGGGCAACTTCACTGCATTGTGGCCGATGGATGGAGACATGCACTGCAACATATTGGACAAGAACCTCCTTCCCTCAGCCAGAGCACTAAAGATGGGTCTTGAAGAAGCACATTAAGCTCATGGAGGGGCCTAGCCAGTCTCCATACCTTAATCCTATATAAAATCTATGGAGGGAGATTGAGCTTTGAGTTGGCAACAACAGCCTCGAAACCTTGAGGATTTGGGGAGAATATCTAAACAGGAGTGGGCTAAAATCCCTCCTGAGATGTGCACAAACTTGGTGACCAACTACAAGAAACGTCTGACTTCTGTGCTTGCCAACAAGGGTTTCTCCACCAAGTACTAAGTCAGAATGTGCTTAGGGATCAAATACTAATTTCACAAGCTCTAATGCAAATTAATTTATAACCTTTAAATATTATTTTTTATGGATATTTTTGTTCATATTCTGTCTATTTGTTTAAATAAAAGTACCATAAAAATGACAGAGTGCTCATTCCTTTCTAATACTAAAAACTTACAAAATCATCAAGGGATCAAATAATTATTTTCTCTACTGTAAAAGCAAATGTCGTCTGATCTGTCTATGGCTGGGAACATAACATTTTAAAAAAGTCATCTGATCTTGTCTATGGCTGGGAAAGGATTAAGTTGTTTTTAATGGCTGCAAAAACTTCGCTTTTAAGCCGCAGAATGCCTTGGAATCAAGAATTCTGCACTGCAGATTCAGGAAATGTGCTTCACAGAATATTGACTTTTTTGGGGGGGCAAAGTCTAATCTTTCGCTTTGGGTCTCGACCTGAAAAGGTTGTAGAAGCACCCGTCTGGCAGCCATACCTCCAGAAAGCCCTGTTCATCGCGTTGCGTTTCTCTGGCCGGTGTAGTTCTACATGAGTGATGGACTCCGCTGGATGATTGATGGCTAGGGTGGTGAAGGGTGGTGTCGGGCCCCCCGCCGAAGACATGCTTCTGACTGCACTGCACAGTGGGAGCCACAGACGCCTGTCTGAGAGAATGAGATGAGGAGATTAGACTCAAAGCCCTCCTAGTCCTACAGTAACTAACACAAAGAAAAGCCTGGTGACAGGAGCTTAAACAAAGACAAGAGGATGCTTTCCCTTTTCACTCCAATGTAGCCAATGTAACCACAGGGCTTTCTGCAGCACCTTCCAAAAGTAAACATTGCTATAGTGGTTTGGAGGCCTTCTTTGGGGCCGGCAGTGGCTCAGGGGTAGAGCCCCTCGGATGCTGACCACAAGGTTGCCGGTTCGAACCCGGGTACACCCAGAGTTAGTGTCGATGTATCCCTGAGCAAGACACTTAACCCCTAATTGCCCCCAATGTGCTGGTCAGTACATTGTATGTTTTCTTCCGCCATTGGTGTGTGAATGGGATCTATCTATGTAAAGCACCTTGGGTAAAGGCCCTATATACTGTAAATGCACCATGTAAATGTACCATTTACATTCACACTCCTGTGAATTGAGGGGCGCCAGGATTTCTGGGCAGGACATGTTGGTGTTTTTATGTCAGCGTCTAGAGAATTGAATAAATGTATTACAAGATTTATTTAATTGGCTGTGGATGAGTTTTAACTTGCACTCGCAGGTGTAGCGAAGAATTATGTAAACTGACAATGGGTTTCTGAGTGTTCCTGAGTCCACACAGTAATATCCCTTACACAATGATGTCAGTTTTTAATGCAGAACCACCTGAGGGATGAAAGGTCACAAGTATTCGGTGTTGGTTTTCGGCCTTGTCGCTTTAGTATAGAAAGTTCTTCAGATTCTTTGAACGTTTTGATTATATTATGGACTGTAGATGACGAAATCACCAAATTGAATGCAATTGAATGATGAGAAACCGTTGGATGATTTTCTCACACAATTGTTCACAAAGTGGTGAACCTCGCCCCATATTTGATTGTGAACGACCGGGGTGGTCCCTCATTGCAAATGAGGGTCTCCCAAGTCCATCACTTTTATTCACTGACAGCAAGTATCTGATAACATGTCTATGATGTTTTTTGTTTGTTTTTTAATCAAACAAACACTTATAACACAGATAGAAAGAGGATAATTCAACCTTTCCATAAAGCTGTAATGTTGGTGAGTGAAATTTCAAGTTATGGGGGAGTCAGTGGAGGGTATTGCAACTCTAAACATGACCTTTCACTCAACCATAACCTTTCACCAAAATACACAAGTTAAGGAGCTAGCAGTTAGGTAGCATTAGATTCTAATCTAAATATAAAGTGAATATTTGTGAACAATTTGATCATGATGACACACAAGCCCCACCGTCTTGACTTGTGATCCAAGGCGACTGTCTGTCAGTCACTACGTTAAAGTTACAACATTTATAGGAGACCCTCATCAACATGCAAACAATGCACTTACTTTTCATGAGAGCTGACCTGACAGTGAATGACAACATCGCCCTCTCAGTGAGTCCAGAGTCCACCTGGCCCTGCTGCTGCTGTCAGTGCGGTCAGTACAGGTTGCAGATTCAGGTTAAATGGTCAGTACAGGTTGCAGATTCAGCTTAAATGGTCAGTACAGGGTGCAGATTCAGGTTAAATGGTCAGTACAAGGTGCGGATTCCTTCCTTTCTTCTGTCCCAAACGGTAAAGCTGTTGTCCTACTACAGGGTGCATGTAATAAGCAGCTGAAAAGTCGCTTCACCCCTTTCAACTTTTTGAAAACGCCGTCTGTTCTGCCTGTCAACTTTAACCTACATCCAGCTGTTTAACTGTAGCTAGCTACTTGCTAGTTTAGTTTAGTGGAAACCTTTTCCAAGGTACTGTAGTGTGCAGCATCTGGGTGGTCCACCACGATCTAGCTTTGCAAATAGCACACGGCAGACACGATGAAAGCTGACTATATTTAAACCTTCAAACGAATCCGAGTGTATATTGTCAATGTTTTTGCTACCATTATATCATAACGCGTTTATGTTATGGTGTCCGACGAGGCTCATTCTACGGATCTCAAACTCGACTGCTAGTAGCACTCTGCTGTACGCCTAGTGTCAGGGTTGCGACATTGACGGGTCAGAATAGAAACTGAGCGCTTACGGCCTTGATAGGGGACAAACTGGTTGGAAATACATTGTTTTCAACGAGAGCTAGTTTTCAAGGAGAGCTATTTTAGGGCAAGTATGCACAAGTATTTGTAGGCCTACTACAGTAGCAACTGAAGTCTATGTTTATGTTGTAGTAGTATTACTACAAGTCGATCTAAAATAAAGGGATTGAAGATCATTAAAGCTGGGCCGTTCCATTTCTGCCTACTTCAGGTTCCCATTTGTAGTCTCCGTAGAAGAGGCTCCACTGAACTGGCTCCATAGGGTGAATTTGTATTTTGTACCTGTCCATATTTTGGTCGGATCTGAATACATCTTAACATAATGTTAAGACGTATTCACAATATTATCTCATGAACGTCTCCAGAAGATATTAATTTCTCTTTAGCAGACGTTCTTGAGATAATGTGTCTGTGTTTTTTTTTTAATTTCAAGGACCCACCAGGATGTATTTGTACTGTACACTCCAGTTCAGGCCTACAGTATGAGGTCCAATTAATTTGGAACGCCCTCAAGTATTAGTGTTTTTTTCTCCTGTCCGTGTTTGCTGCAAAAAAATAATAATAACTTAACCCTAAATGCCCCCAAATCTTCAACTTAAGCTTTAACTGTAGTATCAGTTCCCTTCCTGTCAAAGAACACAGTACTACTGTCATCCAGCAGGTGTCTCGCACAGTCCAACAGGGGAACTTGAGGACAGTTAGTAAATCAAATGGACCCATTTTGAGATTGGAGATCAGCCAATTGTGATACATTACAACCAATACGACCAATGTGGCCCCTATGGAGTGATTGTGGACATACAGTGGCACCATGAGGGGAATAGTTATAATCAGAATATTTTTAAAAACTCATCTATAGGAGGAAAAGAGACAACAGAAAGCCAACTATTAGGGTACTATAAAGTACTGTTTTATAGTCGACAGGGTCTCAATTTGTGGTGTAAGGTGGGTCAATTTGTGGGTGGGTAAGGTGGGTGAAAAAAAGTTACATGTGCAGGCTCAGAAATATACAAGAATCTGCACCATTGAGCAACATTTTCCAACATGGAGTTGGACAAAATATTAAAATATTTTTTAGTTTTGGGTCAACTGGTGGTCTGACTCAAATGCTGAATAGTGGCCAGATTTGGTTTCAAGTCACAGGCTAAAATAAATTTAATTAGGTTATAACTGCTATGTGGGTCGTAAGGCTGGGCCACCTCAATGCATTTCAGTTAACATGCAAGTTGTACTTATGGAAGTCCTGACTATTAATCATATCGCCATGGCATGCCATCCACTTTCCCTCAGTTGTGAATCAGCAACTGTAAAAACTTCACATTATGGACAAATATCAGGCCATAGAGAGCTAAGCTTCAAGTCGTATTTTATTTTTCTTACAACAAAACAAACTCCTACTACATAGTATCATGGAGGTGCGGTACTGAAATTGTAGCAATAATAATAATAAAATAAAAAAACACATTAAACAAAGGAGAAAAAAATAAAAAATGCTCAGAAATAAACACTTTTCATACAAAAGTTACAATTGCCATTTAACCATCCAAGCATAAAAACAGATCTCTGAAATATTCTATTTAACACTCCGAGCTTTTGTATGATTTATAAAGTAAAAAGGACAACTGAATAATACAGACCCACAGACGCCTTTATAAGCCACACCTGGACATGCTGAATTGGTTTTAAAGTCTGTTTGGTGTGACGAAGAAAACCACCCAGCGGCTGGCAGAGGTTTGTTACGACCAATGCAGGCCGTGTTCTTCGCAGCAGGTTGACATTTTTTGAGTTCTGTTCAGTTTGCACCAGGTGGGTTTGGTGAAAAGTCGTGGTCTAAGTTGGGGAAAATGGGGGAGGGGTCCTCCCTGCCAACAGAGCGTGCTCAGTTGGCATGCTGCACAGTGGAGAAGCACAGCTTCAAGGTGTATGGATATGGACCAGCTGTGGAAGAGGGAGGGAGAAGATGATCATTATTAGGAAATTATATTGCAAGTAACGGTCATCTTTGTTGGTCTTTTATTTGAATAGACGCCCAATCAGTAGCTAATTGTATTTTTTGTTTTTATAAGATATAATATATATTTAAGGTGACGGCTAAATAAGTCATAATTCGATTAATAATTTAAGTAAATCAGCAAATAAGATTAAAGTAATCGTTACGTGCAGCCCTGGTACATACAGATGGAAAAAATGCAATGAAGTGACATCATGGACTGAGAATAGGTTTGTTTGTATCTTAGCCTCTCTATTCCTGGCATCCCTAGTTGTGCATGTCAGCACAGGAAAGAAAAAAAAATGCTAATGTTATGGTGGATTTTCCCTACTTGAGTTCTTCATCTGAAAGTGGTTGATCAAGGCCAGCGCCTCCATGGCATCATTGATGGACTCCCACTCTAGCAGGCCTGATGCACTTCGCTCGCTGGGGGCAGCGCCACCTGGTGATCAAATGGTACAGGGATTACTGACCATGTACAGGACCTGTTGCATGATTTTTGACAACTTCACATCACAAAAACACCTGTATACTCCCATTCATACACACATTTTCATGTATGACTGAAATGGAAGTCAACACTACTTCCATTTGAGTCATGAATGAAAATATGTGTAGATTTATGCTTTGCACAAGATCTCGGGCCCATCTAAGACATGTAACCATTGCCAAAGATATGTGACCAAACATTTAATATACTGTATATATCGGTTAAATCGCTTACTCTTTCCGGTGAACAGTTTGATGTTTACAGGGGTCTTGACACCAATTTCCTCACAAATCTGTAAAGAAGGAAATCAGTTAGGGGACAGGGCACAGCTGTGTTTTATTTGTTAAAGAGCAAAGGAGATAAATGTGTGAAATGCAAATTAAATAACAACATGATGGCCTGAAATGAGCCAGTATTTCCAACTGACAGGTCGGTAATTGGAAATAAAACATTAAACGGGAATTCCACCCATTTAACATTTTTTTCTGAGATTTACATTTGCACACAAAAAAGCTAACATGGTGGAACACAACTTTATGACATAAAGTTGTGTTTCTCCATGTTTTTTCCATAACTCCACTTGTAGAATTGGGGGAACTTTTTTTCATTTTCACACAACATCTGAGGTATATTAATGTTCAACATGGGTGAAATTCCCCTTTAAAAAAGGGAAATTCCCCAAAACATCTCTAAGCTATATTAATAACATGGTTAAATGTTGAAAATGGGTGGAATTCCTCTTTAAAGGGATAGTTCCGATTTTTTTTTTAAAGTTAAGTGGACATCAATTAATACAGTTGACACCACGATATCAA
The DNA here is from genome assembly GCA_039105355.1 of Benthosema pterotum. Classification (NCBI taxonomy): domain Eukaryota; kingdom Metazoa; phylum Chordata; class Actinopteri; order Myctophiformes; family Myctophidae; genus Benthosema; species Benthosema pterotum. The sequence continues at coordinate 35,923,103 of CM076977.1, forward strand.
TGGTTCCAAAAATCTAAATGATCCCTTTAAGCAATAAAATGTACTTGAGCATGTATCCAACATTTTATATGCTGTGCCAATTTCTGGGCAGTGCCACATACCTGCGAGAAGATCTCGGCTGAGGAGTCAGGCTGGGCATTGAAGAAGTGCAGCACGTTGCTCGGGTGTTGGATGCGGTTCTTGGCCGCTTGCTCCGGAGAGGTGAAGCGGTTGTTCCTGGAGCCGTGGAAGTCCTTGAAGCTACTGGAGCCGTCGTCCAGCTCATAGCACTGTCCTGGCATGATGGCCTGCTGCTTGGACACGCTGGAATAAGGAGGAGGATTATGGTTAGGGGATTTGTCAACGTTACCAAGAAAAATAAACTACATTCTACAGCAAGTCATTTTGAGGAACTAATCTCGTTGGTTGAAACAGGTGACATGCAGTTCTTTTTTATTTCAGCAATTCTGCACAGGAGCCTCTTTCAGTGTGTTAACCCTTAACCCCTGACTGATTACAGAACTGCTGTTGCAGAATTGTAATGTTACACTTGTGTGTGCTTTAACTGCATCTAACTGGATTTCATCCACGCCTGCGGCTTCCGAAGGTTAATATTGCTCAATTACAAAATCTGAACTCCCAGAGGTCACGCACTCTTGTGTGTACATAACACCAAGATAGAACAAACATGGCTTCAAGGGGTGTGATTTGCAACTACTGTCACATTCTCCAGCGAGTTGGCAGTGAGCTGCCTGTCATTTGTCACAACCAGTAATTGTACATACCAGACATTGAGTTTCTGTCCAAAGAGGAAATTGTTGTTCAGGTGAGTGATTGCACGGTCTACCGCATAGCAGTCTCCCATCTCCACCATGGCCGCTCCGGGTTTGCTCTTCATAAACTTCACCTAGAAAGAGGACAAAACACTCAAATTTTAACAGCCATAACAATCAGGTCGCATGGCTGCTGACGTAATAATACTACAGCAGGTCACATGGGGCCTCCCAGGCACTGGCGGCAAGTATGAGGCTGCGAGGCATAATGGTGGTTGTGTAATTTGACTGATTGAGTATAATGGTCGAATACAATAGGCAAGGTGAGACAAGAAATGAGGATCTGTCAAGTCACAAGTCAAGGGCCTATAAATCAGACAAAACCAGACACATGGCAATTTATTTTAGGATAGTATTGCTGCATGGGTATGGAAATAATTTGGGTTTTCAACCATTTTTCATACCAGGGCCCACTATTTATTCTGCATTTTAGCCACAGACCACCATTTAATGTCGATTAGTCTCTCAGGCCCAAAACTAAGGATTTTCCGAGTTTGTGTCCACAATTTAGTAGATTCTGGATAATTAAATATTTCAGATGTTTAAATATAATTTAACTCTTTAGACCGTAAAATGAAGCCATTCGGTTTCATTTTACACTCAAGAGTTACAGATCTATAATGGGTTAATTCGGTTAACAACTGTCCATTTAGCTGTAGACCACCTGGAATCCTCTCAAGGACCACTAGTGGTCCTCAGACCACTGGTTGAAAACCACTGCTCTATTGGATTAACGTAGTTGCTCTAAAAAACAATTTGTCCAACAATTCGAGCATCCACAGATTTATTCAAACATACAAAGCAGTCACACAGCTCATTTCCGTCACCGCTAAACTCCTTATATCTAAACTTCTTTGCCATATTTTACTATTTTACAAGACAATTTTGAAGAGTTCAGTGACAAATTGTGAGCATGTGTACTGGCCATTTTATTTACTTTGTTTTTTTAGTTAGTCAAAACAAAACAGGCAAAGGAGTTTAGACAAAAGATTTAGCGCATGAACAAAATGTTGCCCTTACTCTTTAACATTAATAGTCAATGGCTTACTAGCTGTGCCAAGATATCACTTAAAAGCAGTTTAAAAACCAACATGGGGGTGTTTCGAGGCATTCTACAGCCACCAAGGAAAACATCGTGCTCACTTACAGGCACCAGAGTGGCTTACTGTCACAATCTTAGCTTTTGACAGTAAGCAAGTAAGAAAAAAAAAGACTTCTGGTTAATTACCCATTTTAAACACCCTGGTATTGGTAGACAGACGTTGTGAGATCAGGAAGGAAAAGATTATTGCCCAGCGCTCGAGGCATGATCCTGGCGCTAGTGCCAGAGAAATCCACGAGAAAAGCACACCTTTAAGGGCACGCCCAACAACAAAAAAATGGAAACCTACCCGCTCCACGTTGCCATAGAGACAGAAAACATTGAAGACTCGATCGGCGTTCATCTTGACCGGGTCCAGGCCATACACCATAACAACAGGGGATTCTGCGTGGGCACCGTACTCTCCGGGAGGTGGGGGAGGGAGTCCGTAGCTTGGCCCATAGCTCCTCCCACCACGCCCCCTCATTGGTGGGACCATGCGGCGTCCTTCATATGGAGGGGACCCGTAGCTCTCGTCGTAACCTCCATGGTAGCCGCCAGCTGAAAAGGGACAAACATCAGATTAGACACATTATAAGATCTCAAATCCAAAGCATATGATCGATGATAATTATGACTGCATGAGTGTCTATGCTTAAAAAAAAATCTGCCCACGTCTCAAGTCACAGGGAAGAGGCAGACTTGTGCTAAATCGGCTCCACAATACATTTTTACACTAGGTCTTGTTCTGCACCCCTCTAGGTGCTAGTCTAGTCTTGACCAAGTGATTGTCTGTCTCGTTTTGGTCTCGACCCCATAGGTCTTGGCCTCAATTTAAGCGGCCTTGACTACAACACTAGTATGTATAGACTCTTCTGGTTCGAGGACTAGCCTCTAGTTATCCGTCAAGGAATTTACTCTTTAAGAAATACTGTGCAAGTGCATGGCTGGGCCTTACCATACTCTGGGGGGTGATCTCCAAGCAGAGCAGGCTGCCTTGCTCGTTTGTTGGGATTGGCGCTTACATCTTCTAGAAGAAACGTGTGGAAAGGGGAAAGACACAGATGTGTTATATGGCAAGTAGCGGCTAGTGAAAAAAAATGAAAATTCTATGTTGGAATCTGCCATTTCTGTCATTTCAACTATATAATGCAGATCTTGGGCTTCAGAATGTCAAAACCCTGTACACACCTGCGCCGTTCCCATTGCCCTCTGCGTCATCACCTGTACAGGCAGACAATCAAACAAGGTTAATTAAGGCCGGGTTAATTCAACTGAAAGATCAAAGTGCATAACATTCATCCTAAACGCCAACATGTCCTTTTCACTACCACCTTCCTATAACATGTTAAAAAAAAAAAAAAAAAAAAAAAAAAAAAAAACAATGCCAATACAATACACTAGACTCGCATGGTAGTTCAGGGAGATTATACCACATTTTTTTTCTAATTACCCTGTCCTACCGACCACTTTAGTAGGCTCACCACCCTCTTCACAATACAGAATCAGTGCCATTATGTCATTTTGTTTTTAAGTGTTGGCTATTAACAGAGGAACAGAGATAAGAAAAACAGACATATGGCCAATGTTAGTGGATTCTTGACAAAGAAAAACCCCACAACCACCTCCCACCACAACCCCAGGAAGAGAAAAGAGTAAGCCTGTAATGGGGATGAGGAAAGATGGTTAGGTCAGTCTTGTATGGCCGTGGTGGGTGCTGGGGGTTTCTGGCGTAATGGTGTTGGGTGCTGTGCTCTGTGTTGGTCGTGGTCGTGCTCCCGAGGTGAGGGAGGGCTTGCTGTTTTACTTACTGCTTGCTTACAAACAGTGGGAGGAGAGGGCAAGGCATTTGCTTCAGAAGTAGTAGGAGTTCCATCAATGTCCACCAAATTCATTTCAAACTCTTATCCGTTCCCTCGTTCGCTGCAAAGAACCAACCCGCTGGAGAGGAGTAGGGGCGGGGGTCTTATCAAGATGCAGGGGCCATTTTTGCTGTCAGGTTGCGGGTTAATGTGCGGTCCATCATGCTAACTTCACTGGTAGGACTGCTGCCATAGAGCACATTTCAGATGGAGCTGGCTCCCCTCTTTGTAAATTGCCAAAACCTGCATCACATGGAAGGTGTTAAAAAAAACCTGTACTCAGAAGAAAAAAAATAGAGCTATACAGGGATGCATGTAGCAAGAAAAGCACATGAGAGGGAAAGATGAGGAGAAAGAGGAAAAGGGAGCCTCCACATTTTTAAGTGTTGTTTGATAAGCCCTGACTGGAGTGTGCTAATGCCTGGTGGTGGTGGTGTCAGCGAAATGTTCTGTCTTCATCAGTTGCTCACTCCAATGTGACCGACAGGCTATAACTTGGAGATCAGTGGTGGTGTTAAGTCATCTATTGGATCAGTTGGTGGTACAGCATCAGGAGGTGTTGAAGGAGGGAAGTGTGTTGCTTGGGTGTTTTTGTTTTCTTGTGTCAGCGACTCCAATGTGACTGGCAGACTGGCTACAACGTGGATCAGTGGTGGAGGTACTGGTGGTGCAAGACATCTATTGGATCAGTTGGTGGTGGTACAGCGTCAGAAGTGGAGGTAATGTGTTGCTTGTAGTGTTTTTGTAGTTCTCTAGCAACTGAAGAGGGAAAAACGGAAACAAAAACCAGCCCCGCCCTTCCCGCCAACAACAGTAAACCGGTAGAGCGAGACAACTTTTGTCAGCATGATCTCATTCTGAATTGACTTTGAGTGGGTTAGTGAGTTTGTCGGTTGTTGCGAGGGTTTTTGTCAATAGCTTTTGTCTTTTTACGTGGATGGATGTTTAAATCTTTATGGTGTCGCCTTCCATCTTTGGACTGGTTGTCAGTCAGACTTTGTTGATTGCGATGCAGAGATGAGGAGTGTTGAGCGTGGATGAGGAGTCACATCAGTCCTACAAGGTGTTGCATGAAGGGAGACTAATGTCCTCTCCCCGTGTCCTCGTGTAAAACGGAGACACTTGGTGAAGTGGTGGCGCGTGTTGTCAGTGCAATGTGTCTGCCTCTCCCACTTGAGACAATGTCTGGTACAATTTAACTGTGCAGAATACAGCGATTCTGACATTTTGGAAGACATGGAGACTGACATGGCTTCTGTTGCTGTATCTCTATCTACTTCGCCATTTATTTTGGCAAAGAACCAGGATACAACAAAATTCACTTTAGTGAATTGACTTGAGATTAACAGTTTTATAAGCACCGGTTTACCTTAGATGGCACTGTACTAACACAAGTGTAACTAAAGGGGTTTGGGAACGCACAAAAGAAAATGCAGCACACCGACTGCTGTGTATTTCATTGGGCATTGTTTTAATGTTCTCATACAAATTCACAGAACATTCATAGCCCAGTGGAGTCGAACAGTAGTAGTGATGGTGACTTTTTGGTCCCCTCTCATTTGGAGAGAAAAAGAATATTGGGTTCAGCCTATCCTTTCCACCTTCTGAAAGGCTAATTTTTAGACCCTTTATTAGAAGCAAAGGAATTATCCTGACCGCTACAGAACTGCTTCTAGAATCAGTGGAGTGATGAACCTCAATAACGGCACCCACGGAGTTTGTTGCAGCACACCCACACACAGCAAAGGCACCGTTAATGTGAGGCCCGCTAAATGCATTAAATGTAGTTCACAGACATGATCGTTGTCCTGATCCGTTAAAATAGGTAATAGTAGACTAGGAGGTTATCAGTAGCTCAGCTGTCAACTCGGTCCCAAATACCCACAGACTTGCAGAATGCATGGCTGGGCTCCGTTACTAAAACCAGATACAATTGAGCCTAGTCCGAATTTTACACACAAGATTCTAGTGTCTGCAAGAGTGATCGACATAATGAGTACAATTAGTTTTTCCCACCCATACTCCGGATTATCTTTTGTGGCTTCCATCCCGGAAAACACAGTCAGTGTGCAAATACCTTAACTCCATGTTGTACGGTCTGGACTAATGGTGAATTTTCAATTCAGTAACCAGAATAAAAATTTCTTATCTTTTCAGCAATACATGAGAAACACTCAAAACAAGAACCCTGGAATGGAGTGCATAATGGACACGCGAGCGTACGTCAACCTGTCATCAAAGTAACCAGACAGCATAACTGTCATATCTTTTTCGTAAGTCGTGCTAGTCGGTTCCTATAATTAGTATGGAGCGAACTAGGGTGATAAAAAAGGTTTACTCCTTCCATCGGTCTACTGCTCCAGGGCAGATAAGGATAGAGATGTAAATACTGCAGAGCGGCCATCTCACACCTACAATACCTGCCAATGACATGCAGCCATATGTTTGCATGTTAGAAAATACTTTTCTACTGAATTTCAGTAGAATCATTTTATATTTTTGTTTCACGAGTGGGAATTAACTTGTGTTGATCAGCGTGGCTAATCTATGGTCAGACATTGAGCGCAAGCATTGCACCCTTACATATTTTTGGGGGCACATGGCCATCACCTGAGGGCAAGTAGAGCATCAGCTGAACTTATTGTCATCCCTTTAAAGAATATCACCAGAGATGACCTTTCTGTCTCGCCCCTAACAGTGCTATTCCAAAACACTGCTGAAATGTTGGCAGGGCTGCATTGTCATGTCAACAAGGTCTTAGTGTCATCAGTTATGCCAAATGACTGTCATTGCTTACTGCCAAGAAGCATGACACAGTCATGCTTTGCATAACTCTAGTGTGTCTGAGGGAGACCAACAGAAGAATAGCAGCGTTTGTGTTTTGGATGGAGAAAATTTAACTGCCCCAGCTTTAATTACATCAATTACAGTTTTTTTTTTTAATATCTTGTTTACATTTCATGTTTGAAATTTGGGCAAATCATGCAGTTGACTTGCAGGCTGACCGACCAAACGTTTTGTAAATAGAAAAGTTGTCTTTTATCACCGGTACTTATAAGATTGTTACCCTTAATGTCCATAATATGCTTTAAAGACATACTTGTTGCCCAACAGTTTTATAGAAGAAGGCCCTCAAAGCCACACTTTATTCATAATGCCACAGTAGTTCCTCTGGGAAAAGTCCAGCCGGCTAGGTAGCTGTTCCCTAGTCAATAGACTTTGTATTGTTTTGCCAAATCAAGCAAATCCATTCAAAATGTGCCATTGTGAAGGAAGAGCCTCGCAGCCTCCATGGTTCCAGAAAAGCCTAGTTGCTGAAAGACCCTCTCCCATCCCAGTAGTAAAGGGGACGAAAAGTACCTTTCACCAAGGAAATGAAAAATGGGTGACTTGATGTCAATGAATGTTACGAATGCTTTTGAGGATTTACCTGGACCCCCCAAGTTAGGGTTGGTGTAGTCCCAAGTGTCCTGGTCATTCTTGAAGACATTCAGACGAGTAGGCTGTTGGAATACAAAATGAATTAAAGAAACTTTACATGTCATTAACTGTGTTTCATACATGACTGGGCACATGGGAAAATGAACCATTGTTTATCAGGTTGGGCAAAGTGCCATATTTCACAGCACATACCTTGGCATACTCGATCTTGAGTGTGCAGCAGCCAGAATAAATATCAGCTCCGTTGAGTGAGGCCTTAGCCCGCTGTGCACTCTGCACCGAGTCAAATGTAAATGGAGAGTTAAGGAAGTTGAAAACAGAGCCACAGGTATGGGAAGAATGATCAATAGCATAGCGCTGTGATGGGAACTACTGGTACGCCTATTTCCCCTCTCAAAAATACCCATCGCCAAACCACAGTAAAGTACTGCAAAAAGAAAAGCAGTTCCTTCAGTGGATGCCTGCTCACAAGATTGTGACAGCTATCAAGGAGTGTTTGTGCTCAAGTCTGGTTTAATTGTGGATTAACAAAAGGATTCCCCCAATGTGCAACAGCAAAAACTGCCTTGTGTCAATAAAGTGATGCATGATTCCACTGATGACATGCCAAGTTGCCATTACTGAGATTCCCTATATGCGAAACCAGAGTTTCGGCACATTCTACTGCAGTTTCACTACTACATACAATTACCAATTTTGTAGTTTGGTGCAGTTTAAATCTGAAACATATTGGGGAGTTTAAACGGCACAGATTGTAAAAGGATATTCAACCATGGCCTGGACACCATTCTTCCTGAAGATGACAATTCTCTGGACAGGGCCGCAGTTGTTGCAGATAGTATAGAGGACGTCCTGTGTGCAAAAAGAGCATCAAATGTCAGTCGAGAGGAAGACCAACAGCAAAATATACTATATTGTGTAACTGTATGCCATGCATCCATTTGTCAGTAAAAAAAAGAATGTAGCAATTCTGAAAATGCACGATAACGAGCGTTTACCGAGGTGATGGGATAAATAGGATTCATGATGGTGAGCAGCAGGACATTGTTGACACTCCTGGAGTCGTCGGAATCTCCCGGCCGAGAGATCTTTTGGCTGGTGGAGTAGTTGATGAAGGCCGGGTGGCCGGCGATGTACACCTGGTTGTCGGCGGCGTAGGTCACGGCTGTGGACGAGCCGTTCATGTCCTCGTACTCAACTAGTGCCTGACGTTTCTTCGGCATCACCACCACATAACTAGGTATATCAGAGAGGCCATTCAGTGGATAGGTTCTGGTTTATAATACATAAATGACATTGAACAGTATTGTTAGACAATACAATGATCCCATATTTTACTTATAACCATGTGTGTCATAATAGAAAAACATGGGTACTGTTGTAATTGACCTTTGCTCGTTAAAGATCCGGTTTGTGGCCCTCATACAGTAGGTCTTTATAATGTGTAAACAATTTTAAGGCTTGGATCCCACACACAAGGGATAGTTCAAGCTGTCTGCCAAGACAATACTTTTTGACATTGATATTATAATAAGAATAAGAATTTAGTAGTCAGTGGCTAGGAAGATACAAGAGTACCCATCAAGACCCGAGGTCGGTTCTACAAATGCCTTCAAAAAATTCAGCATTTCTCACAGATCTTTCTAAAACGTTCCAAACTGGGAGATGAACAAGCTCACAGCATGATACAATGAGCTCAAGTTTTTTTCATATTTTAAGATTTGTTCAGAATAATTAAAATGGTAATTCAACCGATTTGGGGAAAAAATAAATTGTACAGAAATACAATTTATTTAGTACAGAATATAGAAGGCATTGGTATAATCACTGTCGGGTTTTAAAAGGAGAATTACAATAAAATTACCTGATTGCTCCGAACTCCTGCAAGGCTTCTACCAGGTCGGCCTCAGTGACGCCATCCACTAACCCCCGGATGTGCACCACCACAGACGGGAGGGTCTTGTGGGGATCCTCATAGCCCTTGGATGGTAAAAAAAAAAAAAACATCCAACCAATATTTAAATAAGACATACATACTGTACATGCATGTATGTACTGGCCACCCTATATAATGCACATAGGCACAGGACATTCTTGTTTAAACAGTTATTACTTCTATGAGACTAGAACACTCATGCCTCTGCTATTGTGAGACATGCACGCACACAGAGCAGTGCTCTGTGTGCGTGCATGTCTCTGAGAGCACTGGAAAAAAACGACATCCAGCATACGTAGCATGTTGCAAATCGTGAGTCTCTTTGCTTATTCACTTCAGCTTAAAAATGAAAATGTGTAGGGCCTGTGGTTTTTAACCAGTGAGCTTTGACGGTTTTCCAACTGACCCGCAGTACTACCCAGATGATGGCGTTTGTAAAAGGGAAATTCCACCCATTGAACATTTTTCATGAGAGCATACAAATTCTCTGAAAAGGGGGGGTCCATTAACATGGTGAAACACGATTTGATACAAGTTGTTTTTCACCATGTTAACGACTTTTTTCAGACCTCCATTTCTAGGAATGGGGGGGGGGGGTTTTTTAATATGTCAACACAGCATCTCTAAAGGTTAATAAATTACATCGTTAAATATTGAAAATAGGTGGAATTCATAAAATATTACACATCTTTTGACTCCCGAGAGCAGCTGATCCATTCGGTTTCATTTTACGCTCTCAGGGATGACTAAACAATCGATAGTGAACACAAAGGTGCAGATGTACAATTGTGTAGTAGAATAATTTATTCCCGCCAATGTTTTCCTCTCCTGAATACTGCAGAGAAATGAGGACAAAATCTTTAGTCTCAGACACACAGGCAGAGTCAGAGGTAGCCGAAACGCCTTTGGGCCATAACGTTACTAAGGCGGGGGGAAGGGAGGCCAAACGTGCCGCTTTACAGGTTCAAAAATCAGAGCAAAAATGTGAACCAATTTGCTATTGTTGCTGTGGTTCTAGGTCAACACATGCAAAGAACAGTTATTTTAAAAACGTTAAAACAATGAATGCAAAAGCGCTGTCTTGGGGAGAGGGAGAGACGGAAAACGACTCCGTTCATTTGCTCCGTTTTAATCGTTAGCATGTATGCTAACGGAACAAAGCGCTACGTTGTACGCTCGGTAGACCGCCAGTGCTCAGAGTGGTTGCGACATTGAGGTGTCTGAAACGGCGGCGCTCGAGCTACTGTTCATTCAGCCTGAATGATGGGACAAACTGTTGTAAATACATTTTATTTTAAGAGCGTGTATCTACTGTTACTACAAAAATAAAATACATAAAAAAGGTTCAAGCTCGTTAATGCTGGGCTGTGTTGCCTGCAGTCCAATGCATTTCTGCTTACTTCGGGTCCAGGACTTGTCTCCAATTTTCATTATTGGTCTATGTAGAAGAGCCGCCATTACACCTTTCCATGGAAGTGAACGAAGATGTCGTTAACACTATAGTCTATCGTCTGGTTGCACAACGGTCACATATCATGGCATGGCCCACCGGCGAGACCTTTAATTCAATTTAATTCCAACACGACGCATGATTGTGTCTCAATTTGAGCCTACACACGCACACACACAAACTACAACTATTACCACATTCCTGTGTGTTCATATGTAATACAAAATCATTTAAAAAGAACCTAAAGCAAATGAATTAGAGCGCAGAGGGACGGGGTTCAGTAGGTATTCAGTTGCCGTAACAGCGTCACTAAATGCGCGTTGGTTGCGTGGCTGCTGCTATGCTCCAAACATGGTGCATATTATATGTATTACATTGTGTGTATATATACACTTTGCAGTTCTCAGATTGAACTTACTGTGGACATTCCGTCAGTTTTCTGCCTTTTGCTCGCCCGCCCGTCCTCCCCGTAATAACGGCTCGTTGCAGTAGCCATGTTGTTGTCCTGCTGATGGGTTAAAATAAGGATGGCTGGAGAAGAAGTGAAGAAAGAAGTGACGAGACGAAATGGCCGGAAAACTACCCCTTCGAAGATCTGACTAGCTCCGCGTTGGCCACGCCTCCTACGGGGTACGGGGCGCCCTGATAGGCTGGCTGACAAACTACGTCAGTCTGGCCCGTGACGTTTAGACTCCGACAACCAATAGGGAAACCCGAGATCATATTTGCAGCGGCAGCAGAAGAGCAACCTGATCGCATCTGATAGAACAGTGGTGATATTGAGGGGGGCAGTGAACGCCGGTCACGGGGGTTCATGTACTCGCGCGATCCCATAAACTCATGCATTCCGTAGATGCCGATTGTCCCCATTTGTGGTCTCCTTTCTCAATAGAAGTCTACGTGGAAGAGCCTCCATTTGACTGGCCCCGTGAAGTGAACAAAGTTTGCGTATCACCCCCACGGCATGACCCAGACATACACTAATGTGGCTCGGAAGGTAGAGCAGGTTTTCCAGCCATGGGCAAAGGTTCGAATCTCAGCTCTTCCTGTCTAGAAAGATTTCGAAGTGTCCTTGGGCTGAAAGACGTTTAACCTCAATTTGCCCCTGGTGTACTCACTGATTTGGTGAATGTGACGAACATGTAAAGCACCTTAGATGAAGGCCAACCACTACACAAATACACAGCTGCCTACACATGACATGACGCACCCATTCAAGTCTTCTCTAAGTTCGATTTCTAAACTACACACTTTTGCAATCTTCCCCCGTAAAAAGGACTAAACCTAGCAACACATAACAGCAATATCCTAGTTGTAATTTGTGTTATAATACTATAATAATGCTAACAGTACAACAAAAATAGAAGATAATTCTTTAGTGTTCTACAGCTTTTTCTTTTAGTGAGACTCTAGAATAGATTCAAACCATTTAGTAGCCTATGTACAGTATAAGCTTAGTTTCATGGGTAACATGCTTCTGTGGAAACATTTCTCATTATCTTTTTCGTCATGCATAATGAAAGACCTCAAGGCAGATTTTGTAGCAGATACCCCTGGGTAATGATGATTCTCTTAATAATCCACCAGAACACCACACCTTGAAGTGTGGCTGGGGTTGTTTTTTCAGCTAATGCAAACCAAATCCAATCCCTCTTTGTTGTAATTTCTTGTTTTATCAACCTCTTACTGCAATAATTATCGACCGAGATATTCAGACACACAGGCTACAACGTAACGTTTATCATATGCAGTTACAAAGACTAGTGATACACCGTTCACATATCAGTTTGGCCGATATTTGCTGTTATTGGTCAATAATGGTATCAGCAAATAAAACTGGTATTAACCAATGGCAGCTGCCGAAGTTTATTTGTTAAGCAAGCAAGCATTTTGCATTGACTAGATTGGCTTGATATGTTGGTCATCTGTACATCTCTGCCAAGCTATAGATTCTGGACATTTATTTCTTGTTTTGAAGATGTATAGTTACTCCTAGTACAATAGGAGTAAATCAAAAACAAAAACTAAATAATAAAGAATACATCAATTTTGGTTCAATTGTTATTTATGAATCAGTATCAGCCATACATTTCTATATCGGTGCATTCCTAATAAAGATTTTAGAACAACTTTGAACATAGATAACTGTCTGTGATTGATGCAACGGCCCCCACCATCAATATAAATACAATTGTATTCTCGTATTATAGCTTTTTATTTTATTTTTGTATATTTTTCTGGGAGAATGTCTTGTCAAGTACCCCACACAATCACACTAAAGTTTCAATGCACCTACTACTACAATCGGTATCAACCACATGAAACTTCAGTGTTGTTTGTCTGAAGAGTCAGAGTCTCTGACATGTGATATCAGTATCACTCCATTCACAGCCATGTTTAGGCACAAAGCTTTACAGGTGTGTTGTTGACATGATAATGAAGGCATTGTTCTAACTTTCATGGCGGGTGTTTGTCTGATCTAGGTCTCTGAAGAGGGTGGGGGGTGGCTAGGCTTAGGTACTGACAAGGGGATACCAAGCATTGGCTTTAATTAACAAGGCTAATGAACCGCCCTCATGTCGGGCGTCACAGGGTTCATGCATCATGCACATTATGTTAAAAAAGGACTCAGGAGCCAAAAGATAATAGTAGACATTTATCTAAAAAGAAAACTGCCTGACATCAAATGGCAGGGAGAGCAAAAAATAATAATCAAGGACGCCCTTACAGAAATTAAACTTAATAACTTCAAAACACCACAAGAATAATTTCAGATGAGAACAAAAGGGACAGTCCGATTGGTTTCATTTTTACCGGTAAAATGGCAGTAAACAGTAGTAAAAATGACAGGCATCACGCGGAGTACTAAAAAGGTTCTGTCTAGGAATGCCTCATCCATCTTACACATGGCATGCAGACCAGCCAGGTATGTATGACGTACAACAAACGGCACGGGATGTTGTGATGGAAGCACAGGCTGGTGGCAGTGTCTCCACGTGGCAAATTGTCCCTTGAGCAAGACACTCGAACCCTGACCTGGACCTGATCATGAAGATAACAGGAAGACTCGGCCCAGGCTTCATGTATTCATCATGAGCAGGTTGGTGCCTTGCATGGTTTCCACAGTCATAAGTGAATCACATACATTGTAATGTAAAAGCGCCTTACAGAAAAAGCACTATAAATAAAATCATTTTACAGGGTAGTTATTTGCATTTGTGAGATTAAGTTCTAGGTTTATTTGTAAGGATTTGTGGATTTAAATACTGGACTGTTGTCTCTCAACCTGCAGAGCGATGCCAATTGACTAAAGTGTACATTCCAGACGAGTGACTAAATTGCTTTCCGCCCAGGTCATTGTTAAAAGTCTACTGTTACACCAATTTTTACAACATCCTCCTCACTGTTTACGTGTTTTATAAATACACCCTTACTCGACTTCTCTATAATGATAGAGGAACAGGGAAGCAAAAAAAACAAACAACTGAAAAGATCTACATGTACAACAATTCAAGTCTGCACGGAACGGCAAATGCACTGCAGGAACTAAAAAAATCAAATCAAGACTTCACACAATACGCTGCAGGGCTTTTGAAGCAGGTGGAGGATGGGAGTTAATTAAGGGACGTGTGTGTGTGGGGAGGGGGGGGGTGCGTTCTTGGGGGATGAGAAGCATCACAGTTGAGAGCTAAGGGGCGAAAATTAACCTTCACTCAGTCGTCGCCTGGCGTTGGACTCCGCTTGGGACTTGCAGAGCGGGAGCGACTGCAATGGAAAAAGACAAGGTTTAGTGCGCGGTGGGGCAAGGGCCGCTCATAATAAACCCCACCCCACCCGCAACTGACTTTCAAGTCGCTTACAATACCATTTCTACTTTGTTTGCACTTGTTTACAAACCCACATCTGCCATTTCCTTCAACAAGACACTTTCCAAATATTGCCTTGAGTCATAGCTCATTTGAAGACCGAATGTGTTTAAAGGCCAGGAATTCTCTGGGCCAAGGAAATGACCACAGGTGGTTTGTTGGAAGAAAAGCTGTCTTGTCCGGCATTTCAAGACGGCCAACTTAATATTTCATACTGATAAAAGAGCCCACAAGGTGGAATGGAAATACATACCACTGAAATCCCCAAACAAGCAAACACCCTTGACCAAATGAACAATGAAAAACCCCAGACAATTACCCTTTGTTCACTACTAGGGTCCCTCCGACCCGTCTTCACCACTATGGAAAAAAGGCACTCGGTGACCACTAATTGAGGGAAAATGCACCATTTATGGCGTTAACAGTAGCACTTCTGTAGAATATCACCAAGATGCGTGTTGAAATTGGACGAATACTTCCTTTTAACCCCCCACACACAAACACACACACACCACCCACATCTGTACTCTGCACATGCCTGGTATGGTATCAGCAGGTGGGGAAAAAAAAACCCAAAGACAAACTACACGTGTTTAATTTCCCCCATCAACATTATACTGTATGTCTGATCTTTGTCATGGGGGGGCGGGGGTTGATTTTTGGTTTACCTTTGGAGACAGTGGCGGAAAGAACAAGTACAGAGCCGCGAAGCACTGAAGAACGGATGACTACAACTCGCTGTGACGCTCTTGAAGACTGATCTCTCGTCAGCACTCTCTGTCTCATTCTTTTCACTTTTCAGAAGCTAAGCCAGAGGCTGAAGAGCTCTCGTAGGTAGGTAGGTGGGTGGGTGTGGGTGTAGGGGGTTCGAGGGGGTCTGGTCTGGTAGGTAAATGAGTTTAAAAAAAAATAAAACTCTTTGAATTGCTTGGACCCAGCCCCTCTTGGTAGCTCGGGAAGGAAGTCTGGCAGGATGGCGATTCTAGTAGTCTATGTGCGCGCGGGGCCGATCTCATCGGAGTGTGTGCGTCGGTCGGAAGGGAGGGGGAGGGGGTCGGTCGGTAGGTCGACCTCACTCTCTCTCTCGCTCTCTTTCTCTCTTTCTCTAACACCAGCCGTAGCAGCAGGCGTAGGCTGATCTCAGGTCAGCGCTTTAAGTCACCCTCCCGCAGGACGTGCACACGGCCAGCTGGCAGACCCTGGGCCTGGGGACAGCTGCAGTGCCTGTCCAGTGCTCTGCTCCCAACATATGCTTTAAAGGAAATATGAAAAATAAACAAAACTGTGCTGCAAAGAGGCTAAAAAATATGTATATAACACCCAAAAGGTGGAGAACTCCTTATCTGAAGAACTACCCGTTTTTTTTAATTTTTTTATATATATATAAAGACAGATAGAAGTTACAACAAAAAGAGGAATGGGGAATAAATACCAAGGGCTCCATTTTCGTCACATGCTAAACCCCTTATCCCTAACCTATTTGCTTTATTTTACGGTTTTGAATATTTTTTTTTAATAATTCAACTAGTCAGTCTACATTTACATGCTGTGAGCTTGTAGACTGGCCATTTTAAATGTTCAAAAATGTTTTTCAAAATGGCAAAAAAGGCAAAAAAGAAGTTTAGGGATAAGGGGTTTAGCTGCGACGAAAATGGGTACCCAAATGTTTTCTATAGTAATCTTTTCCTCAAACTACAAATCTTCCTTGAAACACCCTTTCAACTTTAAAAGGGTAGTATAGACTATAGACAACTTTTCCGCTTAAATTAAAAATACATGTATGTTCATACATTTTACATTGTTTCCCTCCGCCAGCCACTATTTATTTGTGCTGGGGGTGTTGTGCTGGGTCCCTTGGCGGGGACGCCTCTGTGGGGGAGGAGGAGGGTGGGGGAGCTCAGCAGGAGGCACAAGGCCAAATCAAATGAGCTTCCCTCCCTCCTACCACACAGAAAGAGGCATCCCTGCAATGAAATGTCAACAAAAACATTGAAACAAAACCAAAATGCAGCCTTACAGATGAGTCTTTCTGCAGAAAAACAAACCAGCACAATTATATAGTGGCCGATAGAGATGCTAATTATGAAAATATACATATATTCTGAATTTAGTCTTAAAGATGTCCATGGTATCTTTAAGATTAGAAAACAAAAAAAAAAGAATATTCTGAAATTAAAATTCCAGCTGGCGTGCCCGATGTGGATCTTTAGCTGCATTAGATGGTCCATGGATTAGCTGCATTACAGAACGTTAAGGTTGTCCTCCCATGTGCTTTCTTTCCATGTAACGGAGTGCGTAACAAAATGATCACTGTACCGTCCTAAGAAGTGAATGATCACTGTACTGTATTAAGAAGTGAACGATCAATGTACTGTAGTAAGAAGTGAAAAGAGAGCACATGGGAAGAGCTAAGGAGCTAAGCATGCTCGCTACTTCCTTATCCCTCACTATGGGTCCAAAACATCCCCAAACAGGCAGCAGCAAAAGATGCAAAACCTCGCGATGGTTTCCCCCTGCTTCGAGCAACATGGCAGTAATTCGGCGACGGCAAGGTTTGTCTCAGGTCCCATTGGGGAATCTACCTGATCCGGGTGACCACAGTAAAACTCTTACCTAGGAAGAAGCATCAAACCCTAACTAACATCTCCTCAACTCTTATGCTACACCTAAAAAAGGACATTAGAGGGAGTGGGTCTAAATTCTATAGCTAGTGGTGAATTCTTCAATTATATTCGAACAATTCAAAAAAAGGTCCTGGTCAAAAACAAACTGGGCATAGAAGTACCAAGCATGAACAGCTAGAAAAGCAAAGTTACAGTTAAAAAAACACATCAAACCTCAAGTCAATGTTAAAAGTAACCAAGCTGGATCATTTTTTACCTAATCCTCTTGTGGCTGGTAGAACGGGAGCGGGAGCGAGAGCGGGAAACGGAACGCCGCCTGGGCCTGGAGCCTGAACGGGAACGAGACCTGGACCGACTACAAGAGACATGGCAGGAGGTTAACCCCAAAAACTGTCTATGTCAGTGCTGCTCAATTATTTCACTATTGCATTCAAACAGCTCCAAAATTATGTCAAAACTGCCCCCCCCCCAACAAAAAAAAATCCCTGTAACTTAAATTACTGATTAAAAATGTTGTCCTTAAATTTTAGGTCCCTGTAAAGTTTTCGCGATATTTCAAAAATAGACAGACCTACAAGCTCATACCGTGCCGCTCCATGGCATGATATGAGCTTGACGTGAAATAGTTTGAGCACCTCTGACATAGGGTGAAAACAGAAAAAGGTCAGGATTTTAAGGAAGACATTTTGTAGAATAATTTTGGTCTCAGTTTTAACACAAGAACAAGCATATAACAAGCCTAACAGAGAAAACACATATGGCGTGTAAACGCTTTAGCTCTCTTTTAGGATGCTAAACCTGACCAGACAGTGGGCTTGTACGTCGGTAGATGTGTTGTAATACCATTAATTTCATTAGAGTGAACAGCATGAGACTGGCTAAATGCAGTCTGTCTACCAATAATGATCAATGGATATTATAACAAAAGTTTTGAAACTAAATTTGTGGGCCAAAGTTCGGACACCCTGGTCTGCACCAATCATTACCGGGTCACTCACATGTCTGTGTGCCGATGTTTTAGATGCATACATACCTTCTGACTGGACTTCTGGACTTTGAACGGGCTGGGGAGCCAGACCTAACATCACAGGAGATAAAAGATTTTTTTGCAACAAGTAAAACTGTGTCGCTTTGGCTCGGTCTAATGTGCACACCATAGTTCTCTAAAGTCTGTTTTGTTTGGCATTCAACTACTTCTGCATAAATTTCCTTTCGTGAAAAGTCTCTATGGACTGGATTTTACAGGGGTTTCAGCAAGCCCATGCAGTTAATGCAGGAACTGCATCTTTAATCATCACCTGTAGCATTATGTACTGCCATGGCATGCATTTACTGGTTGCAGTTTAAATGCGGCATCCAAGTTGAATGAGTGAATGAAACCAAAAGGTCCTATGATCTGTTTGGATTTAACCATGATAAAATCTTATTAAAGATGCATGCTTTGTTTCATAAACATTATGAACACATTTCTGTAAACTCCATGCAACATCGTTTTGCGAGCTGCACATACTGTATGAACCAAAACAGCATCCACCGTCAGAGGGCACTTTGTAACTACAATTGGTGTCCAAATGAGAAACTAAGAAGAACTCTGGCCTCACCTGCTCCTGCGCCTGGAGTAGGATACAGAACGTTGGCGGCTGTTGGAAGACAGATGGAGAGCAGTCAGAAACTCTTTGTAGAAGCAGACAATGAAGCTAGATTAACTCCTTTAGTGTTTACCCTTCATGGCAGGAGAAATACCTCATCAACATCCATTGTTTAAAAATACAGATTTGAAAATAAATAAAAATAAATAAACAAACAAATAAAAGAGGTTTAGGATTGGCCTCGGGTCTAAACAAATTCAAAAACTCAACAAAAGCTTCTCATAACTTATTCTGATAGTATTCCGTTATTATTTTTGTGTTCAGGTTACACTGAGGATTAAACTAGGAATAAGTCCCAGTTACCACTTACCAGACAGTTCTACTCCTGATGCTACTGCAGCTGTGTCCACCACTTACCAAATATTTTGTCACAAAAATACTTGATATTTCTCAACCAGTTTGGTACAAGTGAACCTGTGAAGGACTTACCGGCCATTGCTGCGGCTACGGGACCGGGAACGGTAGCGATGTCCACGGGACCGGGACCTGGAACGAGATCGGGACCTGGAGCGAGATCTGTAACAAAACACATACAGTATATCTGAAATTTCACTGCAGAGAAATTTTCACTTGATTTGAATTAAAACAGGAATTCTGAAGTTGACCTTTTCTTACAGAATTCTGAAGGTTAGCATATCCCTGATCGGCTGATAGAATGGCATTTTTTCCCCTTTCCCTAAATATATAGTGCTGTGACACTATTGTGTTCAAACGCTGTTTAGTATGAAGGCATCTTAGACATTATGTACAGTACAGTATGAATGACATAGTGATTCACCCATCACACCTGGTCGGAGCTGCAGTGTGCTCTGTATGGAGGTTCTTTTTTAGTATTGGAAAAAAAAAAAAGGTCCCCCCCCCCAAAGTATTGAAAATTGAAATTGCAAGTACTATTCTCTTCTTACATTATACATATCTCCTTTCTTTGCGCAATAGACTGTGAATTATGAACAACACAAAGGCCTTGAAAACAAGACTACAGACCTCACAAAACAAACTGGTCAGGCTGCTGCTTGGCCTCGCTCCAGAACCCACCACCCCATCTAATTATAGCTTCTACACCACCAGCCATATAAACATGCATCAGCCGCTCAATTATATACATAACTAGTAGATCTGGTGGGGCACGACCTTGGCAACAAGGGGTGAAAAATGACAAAGCCGCGCATATGTGATCTGTAAATCCCTTTACAGATTGTTTTTTCTTATGTTATTGAATGCATGGGACGCAAACTAAGACCTCAAGGTCTTTATTCTGTGTTTTTCCTTTTGGATCAATGCTATGTTTTGACAATACCTTGTACTGTTTTGACAGTAATGCCTAATAAATTTGATCAATCAATCAATCCATTCACATATCATTGCATCCCAAACTTAAAAAAGAAACAATAGTAAAATAACTCAGCAGCTCCATTACCTGCTGCGGCGGCCACCTCCTCTCTTGTTGAAGCGGTAACAGTCGTATGCGTAGTGGCCTCTGTCTCCACACTGGTAGCACCGATCGTTGGGATCAAAATGGCGGCGGCTGGGGCGACCACGGCCCTTCCTAGACATGCCCGTCGACATTTCCACACGGATACGAGAGCCACACATGACTCTGTTGCATAAAGGAAAAGCAGCAAGCAGGGAGGCATGGAAAAGGGTTTTAGTACATGGATAATTAGCATGTGAACGCATGATGGTGTGTTTCCACCCCATCTACTGCAACCTAAACATTAATACTTACATACTGTAAATTGGCCCACATCGATCTCAAACCTAACTTTGGGAATTCTTTTCCCCACCTTAATAATACCAATTGGTATTGTATCTTGTATTGTTTTAATCATATTAGCCCCCTTTACAACAAGGTATGGCTTGTAGAGACTGGACATTTCTGGAATGAGTACTGCTGAACGTGTGGGTTGCACACCCAAAACTTTGCCAACATGGCAAATTCAATGTTGCTTTGAGGCAGATTTTGAAGATATGGGGTCATAAACAGCATAAACAAAGTCAAGAAAGTGACAGGACCCATGCTTATTTGCCCGGTTGTTGTTTAAAATCCACCTATTTACATCTCTCCAACATGCATTTTTTGCTATATATTGTCTCACCACCATGCCAATAGTGTGTTGACACTCACATTTCACTTTTGGTTCAGCAGTGGTTCAGCCATAAACCGTGCACCACGCCCCCACCTTTTGAGACAGCTGAACCACTGCTGAACCGAAAGTGTGAGTGTCAACACACTACTGACATGGTGCATACACAAAAAAAGCATTTCGGAGCGATGGAAATAGGTGGATTTGAATAACACCCATTAGCTCCATTCTAAGCTTATTTTGGGGTAGGGGAAACAGCCATGGAATGTTTTCACTAAATATAACACCTGGAACACTTTTTGGGAAATAAATCAACTGCAAATAAAGTTTAAAAGCCTTTTGGGGTGAAATTCGCTTTTATGGTGGAGAAAATAATTCCCAAAGTTTGGTTTCCAAACTTAAAGTTATGTGGGCCTTTTTATAATCGCACTTACTTTCCGTCCATGCCTTTCACAGCGTCCTCTGCGTCTCTGGGGTCCTCGTACTCGACGAAGGCGAAGCCGGGTGGGTTCCTGGCCACCCATACGGTCCGCAGCGGGCCGTAGTAACTGAACGCTCGCTCCAGCTCGCCCTTGGCGGCACCGTTGCCAAGGTCACCCACGTAGACTTTGCAGTCGGTGGCCCGCGACGAGCTACGTGAGGACGAGTAGTACGACATCGCTGCTTATCTGTTTGTGACCAAGAGAGACAGACGGGCTAAATGAGATGACAGCAGATTTCAGTTAAGATTCACACAGTGGCCATGCCAGTCCATCCAACATTGAGAAAATACCAAGAAGCAAAGCAAATTAAGAATATATAGTCGTTAATCTTGAATCCATTCATTTTATGATGGAGGTGAATAAGGTGCAGGCAGGGGAGTTTGTGAATGGAGGGTACAATGCCCCACTACACTGCAGAGATAAAAGACGATCCTAGTTTTAAATAAGAAAGGTGTTCCATTTGTCACGTTTCATTTCACGTGTCTGAGAAAAACAAACATGTGAAGTGTTGAACAGAGATGTTGATGTTGTGATACAGTACATGTGCTGCCCATGGGAGATACAACACATGCCAGCACAGTGAGTGGACATGTATTGTTGATTTAATCCCTTATCCACAACCATCACTAGAACGCAATTCTAAAACATGACATTGAGGAGAACCGTGGGATTCAAGTGTGTATTGCCACCACTAAGTTCAGTCACGTACGGTCCTAGCTATGACGCACGGATGCGAAAACAGATGCAAATACAAACAAACCATTTTTGTGACGTTGTTGGTTCTTGGAGTTGCTGAGGAGGTTGGGTGGAGTAAAGCTGTTTGTTTTTATCATTCTCATTTCTTATAGGAGAATTGCACACCAATTCTTTTTCTGTCTTTATTTGCACTTGATTTGTTGTGGTCCAGGACAGGTGTTATTTGTGAAAACAGTCCTTAATGCCGGTTTCCCCTCCCAAAATAGGCTTATAATGGGGCTAATGGGTCTAATGCCAAGTTCACCAATACATCGCTCCAAAATGCAAGTTTTTGCTATATATGGTCTCTCCACCATACATACTCTAAACAAAACAAACACGTTTGTTTGTGTGATTAGAAAGCCTTAGTGGAATCACTTTCCCACCACAGGAATAAAATTGACTTTTTGGCCAGAACGTGATTGTGTTTTACAGGAAGAAAAAAATGGGGTACAATTCCTGGTTGTTTTTTGGGTGAAAAACAATCACACTCTGACCAAAAAGTCAATTTTATACGTGTGGGCTCAGAGTGGTTCCACTAAAAGGGTAGGCTAAAAGGATCATACACACCGTGTTTGCTTTGGTTGAGTAAACGTTCTATATATTTCCACTCCAGAAGAGAGGCTGGTCAGAGGTCCATCCCAGAGATTATGTTGTCTTTCAAAGAGCTCCACTGCAAGGCA
The DNA here is from genome assembly GCA_039105355.1 of Benthosema pterotum. Classification (NCBI taxonomy): domain Eukaryota; kingdom Metazoa; phylum Chordata; class Actinopteri; order Myctophiformes; family Myctophidae; genus Benthosema; species Benthosema pterotum. The sequence continues at coordinate 35,945,808 of CM076977.1, forward strand.
GAATCATAGAAGCAGTGGAGCTCTGGACCAGAGCTAGACCATGCCTGACCTTAAATCTGAAAATGTTTTTTTCTGCATTATCTGGAGGGAAAATGCAAAAGATGAGATGCAAAAAAATGATGCCATTTGTTTTGTTTTTTTAAATAACTGTATACACTTTCCCCATTTTCATTGTATTGCATTTGTGACACTGATAACTGTTAATAAAGTATTCAATAACCTAACAGTTACTTTCCAATGTTAGCTGGAAGACTAGCTGTGAAAATAAACACGACTGATATTGTCCAGACAGTGTTGGTTTAGTCAACTGATACTAAGATGACAAAGGTTTGTTGACTACCATTTTTCACCGGCGGAAACTATAACATTAACTACAAAACTAAATGTATACCATATATTGTCAAAGATAAACTTGATTACGTATACTGATCTCTTGACAAGCGATCAGTATACGTAATAGACAGGTCATTTTACTCGTGGTTTCATACTAAAATTATCAGGTTGTGAGGTTGTAGATCTGATCATAAAATCAGGAATTGATTAATTAAGACGTCTTCATGCCGCCAAAATATACAGTCAAATCAACTGTAGATTTAAAGTCGACATTTTAGTCTACTAAAACTAGACAGTATTGCCCTAACTAACTTCAAGTAAATTAGGACTAAACTCCAAAATACAACTAGGACTAAAAAATAAATAGAATAGAATTCGTGCTGCTAAAAACAACACTGCTGTCAATCATAACCACGACAGTGAAGCGTCACGTGAAGCAGTAGAGTACAGACATGAGTTACGACAACTCCGTTCACTCCATGGGGTCAGTCCAAAGGAGGCTCTTATAAATAGACCTCTATCGAGAATGGAGACAACAACATGGGAAAAGTCCTGGGCCGAGAGCGGGCAGAAATACTATATTATACTTACTTAGGCTACTAGTAATAGTAAAACATAAACATTACCGATACTTTAGTAGTTACTAGTTACTGTATAATAATTTAAATCGGTTGTCATTTAGAGCACACATGCCCTAAAATAGCTGTTACTTGCGCCGCCCTTGTTGAAAACAATGTATTTCCAACTCCAGATTGTCCCGCATTCAGGCTGCAAGAACAGCAGCTCGAGCGCTGCAGCATTCCGACCCTTCAATGTCGCAACTTTGACACTACTAGCTGGCTCTGGCTAGCTGGATGGGGAGAGAAATGGGACAATATTATCTTCACACGAATGCGTTCATACGAACGCGTTTTGAAGTTGTACAAATCCTTTACGATATTTGACAAAAGTCTTTTCACATTTTGCAAAAGTCTTTTCACGATTTGCAAAAGATTTTTGTATTTTTACAAAAAAATATTAGATTTGTGTGTGTGTTAATCCTTGAAAAACATTTGTAAATCCTCAATTCTGCTTGTGAATTCTAAAAAAACACGTGTCATTCCCTTTTCTTTTTGAATCATTTTGACCCAAACATCATGCTTGTTTATGATAATTTTCACAAATGTATTGTAATTATTCTGCGATTTACTAGTTTGTCTTCAAGATTTACTAATGTTTCTCTGTGATTCACAAACTAAATTCCATGAATGACAAATATCTCTTCGCGATTCACAGATGTTTTTTGTATCTTTACAAAAAAAATATAAGATTTGTGTGTGTGTTAATCCTTGAAAAACATTTGTGAATCCTCAATTCTGCTTGTGAATTCCAAAAAAACACGTGTCATTCCCTTTTCTTGTTCAATAATTTTGACACAGATGTCATGCTTTTTATGGTGATTTTCACAAATTTAATGTTGTATCCACAAAAGAAATTATGATGGAATTACAGGCACTTTCATCATCAAATATGTGTAAAGCATCAACTCTGTGTGTTGCCACCAGGTGGCCACCATGCATTCGTGAGAAAATCCCAGTCTTTTGTGAACTTATTTAAGACACAAACACACCAAGCACGCTGGGATTATTGTGTCAAAAAGATTGATTGGCTGCCTCGTTTCTAGGCTACCTCTAGGCCAATGGGAGACTTGACTTGCCATAAAACCCATAGTCTGAAAGACGCTAGGGCCATTATTGAGAATGGGGACAGAAGTAGGGACAAATGGACTGAGTCAGGCAACAGTGCAGTTGTAATGATCTTAAATCCTTTTATTAGAGCTGGTTTTGTTGTAAACAGCATAAACACAACACTTTAGAAGCCGAAAATAGCTCTTATTTGCGCCGCCCTTGTTGAAATCAATGCATTTCCAACTCCAGTTTGCCTCTATTCTAGCCGAACAAGGCACAATGTGCCTCGGTTGTCAGCCAGACAGTGTTGCCAACCTGGCACATTTGTCACTATATTTCGTTTTCTTTCCAGACCCCTCTATCGCCAAAATTAGTGAAAAGCTCCTGGCGGAAAATCTAGTGCTTTTTTGGCTGCTGAGTTGGGGTGAAATTGATTGACAGGCGCCATAAATAAAACCCTCATTTTCACCATTTTCCTCCTATGACAGTGGTTTTCATCCAGTGGACCCAGGCTAAGATGGACAGTTGCTTAACCACATGTAAATCTTTGAGAGCGTGAAACCAAATGGACCCTTGCAGGTCCATTTGGTTCCATTTGCAGTGTTGCCAACTTGGCGCATTTGTCGCTATATTTAGCGCTTTTCCAGACCCCCCTAGCGCCAAAATTAGTGAAAAACTCCTGGCGGAAAATCTAGTGCTTTTTGGCTGGAGAGTTGGGGTGAAATTGATTGACAGGCGCCAGAGATAAAACCCTCATTTTTCACCATTTTTCCTCCTATGACAGTGGTTTTCAACCAGTGGTCCCCAGGCTAAATGATGGATAGTTGGTTAACCAGATGTAACTCTTTGAGAGCGTAAAAATGAAACCAAATGGAAAATATTCATCATGTGAATTAGCCCAAGTCTAACATGATAATCTTCTACATTCTCTAGTTGTGTAGACTTGGGCTAATTCACATGATGAATATTTTAACTCTTGAGAGTGTAAAAATGAAACCAAATGGACCCGCAAGGGTCCATTTGGTTTCATTTTTACGCTCTCAAAGAGTTACATCTGGTTAACCAACTATCCATCATTTAGCCTGGGGACCACTGGTTGAAAACCACTGTCATAGGAGGAAAAATGGTGAAAAATGAGGGTTTTATCTCTGGCGCCTGTCAATCAATTTCACCCCAACTCTCCAGCCAAAAAGCACTAGATTTTCCGCCAGGAGTTTTTCACTAATTTTGGCGCTAGGGGGGTCTGGAAAAGCGCTAAATATAGCGACAAATGCGCCAAGTTGGCAACACTGCAAATGGAACCAAATGGACCTGCAAGGGTCCATTTGGTTTCACGCTCTCAAAGATTTACATGTGGTTAAGCAACTGTCCATCTTAGCCTGGGTCCACTGGATGAAAACCACTGTCATAGGAGGAAAATGGTGAAAATGAGGGTTTTATTTATGGCGCCTGTCAATCAATTTCACCCCAACTCAGCAGCCAAAAAAGCACTAGATTTTCCGCCAGGAGCTTTTCACTAATTTTGGCGATAGAGGGGTCTGGAAAGAAAACGAAATATAGTGACAAATGTGCCAGGTTGGCAACACTGTCTGGCTGACAACCGAGGCACATTGTGCCTTGTTCGGCTAGAATAGAGGCAAACTGGAGTTGGAAATGCGTTGATTTCAACAAGGGCGGCGCAAATAAGAGCTATTTTCGGCTTCTAAAGTGTTGTGTTTATGCTGTTTACAACAAAACCAGCTCTAATAAAAGGATTTAAGATCATTACAACTGCACTGTTGCCTGACTCAGTCCATTTGTCCCTACTTCTGTCCCCATTCTCAATAATGGCCCTAGCGTCTTTCAGACTATGGGTTTTATGGCAAGTCAAGTCTCCCATTGGCCTAGAGGTAGCCTAGAAACGAGGCAGCCAATCAATCTTTTTGACACAATAATCCCAGCGTGCTTGGTGTGTTTGTGTCTTAAATAAGTTCACAAAAGACTGGGATTTTCTCACGAATGCATGGTGGCCACCTGGTGGCAACACACAGAGTTGATGCTTTACACATATTTGATGATGAAAGTGCCTGTAATTCCATCATAATTTCTTTTGTGGATACAACATTAAATTTGTGAAAATCACCATAAAAAGCATGACATCTGTGTCAAAATGATTGAACAAGAAAAGGGAATGACACGTGTTTTTTTGGAATTCACAAGCAGAATTGAGGATTCACAAATGTTTTTCAAGGATTAACACACACGCAAATCTTATATTTTTTTTGTAAAGATACAAAAAACATCTGTGAATCGCGAAGAGATATTTGTCATTCATGGAATTTAGTTTGTGAATCACAGAGAAACATTAGTAAATCTTGAAGACAAACTAGTAAATCGCAGAATAATTACAATACATTTGTGAAAATTATCATAAACGAGCATGATGTTTGGGTCAAAATGATTCAAAAAGAAAAGGGAATGACACGTGTTTTTTTAGAATTCACAAGCAGAATTGAGGATTTACAAATGTTTTTCAAGGATTAACACACACACAAATCTAATATTTTTTTGTAAAAATACAAAAATCTTTTGCAAATCGTGAAAAGACTTTTGCAAAATGTGAAAAGACTTTTGTCAAATATCGTAAAGGATTTGTACAACTTCAAAACGCGTTCGTATGAACGCATTCGTGTGAAGATAATATTGTCCCATTTCTCTCCCCATAGCTAGCTGGAAAGGAAGCTAACGGCGTGCTCTTTTGATATTTTCAACAGATATCCCGCATAAACAGATAAAAAAGAACTTTAAATCAAACATTTAACGTTAAATTGAACAATTTAATCACAGATCAATATATAGTCTATGTGTAGGACACGTAGGGAATTACTCAGAGCCCCCCAAATGATAAACAACAACAAGAATGGCGAGCACGCACCCACACACAAACAAACACACCGCCATATAATAATTACCTCCTTCAATCCTTCCGTTGATTTACAAAGTGACCTCCGTCCGTCCGAGACAGAAACTAGACGAGAAACTATACGTCTAGTTCTCTTTCAGGAAGAATTAATTAATCATTAATCCCTTGGTGCTGTAGCTAGCAGTTGCCTGTCTGCGTGACTGCCGCAGTGTTGCCAACTGCCAAAATCCAAAAAAGCACTAATGGCACCATAGATATATAAGAAAGCTAGATGGCTTGAGGCGGAGCCTCTGACGTCGTTCACGGCGGCCATCTTGTGAGAGGATTAAATACAGTATGCTCTATGGCAGCCCAAACAAAAACAGCTATAATTTGCTCAAAACTTGACGGATTTACAAACGGATTGCATTAATATGAACGTTATCAATGTGGCTATGATTTTCGATATTTTATGTATGTATGTATGTATGTATGTATGTATGTATGTTACATACATACATACATACATACATACATACATACATACATACATACATACATACATACATACATACATACATACATACATACATACAGTATGTATGTATGTATGTATGTATGTATGTATGTATGTATGTATGTATGTATGTATGTATGTATTTATTTATTTATTTATTTATTTATTTATTTATTTTCCAAAAACATCATATGGCTCATATTATGCGGACGTCTCTGACGTTTACAACAAACAAATCCGTTTGAAAATCGGTTGAAAAATAAGCGAGTTATCGTCATTTAAAAAGTATATGCTCATAGGTGATAGACACAATGTTATGATGTCCTCGTACAAGATGGCTGCCACGTAACGACGTCACTCTCCATTGGCCAGCAGCGCGGGCGAGACATCTAGCTTTCTTATATATATCTATGAATGGCACTTCCAAAAATGCAGTAGAATGCGCTAGAGCAGTGGTTTTATTTTTTTATTCTGCATGTTTGCCAGGGAGGACTACCATTGCATGTGGAGTTTAGTCTCTCAGACTAATTTAGGAGAGATAACTGGCAAAGTAGATTCTTCAAAATGAGAAAGTGATTTGAAATTCATTGTGTAGTACCAGCCTGGTGCACTAGGGGCCCCCATATATGGTCTGCACACCTTAGTTATAATAGAGCATTTTAACAGAAAAAAAAAATTGGTGATATTATCTGACAAAAGTGAAACCACTTCCCTTACCTTTAAATGAATATATAATGTAACTCTTGAGATCGTAAAATGAAATCAAATGGACCATTTGGCGCATCAAGTGTTACAGATTTGGCCCATTTGGCGCCTGTCAACGAATTTCGCCCCAACTCACCAGCAAAAAAGCACTATATTTTCCGCCAGGAGCTTTTCACTAATTTTGGTGCTCGGGGGGGTCTGCGGGGAAAAGCCAAATATAGCGACAAATGCGCCAAGTTGGCACCACTGCGTGACTGCCGTCAAGGTTCCAATCCACACCTGCGCACTGTCGTAACCATTGAGTTAGACAGAGCCTTAGAAATAGACAGAGTTGCGACATTGAGGGGACAGATAATCGTATGGTCACGTGGTTCTAGTACTCGCGCGAGCCCATAGGCTCCAATGCATTCAGTAACTTCCGGCTGTCACTATTTGTTGTCACTATCCAATACAAGTCTATGTAGAGGAGCCGCCATTGGACTGGCGCCATGGAGTGAACGGAGTTGGCGTAACTCTGTATTTCCAAGGCTCTGGAGTTAGAAAAGCCAGGCAGAAATCTTTGTAGGCTGTGTCTGCCTGTGTCTCTCTGTCTGTGCGTCACTAGTCTTGATGATTGTGGGAAAATGTTTTATGGGGAAAAAAAGAAGAAAAAAGAAAACTATAAACGTTGACCATCTGAAATGTCAACATGTAGGCTATGCACAACAATGTGTGCACTATACTTTTGAACAAACTATTTCACCAGTGGGGCGTCGCATGGAGGTGATCAGCCTGTGGCACTGTATTTAAGACATTTATTTAACAATGCCACAGGCTGATCACCTCCAGCTTTGTTTCGATGACTGCTATAAATCCATCGGTATTATCCATTCTTATTTCTCACACCTTTGTTTTGACAATAGGCTACACAACTTGGTCCTAGATTCTCTGCATGGTTCAGATCAGGTCAGGCGAGTTCAGTAGTTTGGGCTCTGTGGGCATGAACCTTGTCAACATGAACATACTGACATAATGTACTCTAAAAGATGGCTGTGTTGAAAGCATTGTTAAAGGACCACTTCACCACATTTAAACCTATGTTCAATTAATTGGTCCTCACCAGTGTTGGGAAATACTACTTAGGAGAGTAATTTTGTTGCTTTTGTTACAAGAAAAACGTATGAGCCCTTAGAAAAAGAAATACTACATGACATCAAAGAATTCTATATTACATATTACAATACTACTTTCCCAAGACCACCCCACTCACAAAGGAATAGAGATGTACAGCACAAGCAATCTGTTTGGTGACAACATCTGACAACTGACTGTGATAATTTGTAGTCTATGTCCTGTGGATTAGGATCTACAAACTACAGTGCATCTCTGTTGCCATCTGTTGATAGCATGTAAATCTGCTCTATTTTCACATGCAAAAAGGGGTGTATGTTCTGGCAGAGTAACATATTACTTTACTTTTGCTGGAAAAGGTAATAAAATTACTGTGTGTGTATATGTAATATTTAATTAGTTACTGCCCAACACTGGTTCCTCACTAATATACAGTAGGTAAAACACCACTATTTTCTTCCTCTCAGTCTGTCTCATATTAGGTCTCATATTGGCCCAGAAACCAGTTCCATGTGCATCGTCATTCAGCAGATTGTTTTTTAAAACTCTATGTGCATGTGTGTGTGTGTGTGTGTGTGTGTGTGTGTGTGTGTGTGTGTGTGTGTGTGTGTGTGTGTGTGTGTGTGTGTGTGTGTGTGTGTGTGTGTGTGTGTGTGTGTGTGTGTGTGCGTGCACGCGCGCACACGTGCGTGTGTGCGTGTGTGCGTGTGTGTGTGTGTGTGTGTGTGTGTGCATGGATGTGCATCAAAGAATAAATACACAGACACAGTAAGCCTTGAAAATAAATAAACTATATTCAAATAAGGTCAACTTCAGTTGATGAACTTTCTTTCAGTACACATTACACCTCATGCCATTCTCAAAAACAAGTAGAACCATTTTTTCTTTGTCGTTTTCCTCATCATTTCATAAAAAAGCTTAAATATCATCTTCAGTTAATCAATTATTTCAGTATTGGATAAATGTATATTTCTATCACAATATCATATTAATTCGATAATTCCCCTAAAAGGTTCAGGCAAGGAAATAAATTGAATCACAGGTAAAACTTCACAAAGACACATTGAAGAGCAAGACCTTGGGGGGTGTGGGATGCTCATCCCCAGATATAAACTGGAGAGAAAAAGATCATACCAAATTCACATGCACGCACGCACGCACGCACGCGCACGCGCGCACGCGCACACACACACACACACACACACACACACACACACACACACACACACACACACACACACACACACACACACACACACACACACAACACACACACACACACACACACACACACAAACAGAAATATCATACAACCAAACAACAAAAAGATGAGCTATGTTACATATTTCAGTCAGACACAAACAACCATACAAAAACTCAAAACGGCCCTCCCGTCACAGCGTCTATAGTAATGGATCCGATAAACAACTGAACAGTGTGTGTGCATGTGTGTGCGTGTGCGTGTGCGTGCGTGTGTGTGTGTGTGTGAAAGAGAGAGAGAGAGAGAGTGAGAGAGAGAGTGTGTGTGTGTGTGTGTGTGTGTGTGTGTGTGTGTGTGTGTGTGTGTGTGTGTGTGTGTGTGTGTGTGTGCGTGCGTGCGTGCGTGCGTGCGAGTGAGGGATGTTTGGAGCAAGAGAAAAACAACGTGGTTCTTGCTTCTGCTGCTTCCAGTTCGGGGAGGTGACCACAGGATTCAACCCAGTAACATGTGCCCATTACAGTACTAGGCGTCCATCATAGTAGACCATGCTGCTAAACACATACAAGGGAATCATCATGCATCCGCAGAGGTAACACTAGGGTGGGGGGTAAGCAAACACGGGACAAATAGGGCTTAAGGGGACGACATCACATCTAGTTACCGGAACAGCAAAAAGGCCAAAAAACCCAGACAGTACAGAAGTTTATCAAAAACACAGAACGTTATTGTCTGGTCGATGTATACAGTAGACTATTCTTGTGTGCTGAGCTATAGGTGGAGGAGGACAGGTCACATTTTTCCGGGAGCAAGTAAAATATAGGCATCTTTTATACCCAGTGTGGCACTCTACATCTTCGTACAGATTGTTCCCTCTGTCTATAGATTGCACAAGAGTTTAGCGAGGCAAACCTCCACGCTTTACACGTAATCTACCAACTGGTCTCCACCTGCAGAACCTTAAATTGTGAACTCCTTCCTGATCAAGGATCGTAAAAGGGCCTGGAGTTACAGTTTTCCTGTAAGCACCAGGCAGGTCAAACAACATTCTTCTTATTGTAGTGACAGCAAGTGGCAGCAATTACCGTAACAGTAATGACGACATCCATTGCTTGTAAAAACATAATTCCCTCCCCAAAAAAACCTGAAGAAATCATTTTACTAGCAATATCATGCCACACTCCAGAACTACACATGAGAGAATAATATGAATTCATATTTGCCATTTTGGAGGAAGGAGCAACAAACACTGGAGAAAAAAAAGACACTTAGGTTATTTTTCTTGTTGACCTTCTAGTAGGCCCTACTAGTAGGTCCGACCGACCTTCAAAGATGTGATCGATATATAAATTTACAATTATTATTTTTTTCCTTCTTCTGTATTGCACATTAAAACCACGCTCCCTGAACTAAACGTTATACATGATAGATAAATAATCTTCTGTTAATAAATAAATAAATATCTGAATAAATAATCTAAATAATCTTGTGAGAAGAGATATAACTAATCTTCAGCAGACATAAAGAAGTTGTGCACAAAGTGACAGCTGAGGTTATGTGTACGCAGGCTATACATGGAATTGAACAGATCAATTGAAATTTCAATATTGGGGGGGGGGGGGATCCCATTACCCAATTTTATGCTACAATCTACCATTGTACCATCCTAATGAGTTGATTGGAATAGATTGCTGGGTGTTTCAAAGTAAGCATTTTAAGAGTGTAATTTCTAAATGATATGCATGATTTATTTAAAAAAAAAAAAAAAAAGAAGAAGAAAAGAAAAAAAACATGACGCCTACTCTTAGATATCAGGCAGAATACCAATGAATGTAGATACTTTTTGAAATACCAGGTTAACACATCAACACACAACCTTGGAATTAATGGATTTTTTTTACCATTAAAATATTTGTCAGGGGATCTCCTTTATCATTTAAAATGTATATAAATATACTGTGTGTGTGTGTGTGTGTGTGTGTGTGTGTGTGTGTGTGTGTGCGTGCGCGCACGCGTGCACGCCCTGCATGTGCACGTGCTTAGATATGCCATATTTTCGCTGTCTGTACGATGCTGATCAGTTATGATAAAAATAGTCCTAGAGCTTCACATACCAGAGAGGCGTCACTTTGTGCAGGCGTTTGATACAATCTAATGGAAAGGAACCCAGAAGAACCTCAGAAAGCTGTAATGGAGTTATTTAAAGAAACTTAAGTGGTAAACTTAAGTGGTCCAACAGACGCTGTCCTCTTTACATAGTAACCCTTCCTTTCCTCTGAACACATTAAACCACAAGACGTGTTGGGAGTGAAAAAAGACTCAAAAGCTACGTCGAGCTCATGATAACAAAGTCTGAGTTAACCTCACCACGGTGAACATATTAGCCTACGGCATTTGCACAGAATGCACATTGTTTGGCCCCTGGTGCCTGATCTATAGCATAACTCAATATCTTCACATCAAACAATATGAAGAAGACATAACAGCAAGTTAAACAGTAGAGTTGCACAGTTGATAACTTGAATACTAGTGTTTTTTTTAACTAGTCTGTTGTAAGGCATTGAATGGGTATGATGCTGTATCAACATCACTTTTGTGGAGATTGATATCCTATCACGAGGCCCTTGATTAAAAGCATTGACATAATAGCCTTCTGAGACGTAACCCTTAAATGTAAACTAACACTGTTATTTAACCCTATAAGTACACGGTCGAATCCAGCGATGCCTTAACAATGCTTCTACAACGTTGTACACTATTACAAACCACTCTTGCACATACCACGGTATTAGCTTTGTTGCTGGGAGGAGTGCAACACAAAGATTCAGTGTGGTCCAAAAGGAAGCTTTCGTCATTAGGAAAGATTTTTACAAATCACATTTTCTGGAAACAAATGGAAACACAAATGATCTGATTTTGCTTTTGCCGACAAAATGTCACGTGGCGTCGCTCAAGCGCAAGGATCGAATTGCACAAAAATGTCTTTACCTAAAAGCATGAACCAGCCTACACACAGATCACAATATGAAGGGTGGAACTAACAAAAAAGCAAAACAAAATACATAATCATAAAAACAGAGTTGACGAAAGCACACTTGAAATGATCAATTCACAGCTGGGTGATAAGAAACTGCTGAATCACAAACTAAACTCATTAACTCATTGTTCTGACTAAAATCGTGGCAGTCATAGTAAACCTTTCATATGATTTACTTTACTAAAAAATGTATCTATTCATTTATGTCACTATTAATGACATAATAAAGTGTTTAAAATGTGTAGAATTCCCCTTTAACACTCTCTTGCCTTCGCTCTCTCCTGCCTTTCCTGAACATATATAGAGCAATGATTAGAAAACATCCACATCCATTACAGTAAGTCCTAATTGCTAGTTCAAGATCCACTGAGCAAATATCGTAACTAGAGGGATGCATTTATGTACACTGTCTGATACTGGTAAGACCTTTCAAAGTTTTCTTTCATTTTTTTTCTGGTAACTCAGGTGGGTGGTTAATAGGCATTTTTGGCTACCGTATTCAACAGTGGAGTCATGATTACCACGAACATAGAATAAATCCTCTAAAAGTTTTTTGAAGGCTACTGGACGATATTTGTGATCGCAGGAGACCTGTTTTGACCGGTAATAGGAAGGCTCGGCCCCAAATAATACTCGGACCCCGAGAACAGACAGTTGCGCCAACTCCCATCACGTTATGGGGTCAGTCCAATCGTGGTTTATTTTATTTGTTTTGTAATAATATACCAGTAGCATAAACATCAGGCAATCACTAAACAGCTTTATTGATTAAATGCCCTTATTTTAGATTATTTAGTAGCCTACAGCATAAACACTAACATCTCAGCTTTAACGACTGAAATCCCTTGATTTTTATTGTTTTGTAGTAGGCTAATAGCAGGCCTACAGCCTAAACAACAGAGATACTTCAGTTGTCACTGTGCAATACTTTAAAACAGATGACATGTTTCGCACATACATGGCTCTTACTTGCGCTGCCCTTGTTGAAAACATATTTCCAAACATAAGTCCAGTTTGTCCCTCTTTCAGGCTGCATGAACAGCTCAGTTTTCGGACCCCTGAGTCTGAGTATTATTTGGCTCAAGCCTTCATGTATTCTTTTGACCTACCCAGTAACAAATGCACAAGCGTGCACAGAGTGACAGCCCATCTAGCCGTTCCAGTGACAATTAGTAGTGGATTTGTTTTGGGCCCTAGCCTTCTGGATAGATAATTACTTGGAGAACAAGGTTCAGTTTACAGTGTTATTCAAAGTACAAGAAGGGCTGTGCAATTACTTCTCGCTTGTACAGTAACCTATGCTGATAACCTGGTTGACACTGCTCATCTGTAAAGTAATCCTATACTTTACTCCAATTTAGTGCATATACTACTAAAATAAAGCTATACTAGGTAACTTGACTGGTGGTCACTGCCAGTACAGAAGTTATTTAGATTGGGTCTGACATTTTCCAGCATCCAATGCACGTTTAAGTCGCATTCTGATTGGTTTTTTCCTGGAAACAGTACCCCCGTCACTTTTTTGATAGAAAACTCATTTAGGGGAATTAGGGCACATACAGGCTTTGTGTGCTGAAATTCAGGGAATGGCTAATGTGGCAAATATGCCTGTTGTGACGGATATCAAATTTAAGATTTGATTTAATGAAAAAGTTACCAAGTATAGATTTAAGAATGTATATAATTCTGGTAGACTGCAATTTCATGGTCTGTCAACTACCATATCTGTAGTAAAATGTTAACTTTCTACTCTCCTCCAAGGAAGCAAATCTCCACCCAGTTGACCTTTCAATTTATCATTGAGTAATCACCTATCATTTCCTTTTTTGTTTTGTTTTCAGCCAAATCATTGTTGTGACAACATCACCTATGTAATACACTGAATCTGTAAATCACTACCTCAGTGAGGGTGGTGACGGCAGTTTCACCGGCTACAGCAGACAGTAACGCACTTTGACTGACCACAAGCTACCGCATAACCACTGAGGATGAAGTGAGACGTAAAAACCACGTTTAGACCCCCCAGCGCAGAGCTATAAATCACTAATCTATCAACACTCAGGCACAGCTCCAGCACTCGTAAAAATGTGCAATGTTTTCTTTTCAAAAAATGTCAAAGAAATGCGAACATAGTTTTAGGGATCTCCAGAGTCCTAGCAGTGCTGCAGTGAATCCAAAGTCAGTTATAGGAAGGAGGTTGTTTTCAAGAAAGGGCCACAAAGACTAAGAAAGATCCTTCATCTTGATGTCATGTGGTGCTTCAACCTTTCCGATAACGATCTCCCCAAGTCGGACCATGGAACTGCTTATTTCACTGAAGAGTGTTCTCTGAGTCTTTCCATACATGTAGCCAAATATAGTCTCTTGCTCTCGTTGGTTTGGATCAATTTTTTTGCACAAACCGCTCAGACCTTTCCCAAAGGTATAGCATCACTCTGGTTATCTATAGAAAAGATCAACATCAACGCCCCTTTACTTATACAGTATGTAAACTTTCCTCTCTATGCCATATGTCAGCTGAGTAGTTGTCCATCACAGTAAACAATAATGGAGACTGGATTCTGTCATTGTAAACATTCTACTCTTTTTCTTCTTCTTCTTCGTCTTCCTTCGCTTTTTTAGTCTTTTTTGTATTTTGGTCAAATGGCGCTCCATCCATATTCAAGAAAAGTTATCCTGTGAAAGGGGAGTAGAAGGGGCTGAGAGGTTACTGTATGTACCGTAAATGAGATGAAAATGGACGATGCTTTCTCTCAGCATCAAACTTTACTTCTATGGTTTCAATGTCAGGTATCCACAGTTTCAACTCCACCACCATCTCATTTTGTTTTTGTTTTTTTGTTGTTGTTTTTTTCACAACGTTGTCCATTTTAGACCGTTCTCCTTCCGGTCTAAACGAAATCACTGTAGCAGACATTAAAAAACGAAAAATAAAAAAAACGATGCCTTTAAAACTTCAAAAACACTTGAATGCTTGCTCAGCCCACAACAACCACCTTTTTCGGGGTGAAGCTGATCAATCTTGCGTGGCATGCTGTTAAAAAAAGAAAAAAACATCACATCACTCCTTAACGTCTAACTTCCTTAACACGCATACAACTTTACAAGATGGTCTTTCTCCTCGTCACCGTCCAAACGTCACCGCTGCTATACCTTTCTTCTTTGCATCCACGCATTCCGTCTTCCATCGCAAGCACTTCCTCCCTGCCCTGCTCTCCGTTCATCCAGAGTCCATCCATGACCGACGACGATCCATCGTGTGTTTTCACTCAAGATGAAAATCATTTTTTGTACACATGTATGTAAGCGGCTGATGCCTGGTAGGACTCATGTATATATTACAGTAAAGACCGCCTGTGATCTTTTTTTTTCTCAGATTAAAGACTAGGCAAGTATTCAGGCCATCGAAAAAAAATCAACAGATGAGATGTGGCTTTGTTGAAACAATGGACGTATGTATGCGTGTTCAAAAAGAGGGTTCCAAAATGATCCGTGTTGTTGATGGTCAGCCGGCGGCGGTCGCTGTCGACCTCTGTCGTGTTCTCTCTTTCCCTCTCTCTCTCTTTCTTTTTAGAAGCCCTCGATGTGGCAGTAGGCCTCCAGGCTGGAGAAGAGGATGTAGAGGAACCAGAGGCCGAAGAAGAGCAGTGTGGTCAGCAGGCGGGCCGAGCGCGGGCCCCCCAGCTCGCCGCCGATAGACGGGCGCCGCCGGAACAGCAGCACGCCCATGCAGATGAATGCGAAGATGGTGAAGAGCGTGACGGAGAAGGCCAGCGAGCCGGGGTCCACGCGGAACGGCTTGCCCTGCACGTTCCAGTAGACAGCGGCCACCGACCAGGCCACACCGATGCCCAGGAACACGTTGACGGCGTTGCTGCCTGTCACGTTGCCCACGGAGGCGTCGGCGTGCTGGTCCTGCGTGGCGGCCACTTTGCTGGCGAAGGTGTCTGGGAGAAAAAAAAAACAGGATTACACATTAGCAGTGGCATCAATAGACCTTTCATTAAGCCCCACCCTCTCCCCAGTGTCCAACAGAGATGGGTGTAACGACCAGTGTTGGGCAATATTACTTAGGAGAGTAATATCTTTACTTTACTTATAACCGCTTAGAAAAAGTGTTGATATTACATTACGTATTACTTGAATCAAATAATAATATATTACATATTACAATATTATTTTAATAATAAGTCCCCCGCTCCCATCCTACAAAGGAATAGAGGTTTAAAACACAATCTGTTTACTGACAAATTGCAGTGTATGTCATGTGTGCAGAATGCTGTGGTGGATTAGGATTTACAAACTACAGTGGTTCTTTGTTGTTACCCATAGATAGCTTGTAAATCTGTTCTATTTTCACATCTTGCAACAAGCTTAAAAGTAATAAGTAATGAGGCATGTTTTGGCAGAGTAACATATTACTAATTACACATTTTGGCAATATAAGTAAAAGTATTAATTAATATCTAAGAGTAATATCTTTACTTTTGCTGGAAAAGGTAATGCTATTACAGTAAAATTTAATATTTAATTAGTTACTGCCCAACACTGGTAACGAGTAATAATAAAATATTATTACTTTTCTCTGTAAAAGTAATATAACAAGAATCCTACAAACAGTAATAGCATTACAGTTACTTCTACTAATATTACTAGTTACCTTCGTCATGCTGTTGCTTTCAACAGTATTGTGTTGGTGGAGGGAGATGAGCTCATACCACTTTACTTTGTACTAAAAAATGCGATTGCAGCCAGGTGTCCAAAGACATCTTGTGTCAGAGGATATTTGGCTTTTTTTTTTTACATGCACACACGCACACGTCGTATAGATAACGTTTACTCCAAATATTTTTATCCCTACGATTTTGCAACCCATTTTATCACCCAGTGCCAATTCCTAATGTGATCCTGGGCTCTACACACCCTCCTCCAACCTGGGGAAGCAGCGGACTGGCCTCATGCTTCCTTCAATGCGTGAGGAGTCCAAGCCGCCTTATTTTCACCTGACAGGGGGGAGTTTCCCTTATTGGACGTAGTGCGTGGAAGGAACACGTCATTCCAACCAGTTCCTGTACCCTCTATCAGGCGCCCCGGCTGGCCAGGGGGAGGCAGTTTAGAGCCCTTTTGCCCACCCCGCCTCGGGTATGGGCACTGATGACGTGGAGGAGGAGACACGCTGCCAGCACCCACAGCAGCGTGCCTAGCAGGAATCAAACCCTTCTAGCTCTGAGGCGACAGCACAAACCACTGCGCCACCATGCCCCCTCCGTATACTGCAGATAACGTTTGTCCCCACTATCTCATGTCCATGCAGTGTATCTCACCTGGAATGGAGGTCCCCAGGGCCACGAACACCACAGCGGTGACGGTGTCGCGGAGGCCCACCGTGCAGCCGAAGTGGGACGCCAGGTCTCCGATAACGGCGGTGAGCAGGCCGATGACGCTGATGGACACACAGAAGCAGGCCCAGCCGTTCCAGATCTCGGTGGGCGGCACGCAGGCGAACAGCACCTTCCAGAAGACGGTGAGGAAGTGCATGACGTAGTCGTAGCAGGACGGGTGGCGCTCCTCGGCGCCCTCCTCCTCGTCGTCGTCACCTAGGAGAGAATGGGAGATTCAGATTCTACCCCTCAATGTCCATTTTTGGTAAACCAGCCGCAATGTTTTTTTGCACAGAGGGTTAAAGGGGAGAAAGGTCAAGATGCCAAAAACACGAGGACGTTGTCTTACATCCGGGTTTTAGGAGATCTGGGACTTCAAAATAAGGGTTTGAAGTGTGAAAGCCATGGTATAGACACATACAGTATACGCAATCCTCACTGTTTTCATGAGGCATTTTTGTAGCTTTAACACACCCACCGCTAGCATTTATTGGACCGCCTGACAATAAATAGGCCTACGATCTCAGAAGTTGCTTACTTTATCGCGCTGTTTTGACCAAAAATGCCATTTGTGATAAGGAATAGGAGATATACAGGCGACTGAAAGAAACAGATTGAATAGATGTCTATGGGCGTGATGTGTGATCTGGAGTCAACAGCTTGCAAGATGATCACTACAAATGAGCGAATGTCAGCGATCAACGGCAATGGCGATAAGCCATTGCCGTTACTTTGCAAAAATGGGTAATAAGTAACGCATTACTTTGCAAGTAACGACAAGTTACTTTTTCTAAAATGAGCTTGTTGTTGCATGCAAAAACAGAACAGATTTACAAGCTATCGACAGGTACTGTAACAACAGAGATGTGCAGTAGATTGTAGATCCAGTCCACATGCTGCATCCTGCGCACAGTTATGTAAACTACAAATCGCTTGCTGCTTTATTTATTTATTTATTTATTTATTTTTTAAATACAAGACCTCAACTGTCTTTGACTTTGTAAACTTTTTCACAATTGTTTTCAAAGAGACAGATTTTGTTGGCTTTGTTTTCAGGTGCAGTTTGTGGGATTGGAGACTATTATTCTTCCAATAAATTGGATTCAGTTCTAAAAAGAGCTCGCTAAACAGATTATGTTGTACATCTCTATTTTTTCAACGGCGGTGTTGAGAGCTTGGGAAAGTAATAAAGTAATATGTAATATATTACTCTTCGATTCCAGTAATAAGTAAAGTAATGATATTACTTTGTCTAAGGGGTAACGAGTAAAGTAAAGAAGTTACTTTCCTAAGTAATATTGACCAACACTGCTCCTAAAATGTGGAATATCCTACCAACAGTCATTAAGACATGCAAATCCCATGAGGGACGCTGAGTCCCTGAAAAAATGTCCTCACTCTCTCTCAATTCAAACCTTATCTTTTCCAATGCACAGCTTGTTGAATATATTCTGTTCATTGTGTGAACTGAGCCCTTCAAGAAGTCCTTACACAAACAGTTTTGGAGCTTTTCATGAATTACTTGCTGTGTCGGCAATGAGCCCGTCCATCCACCAGGGGGGGTAGTTGCATTACAAACCACATATCATCCGAGGAACATTTCTTGCTTTTAAGTGTTGTCAAAAATATGACTTACACACTACTTATTAAAAAGTTAATACTTACTACTCCCTGAAAAAAGTAACTTGTTACTTTAAACATGACTTTTGCCCCTCACCCCCAGTAATTGCACCTTTTCTCCCAAAAGTCTTACTTTGCACCCCTGGATCCAAATACTTCACATGCTACAGACAAGTGTGCATCATTCTGTATCCCAGGGATGTAAAACTCAAAAGGTAAAAGAGGAATATACAAGGAGGGGAAAAGGGGGTGGATGGGGAATCATATTTGTACAGAGGCCAGTTTCAGATTGCAGGCATCCGTTTGGTGACTTTTACAGCAGTTTTGAAGGAGTCAAGGGATTTGCATGTATTAATGACTGTGGGTAGGGCGTTCCACATTTTGGTGGTATATAGGAGCAAAATAAGTCCATTATTTGTGCCAAATCTGGGTTGTACATGGTTTGTGTGAGAAGAAGACCGCTTTGCTTGGCCCATGAGAATGATGGGAAATTTTGATTTGAAAAACTCACTCATCGATACACTCATATACCAATCCGTTTTAATTGACAAAAAAGCTTCTCAGCTTTTAAAATTTGATTAATTCAGATTAATTAATTACAAACCCTGTAATTAGTTTGATTATTTTAGTACTAGAAAAAACTAATGATGTTACTGAAAGTAATATTATATTATTTGTGACTATCATGGAGTGATTATTATTCATTATGTGCTCAAACAGTCCCTTGTCTGCCTATAATTTATACAATGTGCCTCTGTCTGGTCTGTCTGACAATAATGCGATCTAGAAGTTGAACTGACTTTATCACAGTGTGTGAGTGAGTCAGACATGGAAAAGGCTTTATTCATTATTGAATAATAAGCCCCCCGACAGAGGCCATTAATTTAAACATGATCTCACTGGCAAAGAGCTGTCATTACTTCAGACGTGCTTCAGATGTAGTATAATTCTCCCAGACTCGGGTGATCATAATACACTTTATTTATACAGCACACATCCTATCCACAAAATGCAACCCAAAGTGTTTCACATAAAACGAATAACAACCAGTGGAATGCTGGAAAAGATAGAAAACAGAACATTGGAGGTGATAACACAAGCTCAATTTAATCAAATTACGAGTTGGAAAAAAAAAAAACTTAAAGGCATAGTTCAGCTTTACGAAATACTTAATATAGTGGTGTCAGCTGTATTAATTGATGTTCAGAGTCCCGTGGTGGGAGTTCTGCTCTGGTTTTGGTGAAATATTAAGTCATTTATGAAGTCAATTTCTATGTGTGTGTGAATGGGTGAATGTGATGCACAATCTATATGTAAAGGCGCTACATAAAATATAATGCTACATAAAAAAAATAAATCGTATGTGTATGATGTATTGCAATGCTTTCGTTTGTTCATGCTTAAAAGGTAATAGAGGCAACTTTTTAGCCCAAAATCAAATAGCTATAGAGATAGCTATATTTTTGCAGTTCCCCTCCTATACGTTACTTCTACTTTGATGCTGAAGCTGTTTCTCTGCAGACAGATACTTGCTTCGTCCTACAGACAGTCCAGTCCCCCCCCCCTCCCACACACACACACACACACACACACACACACACACACACACACACACACACACACACACACACACACACACACACACACACACACACACACACACACACACACACACACAGACAGTAGCTCCTCACCTGCGCTGACGGTGACAGCCTCCACAAACTGCTCCCTCCAGGAATGGGTGCCAATAACCAGTGCCAGGTTTGTCTTTTTGATGAGCTTGTCCACCGTGCTCTGCCGATCAGAAAGCAAAACACCGTTAGTCTGCCAGCAAACAAGAGCACATGGCGCATCCTCCATGACAAACCCATTAGGATGGGGACGCTAACGAGGCCTCATTAGAATGTCATGTCACTATCGTATTCTTCAGAATCGTATTCTTCAGAGGCAAGCCAGCGCCTGGATTACGGCCACATATAGAATCCTGCTGAAAAAAATAATGACAGTAATAATACGATAATAATACACTTTATTTCTAGAGTGCTTTTCAAAACAGAGTGACAAAGTGCTTTATGATAGAATCATAATCATAAAATGCGCCACACCAGCGAAGAGGCAGCAGGCAACAACAATAAATTGTCGCACAGAAGCCGTAACAAACAAAACAAAACCACATAAAAATGAACTTGGGGAAAAGCCTGTGTGACTGAACAGGAGTTTGTTCTTAGCAACGACTTGAAAACGGCTACAGAGGGTCGCGTCCCTCAGGTTCTGGAGGTTTGGGCATTCCATAAATATGGTGCCCTAAATGCGAAAGCCCCCTGGTCACCCCCAGGGTGAGATGTTTTGCTTTTTGAGAAATCAGGAAACCTGTGCCTAAGAATCTGAGGCTACAGGGCGGGGGTTTAGGGCAAGGATGTCAACAGGGCCGGAGACTGTGTTTCAACACATGGGGCAGCCAGGGGCGTTTTTGCCATTAGGCAGACTGGGCAGTTGTCTGGGGCGCCATGAGGGGGAGGTGGGGCACCGGGGCGACCACCAGACATGCTGGAAAAGGATCCCAGGCTAATAAGCCTCATATGGATAAATACATTATACTTATCCTCTAAACTAAAATTTAACATCTAAAACACATTATAATATGTTCTTTAGTTTAAAAATAGTTCATATTTTTATCCCTTGGTGGGCGCCATTTTACTGTGCCTGTCATAGGTATGACGTCACAGGAGATTTCCCTGGAGATTTCCCTGGAGCCAAATGGACCCTTACAGGTCCATTTGGTGAGGGAAATCTCACCTGGGGCTCCAAATTGCTTAGAAACGCTACTGGGGGCAACAGTTTACGGGGACGTCCCAGGAATAGTAATCTCAAATGCCCCAACTGTAAAGTTGGGGCATTTGAGGGCAAGTAAATTTCCTTCTAAAATCATGAATGTCCCTTAATAGCAAGATAAATGCAAAGATGACACTGCATGCATGCAACACTGATGGCATTATTAAAACTCAGTTTCCTGCTCTTGCTGATCCTCATCAAGCACATGATGAGTAAAATGAGAGAGAGTTGAGAAATGTAATGTATCACACATACACATAGTGTATGCGTGAAATCTCAATTCCGTCCGTACACTTAAGGAGGTGGTTAAGGAGCCAGCTCAGGTGGTTCAGGCATCTGATTAGGATGCCTCTGGAGTGTGTCTCCCTAGGGAGGTCCTCGATGCACGTCCCATTCTCAGGACGTCTTCACCAGTTGAAATAATAAAGCTATAGCTAATCCTGGGCCAGATCTGAATAGTTAGTGATTGATCTAAGTCATGGGTTTTCAACCGATGGCCTGCGGACCACAGAGGTATTGCAGGTGGTCCCTGAAAAAAAAAAAAAAAAAAAAAAAAAAACTTTTTTCATTCATCAACTTTGGCCAACATCTTCAGTTTAAAAGTTCTTTATTTATGAATGTCTCTTCATGAATAATGACATCTAGCCTGGTGGCCGTACTGTATATACAACAGCTTTAAGAAAAGCCAGGCCTCGATTCTTTTCCCATATCTTTGATTTGAGGCATGCAGGACAGTAGTGCTATTTTGGGATCAGTCCCACGAGATACAGTATGTGACAGCCCTCGTCAGCCCATGGGACACAATAGTGGTGGTCTCCAGGTTGTTCTTAGTCAGAATGGTGGTCCCTGGGAAAAAGGTTGTGAACTAATTTAGTCTGGCCTCAATAACTCTCTCTGATTCATCCAGGGACATCCGTCTTTAGTAGACAGGATTTGTGTTGGTTGAAATCAGGTGATATTCTGGGGCCAGGTTTGACTAGTCTTGGGTAGCCTTGATCTGGACACAATCAAAACGTCATGGTCCTGACCATGCTTGCTGAAATGGAGTCTTTATATTTGTCAAAGTTGTTTAACCTCAAACTTATACTGCAAATACTGTATCAGAAGGCCCAGGTATAACACATAGACATACTGTATAACCACAAGATACAGTCCCACCACCCCCCACACAATACATGGTACATTAATGCTGTCTCACTTTACCTCTGATTGAATTTAACAGACTGTATGGCTCCTGTTTGTTTGTTGGCCATCAGAGCTCAGAGATTGGATCAGACATTGATCTGCATCCATACAGGTATAGTTGTAAAGAACGGCCGTCAATCACCCAAAACTGCATTATTGCTTCGACGCGGGTCTCTTTGTGTCCACAAATCATCAGACAGAGCTAATTTTATTTCAGCAACGGGTCAATAAATATGGGACAGGGCTGTTGCATTTTATTACACACACGCACGCACGCAGGCACGCGCACACGCACGCGCACACACACACACACACACACACACACACACACACACACACACACACACACACACACACACACACACACACACACACACACACACACACACACACACAGTGATACAGGGCCGGTTCTATATGCATAAGCAATATAAGCAGTCGCAATGGGAAGTGATGGGGATACTGTGGTTCCTGGGAAAATCACACACACATCGGAGCGCAAGGGATGCTGGGAATTGTAGGATACAAAAAACCTGCAGTTCCCGGCAGTGACCACCAGTCAAAGTTGGCTAGTACACCTTTAACTATTCCAAAATGTTTTTCAAAATAGTAAAAAAAAAAAAAAAAAAAAAAAAAAGAAGTTTATAGGGATAAGGGGTTTTGCGGTGTTGACAATGGAGCCCCTAAAAAGGGGAAATTCACCAAGCTTCAAGATCTTTTTCTGAGAACGTACAAATAGAACCAAATGAACCCAAATGGGTCCATTTGGTTCCATTTGTACTCTCTCAGCAAAATAGGTCCTAAAAGAAAAATCATTAACATGCTGAATCGCAACTTGATGATGTCATGGAGTTTTTTTTTTTTTTTTTTTTCAGACCTCCATTTCTAGGAAACACATACATAACTGCCCCCCATCATGTCCACACAACATCTCTAAGGTATAAATGTTGAAAATGGGGAGGGGCGGGGGCACATGAACTAATCTTGCATAGGGCCACTCAATACCTAGAACTGGCATTGGAGTACTAGAAGGACAATATGATTGGGAGAGAGGCAGTGAAAGGACAGGCAGATGAGTAGAAAAGAAGGAGCTGCTCTCGGCTGTTCATTTATTTATGGTAGCGTTTGTTTGCTGTCCTCCGCCTCGACCTCCTGCTTCCTGTATCGCCACCGATACATTATTTACTTTGATTAAACGAGCCCAAATGAGAGGCCGTGTGGTGTTTACAGGAGAACACTGAGGAGCAGGGCTGTTTGCCCTGCTGGTGTGTCCACAGTGGGTTCAGTGGGTCAAATGCAGGCACACATGCACATACGCACGCACACGCACACGCGCACAAACACACACACACACACACACACACACACACACACACACACACACACACACACACACACACACACACACACACACACACACACACACACACACACACACACACACACACACACACACCACGACCACCACAGTCCTTGCCAGGTATTATGTAAAGTAGAATACCATGCCAAAAGGCATGGTATTTTTATTTGCATTTGATTTATTTCCAACAAAAGTCGTCCGGTTGTTATTTTGTGAAAAAACGTTTTTTCTCTGACCCCAACATAAGCTTAGAATGGCGATTATGGGGTGTTGTTCAAATGCACCCATTTCCATCTCTCTCTATATATTTTCTCTCCAACATGTCAATAGTGTGTTGACACTCACAAAGGAAAGAAGAAAGCCTTCTGGTGTGGAATTCTCCAGAATGGCATTAAAAATGGAAATATTTCGGTAATTAAGGACACCTGGGTTCATGGAGGATTCAGAAATGGGGAAAAAAAAGAGGCCAGCTTAATTTCTAGCTTTTTCGTTTACAGGAAGTCATTAAAAATCAATTTATCAAGTTTTGATGTAAAAATACACAAAAGTGAAAATGATCACATTGTTTTCGGCATGCATTGTCAGGTATACGGCCATATAATGCTCACGGATGTGGTCCAAAAGTGTGAGGAAAAAACATATTTTTCCACTTCACTGGTCCTTTAAAGCAGGGGTTTTCAACAAGTGGTCCAGGGACCACCAGTGGTCCCTGAGAGGTCCCTGAGAGGATTCCAGGTGGTCCCCAGGCTAAGTGATGGAAAGTTGGTTAACCAATATTTTAACTCTTGCGAATGTAAAAATGAAACCAAATGGACCCTTGCGGGTCCATTTGGTTTCATTTTTACACTCTCAAGAGTTAAAATATTCACCATCTGAATTAGCACTACTTAATTAAGAAGTCCACACCGTTTTGTCTGCAAAATCCGGGTTGGAATTGTGGACAAAACCAAAGGAATCCTTTAATTTTAGGTCATTGTTGTGAAAATGTCATCAAGTGGTGGTCCACGGCTAAAATGCTGAATAAATGGTGGTCCCTGGTGTCAAAAAGGTTGAAAACCCCTGCTTTAAAGTACCAGCACAGGTCCATATATCGACACGCTGCCTGCCTGCCTGCCTGCCTGCCTGCCTGCCTCTCTGTGGCAGAGAAGCATATTATGGCAACAGCATCCATGTAAAGCCAGCTTTCTGTCAGCCTGTCAGCACTCCCTGTCGGATACGTTATATAACATTGTTCTGTCATGAAATAATAATGTGTATGTTTATCTTGTTAAAGGGGATTTCCACCCATTTTCATCATTGCTTTCATTAATGACATTAACATACTGTACCTTAGAGATGTTGTGTGAACATCAACAACAAAAATCTGTGCTTCCTAGAAACGGAGGTCTGAAAAAATCATTAACATGGTGGAAAACAACCTGATGACATCATCAAGTTGTGTTTCACCATGTTAATGATTTTTTTAGGACCTGTTTATTTCTGAGATTGTACAAATGGAACCAAATGGACCTGTTAGGGTTGCAATTGTTTTACATGGGATATATTGTTGAGAGAAGTTCAGGGTGTGCTCTCTCTTTTGCTGACAATATGGTAGTTGCAGTATATTAATGGACAAACTTGCTATTAAAGCGAAACACTATGTGAGATGTTATATGCAGATGCTAGCAGTCTGGGAGAGAAAGCCCAGTCGATAAGTGTGAACCACAAACAACCACCTGGAAGTAGTAAATTTAGCCTCTGACTAAATCAATTTGGGAGCCACTGGTGTAAACAGGCTTATAGCTGGCAGTTTCTCTCTCTCCCTCTCTCCCTCCCCCCCCCCCCTCTCAGTCTCTCTCTCTCTCTCTCTCTCTCTCTCTCTCTCTCTCCTCTCTCTCTCTCTCTCCTCTCTCTCTCTCTCTCTCTCTCTCTCTCTCTCTCCTCTCCCTCTCTCTCTCTCTCTCTCTCTCTCTCTCTCTCTCTCTCTCTCTCTCTCTCTCTCAGCGCCAATTCCTAATGTGATCCTGGGCTCTACACACCCTCTGCCAACCTGGGGTGGCATCAGACTGGTCTCATGCTTCCTTCAATGCATACCCTAGGCCCACACAAATTTCAGTTTGCTTTGTTGGGACGAGGATGCTTTGATAAAGTAACTGTAACCCTTGTCGCTAAATAAAACCTGGAGCACTTTAAAGTGAGTTGCGAGCCCCTTCTTCTTTTTTCTGGCCATGCTTTGATAAAGTAAACATTTCTTTATTGGTTCCTTATTGGTTGAAATTAATCTCTTCACAGTCAAATCAAAGGTTGGTTGGGTGATTGGTGTAGGCTCTTGTGCAGTTGTATTGGTTGGTTGGTTGGTTGGTTGGTTGGTTATTTTGGTCGTATTGTCTCGTAAATAGTTAATTCAAAAAACTGTTTTGACACCTGACATTTTTAGGAAGAGCTTATTTCCCGTGCTCACAGGCGCACGCGGTGCCCAGGGCAGATTTTTCCCAGGCCCAGAAAAGAATTAATTCCTGCCTACGAAATTGATTTGTTAATGTTATATTAATGTCATAATATGGACAGTACCTTGAACTCATAGGACTCCTCGATGACCACCTCCAGCCTACTGTGCTCTCCCAGAATGGGTTTCCCCATCTCTGCTATCCTCCTGGCCTCCTCCTCCTCTGCGCTCATCTGGCCCTCCGCTGCGTCTGGAGAGACAGACAGACAGACAGACAGACAGACAGACAGACAGACAGACAGACAGACAGACAGACAGACAGACAGACAGACAGACAGACAGACAGACAGACAGACAGACAGACAGACAGACAGACAGACAGACAGACAGACAGACAGACAGACAGACAGACAGACAGACAGGCAGATTAAGAAAGACAGACTCTATTCTTGCCTGGCTCCAGCATCTGAATCATTCACCACCTTAAATTATTTCCCCTGGCGATTCAGGCCCGGTGACGCGGCCTATGGGGGCCATCAGTATTCGTTGAAAATCCGACTACAGCAGCTGATTGGTCCGACAGCCCTGTCACACCACAAACGACGGCGGCATCTCCACTGCAGTGAAACGAGATCGTATCCATCTGGCTATTAAGTCGACCTATTCGTAAATAGTTTCTTTACAGAAGCGTCGGGTTTTATAAACATCATCATCTGACAGCTTTACTGCTTTTGTTCACATGCTAGTAACGCTCGTCGGCTGCGTTTGTTTGGTTAGAAACTGGGCTAGCACATTAGCAACCTCAATGACAACAACTGCTTTCCCAATATTCTGATTGGTTGCCATCAGGGCTGAATTTATGCCGGAACAAGAGTTGTGCCCCTACGGGGCACAGGTCTCCACCGTCCGGGCTCAGGTTTGAACTTGTGCACATTGCAAAGTAGTTTATTGTGAGCGTAATGATACAATACTCATGACTATATATAAACGTATCTTAGTCACTATCTCGACGTCATCTCAGGAGCCTCAAGGGTCCTCCTAGCTCAAAGCCCTCCTAGCTCAACTATGACGTCGTCATGACGTCATGGGACAGACAGATCGTGGGCACGGACGGGCTGCGTGCACGGACAGAGGGCGTTTTATAGTCACCACCTTCGGTGGAGACAATAAGCCGGAATGCCATTCCCCATGGGCCAATTGCGTTCCCCCATGGGCCACCTGCGTTCCGGCTGCGTCCGTGAGCTGTCACTGGCGCTCCCCCACCTGCAGAGACCGATCCTGGAGATAAGAGTGGCGATCTAGCCTCGTTCCTTTCTGTCGTTGCTATAGGATACCCATACAGACACAGTACTAGGCATAGATATGGTACTAGTCACTCGGAACACCACTCTATTGGCTGGGCCTTCCCAGCAGTGGGGGCTGAGCCTTCCCAGCTATGGGATTTATATCGAGAGTCGGGGGGATTTGCTACGGCTCACATGCAGTTCACAGTTCTCGCACGTTGTTTGCTGGGCTGCTGCTGCTACTCCCACGAGCTAACACTAGCCGTCTCCCCTCCCTCGCAACACGGACTATGATCGCTATAATAAAGGTACCTATAGGAAGCGGCCGGACCCCTTATGGGTCCTTACATTTTGTGGTCTCGATTCTCTGAAAACACAAGCACATTGCGCAACGGACTGAGCTTGTGGATCAGCTGTGTGTGTGCCATACTGTAGTTGTGCATCACTGACACACAAACACACACGCCACATTCTGCCCAAAAAACGACTCACAACCCCCCCCCCCCGCCCGCACAGCGAGCGTGCATGTGCGTGAGGTGCGCTCCGGCACATCCCGAGTTACAAATTAAGCACTGGTTGGCATGGACCAATCACTGAAGACTGTTACTTTCACAACGCCCCAACCCATAAACTGCAGTCGTGGGGATCGAGGGCTTTCAGACTGAATAATGAAGTGAAAATGAAATGAGAATTTGAGTGTCAGGCAAACTCCATTCAGCAACATGACGCAACAAGAGAGAAAATATTTCGAGGTCATCACTTTATCAATAATTGAGCTTGAATATGCATCTGATCTGGAGCTGTAGCACCCATAAATGTTAACGCTGCATATGTGTGTGTGTGTGTGCATGTGTGCACGTGAATGTGTGTGCGTGCGCGCACGAGAGAGAGAGAGAGAGAGAGAGAGAGAGAGAGAGAGAGAGAGAGAGAGAGAGAGAGAGAGAGAGAGAGAGTTAGCGTGATCTCTCTCATGCTGAGTAGACAAAGAGCATAGATATAGCTTTAGAAATGAAAGCTGGTGTGTGTGTGTGTGTGTGTGTGTGTGTGTGTGTGTGTGTGTGTGTGTGTGTGTGTGTGTGTGTGTGTGTGTGTGTGTGTGTGTGTGTGTGTGTGTGTGTGTGTGTGTGTGTGCGCGCGCGCGGGTAGGGTTATGTAATAGTGAAATAGAACCAGTGGCAGCATAATGTCAGTTACTTGGTCATTCACTGATGGGCCCACACCCCTCCTTAACCGTAACCCTTCTCTCCCTCCACTCTAAGCTCTTGAACAAAGCTATAAAAATACTAGGTCTATAGTAGTGCTACCCAGTCTCATGAGGTTTAATAGAATATGCACGGAATTGCCATTCCGTCCATACACAACTAGAACACGCAAAAATCTGTGCATCTTATACCAAAATGAATATGTGCATATTATACTGAAATATGTCTCCATTGACAATAACGGAGCGACGCCGTCTCTGCTGACCTCGAGCATTGTGAAGCTCTACTGAGCGAGGTGCTAGCCGAGTGAATTGCCGCGATGAGCATTGCGAAGGTCGGGAGAGCTGACTCAGCCACGTCCGAGTTGCGATGTGTTATGGACAGAATAGTAAATATTATAAAACCCAAACTGACCCAACTAGCCACAGTGACACACTACTGTTTGTGAAAACCACACACCAAGTACATATTTACAGACTTTTTTCTATTAGTGTATGCACGCAATTCTGTGGGTGCCATTCTGTGTATAGTGTACTACTGCCTCTGAGAACGGGTTGAGTACTGACTATAGACACAGTAGGGACAGGAGATCTCGGGCCGCCGCGAACTCGGACCGAGCAAAACTGCGGAGATCTCGGCTAGGTGGTGTGGAGAAGTCGGCTAGGTGGTGTGGAGAAGTCGGCTAGGTGGTGTGGAGAAGTCGGCTAGGTGGTGTGGAGAAGTCGGCTAGGTGGTGTGGAGAAGTCGGCTAGGTGGTGTGGAGAAGTCGGCTAGGTGGTGTGGAGAAGTCGGCTAGGTGGTGTGGAGAAGTCGGCCAGGGGGTGTGGAGAAGTCGTCCCATTAGACATGCATAGGCACCTTTATCACTGCATATCAACCATTATCAGGCCATATACCAACCATCATCAAGTCTTTTATGCTTGATATGTCTTGCTGTTGTGACAATAGACATGTATATATGCACCATTATCACTGCATATCAACCATTATCAAGTCATGACAATAGACATGTATAGGCACCATTATCACTCCATTATCAAGACATATGCATGTTCAATAATACTGGTTTACTCTCAACTAGAGTTGAAAAATTAAATGTTTTATCTTTACCAGAGTTGAATAAATACATATTTCACTCTTTAATTTCACCTCGGGTCCAAGTGTGAACATACCCTCAGCAATTATCAGTCAATCACTTTTGCTGGACCAGGGAAACAAAGCAGTCAATTCACTAGATCAACATGACAATTAATCTTCTACATTCTGTTGTAGCCTTAAAAAGTGCACAATAATAAGGATAATGATATACAAGGGCCTAAAACAGCTGACACTAGCTCACTAAGTAACTAACTATTCCACAGACATGGGCCGACC
This sequence comes from Benthosema pterotum, assembly GCA_039105355.1. Classification (NCBI taxonomy): domain Eukaryota; kingdom Metazoa; phylum Chordata; class Actinopteri; order Myctophiformes; family Myctophidae; genus Benthosema; species Benthosema pterotum. The sequence continues at coordinate 35,975,918 of CM076977.1, forward strand.
TCTCCACTCCCCCGGCCCGACCTCTCCACAGCCGCGGCCCGACCTCTCCACTCCCCCGGCCCGACCTCTCCACAGCCGCGGCCCGACCTCTCCACAGCCGCGGCCCGACCTCTCCACACGATTCGGGCCGACTTCGCGGCGGGCCGACTTCTCGTGCGACCATAGACACAGTATTTATCCACTTTACCGCCACTATGATTTGCTGCTTCTGACTTTACAGAAGTGAATATTTGTAGTTGTCTAAATACCCTGATGAAGTGACAAGTACTTTAATGTTTGTTGTCCTCTCACAGTTATCAGTCTCGTATTGAGTTTCGGTTTGAAATGTCCTGTACAATCCACCAGAAGCACTATACCGAACACTGAATGCGAACAAATCATTTGAACACATAATTTACTCATTGTGAACATGAGTGAGATTCCTGCGGTTTCGCCCCGCGCTGCTCCAGAGTGTCCTTATAATATTGATGTCCCTTCCCTTATCGGCCCCATGGTGAACCCTAGGCCATTTGCAGATCAAGGGCTTGAAAGAGATTGCACGCTAGCCATTTGTGAGTCTGTATGCATGGAGTAGCAGGAGACTGAATATTGATACGCCGTTTGGATTGCGCTATTGATCTTCTGCCAAATGACCAGAAGCAGCACCTACACCAATTACAGTGTGTCTTAAGTTAATGGAACAGGAGCAGTATGGCTTCTAATAGATAATAGTGGTCAAGGTCCAGCAGTTAATTCATATTCTCTAATCCCCCACCCCCACTCACCCGAACGCAGAGCTGCGTACTTGAGATGCGATTCAGCTGCCAAACCTGGACTCCTCCGACTACATGACTTTACAGCACAGCTTGACTTTGAGACATGAAAGCCACAACGTAAAACACTCAGTGCTAGCTTAAAACGTATAAGCACAGTGCCACTTTAAATGCATCACCATCCTTCACGCAGGCTTCTAATGTATTTTAGCCGGATGCGTGGTGCTCGATTCTGCCTTTTTGTAGCATTTCTTTGGACCAAATGTGTATCAGTCAGATAACTCATGAATAGATTTAATAGAATCCAAATACAGGTGTGCATAGATAATATATTATTTTGGCATTCGTCTCTGCTGAAATTATTTCCCTAGTCGGGACAGTTAAACCCCCTCATTCTGTCGAACACGACAGGCAGATCTCGACAATCAATTGATTCCATTTTTTAATCCATCTTTTGATCCGAGAGTATCGTCTGACAATCGTTGTGTTGTTGCCTTTCATTTGGGACAGAATGGGCGCGGTCATTTTGAAAAACTTCTATCCCAGCCATTCAAATGGCATCAGGGAATTTAAGTTTCTGTCTCTAGGCCTTGGACACGACGAGAGCAGTAGGCGTGGTCCGTCGCAGTTGCAACAGAAGTCCAACATAGTTAACTCTCTCAGTGCCAGCCCTTTTTCATATTTTTGGAGGTCGCCAGTGCCAGCGATTTTCATCTAAAAATCATATTTCATATTTCGGTCCATGTTTCCCGACGGACAAGTTAGTGGACGGACACACACTTTTGGTTCCGGGTTAGTCCGTCCCTTGTTATGCTCTAGCAATGGTCGCCGCGGTCGCTGCTAGCTGCTGTTAGCATGGGGATCGGATTAAACCGGCGCCGGTAAGTAACGTCACGAACAGTAGCGTTAACGTCAGCGGCATCAGTTGTTACTGTAAATCATAATGATAACGGGTGACGTAGATTCATTTCAACGGCATGAAAACTGTTAAGAAAGCAAGCGACGCCGACGGGATCCACCTCTTCCACTGTCGTCTCTGGTTTCCATGGTGACGCTCCTCTACAGCGTAGCTCTCGTCCACGTTGTTAACACGACGCCAAAAGCTGCGTTCTGCCGTCGTAGGAGAGGGTAGGATGGCCGCGAAGATTATATATCGAGCATAGAGCGATTCATTACTGGCGTCGTAGGTCAGACGTTCTACCAATCTTAAATAGGCTATTATCTCAGATTCACCACCTGAATGTTGCTTACATGGGTAAAAATAACGGGTACTGAACGACACTTGACAAACTTGACAAAATACAAACTTTTAAAAAGGGCACATTGCTGTCCAGAGGGCAGAAGGGCAGGCGCTCTAAATAATATTTATGCCACAGAGATAAATAAACAAACTCCAGCGATAGAAGGGAAGCGGAGCGCCATTCATTCATTATCCTTTCCATCCAGACGGTGTTTTCATACAAATAGATAATACTCTGACACACCCTGTGACCCCCACTGCACTTCTGTTATATGTTTGGCTCAGAGCCAAGTTGAGTTATGCCAAATCTCATCTCATTAGTCAGCTGTGCCAAAACACTGCTCCCATTTAATCCTATTCCATAATTCCTCCTGCTCTCTCTCTCTCTCGCTCTCTCTCTCTCTCTCTCTCTCTCTCTCTCTCTGAATACAAAGTAGCCAGCTAGACCAGGGGTCTAGGTGCAGAGGGCCACAAGCTGCGATCTGTGCATCTGAAATGTCACTTCACAAATCAGACTGGCCAGGAAGGAGCCTATCACCGTATAAGCGGGGCATATTGAAGGTTGAAATGGAGCTGAGGATTCTAGACTAGTCTAGAACTAGTGGCTAGAGTGGCTAGAGGACTATAGTTCCACACTACTCCAGAAGGCCACCTTGCATTATACTGTTGCAGCAAATATAGCCAATCGACCAGCTCAAAATGTGTCGCAGTGTGGTGTGTTCTGAGCCTATAGCTATTTTTTGCTAGATTTGAACATGCTATGCAGAATATTTAACAGTTTGGTTGTTTTATTGCTTAATAGGCTTGCTCTTCATACCCCGCAAATAAGCGGAGCACCAATGTGTTTTCGCCGCCCTAGATCCATGTTTTTGTTTTAGCTTAAAATAGTCCCTTTACTCCTACCCAAACAGAAAACATCCTATCTAGCCGGCGGATGGATTGCCGTGGAGGGATGTAGTGCCACAACATATAGAGGTACAATTGATTAAGTAGTGATACAGCCCGGCAGCCCCGGTGATCAGCTTAGGTTTCACTTCGTCATCATAACACGTCATCCTCGTCACTATGTGGAACCAAACCTCATTCCTAACATTACAACCCTCCTCCCTCCGTTTCCCAGATGCCCTTGTGCGCACGTGAGTGGCTCAATTTCCGCTTTCGTCATCACAACCAGTCGACATTAACCCTATGTTGGCGGTGATGATGGATTTTCACCGTAACATTAAATCATCTGCAAATTTAACACTACTAAACATAAAAGACATCACGAATAAGGCACCACGAAAAAGGCACCACGAATTAGGCAGCTTCATCTATTGCACAAAAAAGACGGGGTAGACAGGTTTTGCAGAGGAACTGTTAATATTTGAGTCATTATAATGCTGACGTTAGATAAAACCAGGCTTGTTTCCATTCCATGCCAGCTTGGGAAATCAACAACGATGGCAATGGCCATCATAAACTAATTTGGAACTGAAGACAGAAGGAGAGGAGGAATTATACAAAGTAGGGAGCATTGATGACATCACCATGATGCCAAAATCAAACAAGTCAATCAAACTGTTCCTGAGAGCAATTTACATTAAAGCTCCTATATGATATGAAAGT
>CM076977.1:35982017-35997017 GCA_039105355.1 Benthosema pterotum
GCCATTTTTAAATGACGTTTTTATGTGGGAAGATCCACCACAACCATAGCTTTAGTTGTATCAAAAACATGAGAAATTGCGGAAAAAGTACAAAAATGACAGCACTCCATCCTAAATGTATTGAAAATTCAGCCTTTCAAATGTGCATAATTTTCTATTGATTCTATTGTTGTACTATGCTTTAAGCCACACCTGGGCATTATGCGGCCCGGGGGCCAAATGCGGCCCTTTGGCTGACTCTGACCGGCCCGGGGACCACCAGTGGTCCTTGAGAGAGTTCCAGTTAAATATGGAAAGTTGGTTAACCAGATGTAACTCTTTGAGAGCGTAAAAATGAAACCAAATGGACCCTTGCGGGTCCATTTGGTTTCATTTTTACACTCTCAAGAGTTGAAATATTTATCTGAATTAGCCAGAGAATGTAAAAGACTGGCCATTTTTGGTTTGCCTGTTTTGCTTGTGAAATCCAGCCTGATATTGTGGACAAAAGCAAAAGAAATCTTTAGCTTTGGAGTCTGTGGGGCTAAAATGTCATCAAATGGTGGTCCGTGGCTCAAGTACTGAATAAATAGCCCTGGTGTCAAAAAGGGTTGGTTTTACTCTTACTTTTATCTTGAAATTTAAATTGATACTTCACAGACTTTAGTTCAGCCTTTAGTCTTGGCCCTCTACAATATTTTATGTATCTCATTTGGCCCCTTGGGAAAAATAATTGCCCACCTCTGCTTTAAGCGATGCAAACACATGTTTTCTCATGCCAATAAAGCAATAAAGCAAGTTGATTGTGTTGTTTGTGTGTACAACTGTACATGGATGTGTAACGTGTGTCTGCCTGTGTAACGGCCAGGATTCAAACTCGGGTCTCCCATAAGAAAGTCCAACATCTTAACCACTAGACCAAAGGGACATCCCCTGGATCCGGGGGCATACGCTAGACTTTGGAGGCCATCACGACAGAAGCTGTAGCCACCTGCTACACCTGTGTGTCTATTTTGCATGGGTGGGATGACGTCTCCTTTACTCCATTCAACACTTCCATTCAGACTAATCTGCTCGGTAAAGTGTGTGTATGTGTATTTACTAGGGTCATTGAGTTGAGCCGTGATCCGTAAAACTCGACTAACACGATTCACCAAAACGGTGCACTCACTGACCGCATTGTGTCTGCAAGCCTGCCTGTCTGTCCGCCTCCTCCCGCTGCCCATGCAGAGTCAGCATGGCTGTGGTTCTGTGTGCTGCACATTAAGACTAAGCTCTTCTAGACAAATTGGGTGGTGTTGATGAGTTGCGAACAATGGCTGTAGTCTAATCGTTGACTACAAATAGCTACAACACGCCAGGCAGCAGGGGAGGGATAACAGCAATACATCACCCTCTTCTGCAGTATATGGGTGCATGGATTGTTAGTGGGGATTGAGCCCCTGCTATGTAAATCTATGGAAAATAATGGAGCAATCTCAAATTAATTGCAAAAAAAAACATATTGTCTGAGGGGAAAGTTTTGTAACTGACCTTCACAGAATGTCGACCATTAACTTTCCATATAAGGCAAAAAAATATATATAAATTTCATTATGCTTTAAAGCACAACTTTTTGTTTGTTTTAGGCTGTTATTAGAGAACGTAAACAAGGGTGTTAATTGTTTTGCATTCTTTGCTTTCTTAGGTTTTAGGGATTTTAGCTATGGGAGGGGATATTCGAACATGGTCCTAAAAACATATTTGTTTACAAAAAAACGAGTTCTTTTTTATTATCTATACAGTCCTAATAAACCCCAGGAAATTACAACTGGACATAAATGATGTACAGAATGCCTCCTTCATATTCAGTAGATCCTGTGAACTTCCATGGCCAGTTAAAAATTCTTGGGGTTTATCATGGCTGTAGTAGATAATAAAAGAAGAAATGACTTTAAATTTTTGTAAAGAAATATGTATTCAGGACCATGTTCGAATGCCCCCCCCATAGCTAAAATCACTAAAACTAAAGAAAGCAAAGGATGTAAAACAATTAACACGTTTTTTACTTTCTCTAATAACAACCTAAAACATGAACCTTGGTTGAAAAAAAAAAACAAAGTTGTCCTTTAGGTTTTGTTTTTTACTACACCAGGCCAAGGCATGAGGAGAAAGTATGATTTGCGATCTGTCCGTGAGTGTGTGTCCGTCTGTTCACAGCTAATCTCACACTGTTTATCTGATCCCTGTCATACTTTGCACACACTCCCTGGATGCCAACGATAAACCTCTAGCTCCACATTTGTCTAGAACTGCCTGCCTTATAGCTCCGCCATGAGGCAGCTTTTCACACCTCACCTACAACTGCACTGATCTGCATGAAACGTTGCATGCACCCTCCCTAAAGGACAAGCATGAACCTGTGCCCCCTGGCACCTCCCTAAAATCACCAATGTTCATATTACTCCACCAGATTCTGTCCCAGAATCCCGACAGTGATTACACACTAGCTCTACAGTCACATGCTCTAGACGGATCTATCCCATATTTCATATTCCATCATGATTGTCTATAATTGCCATCCAAAACCTGCAGGATTTGCCTTTTTTGAACAATAAGCATCAAAATATTAAGGCAGGGTGCAATTTACGTGAACTCTTTAACACACTTTCCTACTAGGCGAACAAATACAACACACCACTGCATTTCTATTTCATTTAAAACAAACATTTGGCATTGTTGTATTAAAACCATTGCTGGCCTTCATCATCACCTGATGCATATCAAAATTGACCGAACCTTAAATGAATTGATCGAACCGACCTTAAATGAATTACTAATCATTTTCACTGATATTGATGGTGCTATAATATCGTCTCCATCAGTATTCAACTAATTCTCTCTCCCTCAACCACTACACAGCATGTTATCCTCACACTGACCCAGTTATTGTCTTCTTTGGGGTCACGCAGTGCAACGACGCGGAAGCACCCGTGACTATATAACTAGTGTTATACGAAAGAAAAGACATACCTGAGATTCCTCTCTTGAGCCAGCGCGGCTCCTCCAGCACAATGAAGAAGTTTTCATGCTTTTCATACTCTTCATCGTCAATGATCCTGATCTGGAGAGTTTGACTACCAAAACAAAGACACAAAGACACAAAGACACACACACACACACACACACACACACACACACACACACACACACACACACACACACACACACACACACACACACACAAGGTTCATGAAAACAGAATAAGTGGTTTATCTTGTAATTACATTTTAAATATAAAAACACAAAAGAAGAGGCACAAAAGAAAATGATTCAAGCCGCAAGCTAAGCCTGCAGCACCGCACTGTGTATGGATGTAAACGATCGATGGACGCATTAATAGTTAAAGGGACTGTGATAGTAAAATCAGACTCATTCACCTCAGAGAGGCCACATTGCATGTACTGTCGTATCGAAAATAGCTGATCCACAAGCTCGGCTGGATCAGCTGTTTTTGCTATATATGAATTGAATTCCTAAATTGTTTTTTTTTTATATGACATCAGGATCTTGATCATTTGCTAACCGTGTCAACAACGCCTTCTCCCCACTTGTCGCACACATGTAATAAACAATACAGAACAATAAACCCCAAAATGGAATGCGGTGCTAGTGGGGTAGTCCTGGAGTTCAATCCACTTTGTCCTGGGCTTTACACAAAGCAAGATTAAGGTATAAGTCTGTGCTGGAAATCCTTGTTCACTGTTCAGTAATGAAGCGATAAGTCTCTAATGCGTTGCGGTGAGCGTGATTGATATCCTAAAATGTACGCACCCACGCACCACGTGCACCCACACACACACACACACACACACGTACACACAAACATAGAAGAGAAGAAAAGCACCTCATCAATAGTTAATGTACAAACGTACAGCGCCAGCCCCCCTATTGATGTCGGCCTCAGCAAATCCTCAACCCATGCACGCACGCACGCACGCACGCACGCACGCACGCACGCACGCACGCACGCACGCACGCACGCACGCACGCACGCACGCACGCGCGCACGCACACACACACACACACACACACACACACACACACACACACACACACACACACACACACACACACACACACACACACACACACACACACACACACACACACACACACACACACACACACACAATAAAGCCAAGCAGGCGAATGGAAGACTCCCTCCCCATCGTTTTCTGGACCAAGACCAGCTGGTAAATCAGACCAGGCGAGGCAGAAGGCAGGAAGTAGGATCAATAATTCAGGGTAAAAGGGAAAGGGCTGCAGAGAGAGAGAGAGACAGGGGCTCGGATCTAGGCATATTAGGCATGGGGGGGGACAAAGCCCCCCTAAATGGCCTGACTGCCCCCACCAAACATGATGGCATGCAAAAGGTTGTATTCCTACTGGTTCGGAGATATCATTTCTGGTGGTGGGCAAATACAGAAATTAGCATTTTTTACATGATATATCACATATCACAAACTGCAAAACTAGCCAACCGTGCCTTCAATTAGAATTTAATCAGCTCCTTTGGATTCCTTAACCCACAAAATATAGATTTAACCACTGCCACCTTGATTTTAGGTCATCTAGGAGGCGAGATAGAGAGAAGTAACCATGTTTAAACAACCTATTTTTCTTATTCTGATTCGTTAAAATGTTTTATTTTTATTTTTGTGATTTGTTAAAACATATTTTTCTCATGCCCCCCCCTAAGGGGGACAGGTTAGATCCGGGCCTAGAGAGAGAGAGAGAGAGAGAGAGAGAGAGAGAGAAAGAGAAAGAGAGAGAGAGAGAGAGAGAGAGAGAGAGAGAGAGAGAGAGAGAGAGAGAGAGACCTCAGAGTCAGACAGATAGAGACCAGGAGAAAGAGAGATAAAGTGGACACTGCACAGAAACAGAGAGAAAGAGAGATGATAATCTACTCCTCCTTAACCACATTTACCGCAAGACTTTCGATTCCCAGTGCATGATGGGAGCTCTGTGACTGAAGCATGGCTCCCTACCACTAACCAATCAGTAAGGAGATATCTTAATGTGCACAGCAACCATTACTGTGTTCGATTTCCAGAGCGGCAATCACACACTGTGTGTGTGTGTGTGTGTGTGTGTGTGGTTTTGTAATTGCTACATGGTGGGGACGTCCGTCTGACAGCACACTCACCAACTGGGGACCCAAAATCCATCTGGGGTCCTCACCCGAGGTCCCCACACCGTTTATCATTTAAATCAATCCAGAACATTGCAATTATGTGCCCAGTGAAGTTCTGTGAAATGTCCCACTTGGTCTTTAAAATCTGAAAAGTGTGTTAAAGTGTGCTAAAAGTGTGCTAGAAGTGCTCCTCCAGTGGCTACAACAGGTACTGCACAGGAGTGTGAAAAGTTTACACACTTCCTGCTGTCTAGCCAATGGGAAGAGAACAACCCCCCCCCCCCCCTCCCCCCAGTTAATTAACGACCCGCAATCATAATGCTTCAGGAGAGTGGGAGAACATCCCCCCCCCTCTCCCCCAGTTAATTAACGACCCGCAATCATAATACTTCAGGAGAGTGGGGGAACAGCCCCCCCCCCCCCCCCCCCCCTCCCTGTGCCTGGGCAATTTGAATTCTCTGTCTGTTTGTACAGAGTGGCACTGAATGTCAGAACAGTTTGGAGTTTGGAAGCATAATTTTCTTACAATATCGTTGTTGACATTATTGTCTTTGTAAACCTTTTAGTGTTTTAAGAAGTATATGTTCTTTAGCATTGCCAAATACTAGCAGCAAGGGTAAAGTAATACAATGAATAATTTTCAGGATTCAAAGTCAAAAATGGCAAAAAGCAGCAAGCTCAAAAAAGTTTATCCAAAATAGGAACCTGATTCTTAAAAGGTACCGTAAGTCATTTGGGTGATTTGAAAAATCCCACTGGCCTGGCCTCCCGGTAACAAGATCTGCACACTAAATTTTGGGGTTCAACCACCCATTACTCTACTAGCTTCCAAGCTGTTATGTAGAAATATTCCTATTATTAATGCTGTTTTACACAGTGGTTCTCAAATTGGATTCCAGGGAATCTTGACTGTATACATCCCTAATTAATTATGAACATCATTGTGTCAGGTTAGATATGTCCATTTGGTTCCATTTATAGACCATATATTTTTCTGTTCCATTTATAGAACAGAAACATATTATATAGTATACAGTATACACTGAAGCTGTGTGTGAAGTTGGTCTGACCTCTTCAACAGCTTATGCTCTGAGTTGAACTGTCAGCTAGACTCTGCGCCCATCCCCCACTCCACTCAACTGTAGCACTCTGTAGCATCTTTCATTCAGTGTGGACTGGAGTGGGGGATGGGGGGGGGGGGGGGGTGTGCAGGTGCATTGATTACAAGAAATTATACTCCACTACATCTCAGAGCCAAACATTGTTAAAACATTAGGCCCACTGACCCACTACAATCATTTAAAAGGTATAGTAAGTGATTTGTGTGATTTGGGAAATCCTCCAGTCCTACTGGTTACAAGATGTGCACATGCACATACTCTACAGTGGGGTGAAGTGCACACCTTACCTTACCATAATGAAGCATTTTAACAGAAAAATTTCAGCATGGAACAGGGGTTGACACTAACACTTGCCCGCTTGCCCGGGGGCAAGTAAAAAAAATGGTGGGGCAAGTGAAGACTGCTACCTGGTTGCCCAATCGGGCAAGACCTCTGTGTCTTTCCCTGCTTTCTAGCTGTCCACAATTCCAGGCTGGATTTGGGAAACAAAACAGGCAAATTAACATACACATCAAAATGACCTAATCTTCTACATTCTCTAGTTGTGTAGCCCTGGGCTAAATAATGAATTTTAACTCTTGAGAGTGTAAAAATGAAACCAAATGGACCCGCAAGGGTCCATTTGGTTTCATTTTTACGTTCTCAAGAGTTACATCTGGTTAACCAACTTAACTGGGGACCCCTGAAAACCCCTGGTTTAAAGCATCCAAGTAGGAAGTAAACTTAAATGCAAAATTTACAATGTATTTTTGGGGGGCAAGTGACCATGACCTGAGGGCAAGTAGAACCTGACTTGCACTTGCCCGATGGGCAAGTGCCTCTGAGACCTTAGTGTCAACCCCTGATGGAACACGCAGTAGGACAGGGGTCTCAAACTCAATTTGTATGATTCTTATGGGTATCCAAATAACATAATAAAATGGATTATTATATAATCAAGCTGGTGCATTCTGTATTTCAATAAAGGGAACTTCTTATTTAAGTAGATCCAGTTTGATCAGTTTAGTGAGTAGAGTTGCTGCAGGAGAGAGCACCCCCCCCCCTCTCCCCCAGTTAATTAACGACCGGCCATCATAATATCCTGGGAGAGTGGGAGAATACCCCCCACCCTTGCACTGCATTGATTGGGTCGTTAATTAGCAAAAACAGCAGAAGCCTGTCTGGGGTGTTCACATGAGACTGAGGCGACCTGTGCTCTCTCCAATGTGGAAAATGTTGAGTCAAGTATTTTTGTACACTTTGCAACACTGCATCTTTCGTCAAAGGCAACTTAATTTTTGGACATAAGAGGAATTGTAATAGTAGTGAGTACCATGAAATTATTCCATAAGATTAGCTGATCTGCAAGCCTACAATGTGTTGCCTCTGCAACACGTGTGCTTGTAGATCTGTTGTTTTCACCATATTTGAAAACACAACGTAATATCTCAACTGAATTCCTACAATTCCAAGTCATCTCAGGGTGGGGGGATTTAGTAGACAAGAATGTTGGCAGAGCTTGAGAGCATTGTCATAGCTGATTTTACTGTTGTTTCCATGTTCAACATAGCCAATGTACAAGCTCACTATGTGTTGAGCTTATATTTTCAGTATGCAGTCAAGCATACAATGGCATGTCTTTTATTTCTTCTGGATCTCTTCTCCATTAGTCCCTTCCCCCCTAAACATTTTTGTCACATAGCTTTCTGTTATTTTAGAATCAGCACTCATTTTTCAGTTCATTTACTGTCTAAATCAGACATGGGCAAACTGCGGCCCGGGGCCCACATGCAGCCTGTTAAGCCTTTTAATCCGGCCTGCCAAACTTGTCCAAATTATATTGTCCTGCATGATATATCACGCAGGACAGTGACACGCTGTGTGGAACTGATTGATGAAGATATAGTCGGCAAGTTAAACCAAAACAAACACTTCTACCATACTTACCCATTTGTCCTAATATTATCCTACGCAATAAAATACATAAATACAACCCATTACACCCAATAGTAGGCTACTAATGAAATAATTAAATCAACACACCTGCAAGTAACCCAAGTGAGCTTTTGAATGTCATTTATTCTGCTTTCTGAGCTGACTATGGCTTCTGGTTGGCCCTGCTGGTTTAGGACAGATTTTATTTGTGCTGGTTTGTAAGGCTGTATACCGAAGCTCGGGATTCGAACCACTCGCTCGCTAAGGTCGCCACGCGAACGAATATTAATGATCCTGAACCATTCGCATTTATTTATTTATTTAACTTTCCCCCCATCTAGTAGATATGCGACATCGAGGGGTCAGAAACTCGCTGTGAAACGCAGTTACTGCAGTTGGAAATGCATTGTTTTCAATGCTTCGAAGCTCGGCCTGAATCTGCTGTTCGATGTTCGAAGGGCAAATTAAGCCCTAGTATACACCACTACTGGTTTGCCTGGATCTGACCTGCCCTGAACGTTTGCCATAGCAGGACATAGCATACATGCAAACACATTTGTCCAGTAGTTTCTTTCTAGTGTCTCAATCAATCTGAAACAGGTTGCACATGACCGCAGCTGCGACATGCAGTGAGGCTTTCCAACTGACTGGCTGTAGGCCTATTGTTCTGTGCAAAATATAAAATCCCTGATAGATAAATGATAGTTTGGAAACAAATGCACCCTTATCGGTCTGTAACTACTGTAGTGTACAAATGGAACACATAGACCCATTAGTTTGTACCCGCAATCTGAAAGCTCACAACACGACTTCCAGGGGGTCCCCAGCTAAATGACAATTTTAATCCAAATTTACCCTTACCCTAACAACCACACTTTTTCATTGCATAATAATAGTGATAATACTCTTATTAGAGTGTCAAAACACTGCCATTTACTACTTTTATATAGAAATTAAATTAATATTATGCAGAATTTAGTACAGCCTTTAAGCCCGGCCCTCCACAATATTTTCTGTATCTCATTTGGCCCCTTGGGAAAAAATAATTGTCCACCCCTGATTTAGCTGCTTATGAGCTTATTATCTATTATTATTATTAGCCTATTGTTATTATTATGCTGATCCATTCGTATATTGGCCCAACCAGCCAAGCTTGAATCACAGACCACATGGACTTGCCACTAAAGCTGCAGGTCCACTCCACAAACATGCTGGTCTCACAATTATTTAATTCCTTTCGGCCAGTGGTTTTCAACCTTTTATTATTTATTCATAATTTGAGCCCGGGCCACCATTTGATGACATTTTAGCCCCACAGACTCCAAAACTACACCTATATTTGTTTTGCTTTTGTCCACAATTCCAGGCTGGATTTTGGAGAAAACAAAATAATCAAACGTACAGATCAAAATGACCATTAATCTTTTACATTTTGACGTTGTGTAGACTTGGGCTAATGCACATGATGAATATTTTATTTTTTGAGAGTGTAAACATGAAACCAAATGGACCTGCAACTGCAAAGGTACATTTAGTTTCATTTTTATGCTCTCATAGAGTTACATCTAGTTAACCAACTTTCCATCATTTAGCCTGCGGAACACCTGGAATCCTCTCATGGACCACTGGAGGTCCCCGGACCACCTGTTGAAAAGCCCGGCTTTAGGCTACTAAAATAAAGCCGCTGCCCTCGTCTCTTCATTCCTACACAACAACCGTCATTGGTTATTATTATTGTCGACCTAATCAATCTATCAACTTGATGACAGACTGCTCCATACAGGCAACATCAGTGCGGGGACCACCGACCACTGCTTAAACGTGTATGCATGTACTTGATATTGGTCACGCAAGCACACAGTAAGCGTGCACGCAAATTGCTGCATGGATACATGCAGTCACGTTTTCAAAACCACACGTCTGCATTACGATGGGAGATTTTGTGTCCTGTGTGCGCTCAAATCTCCTACACAAAAACACACACTTTCACCGCTCGACAATAAATCCTGGCACGGTCATGCGTCTGACGGTGCATAGGTCTCGCTGTAAGCACAGGACTATCCCGCACCATCGTAGAAAAATAAAACTCAGGTCCGCGAGCCCGCGACGATCGAAAGTGATGGTCGCTTTCTTGTCCAACTCCACGGAAAACAAAATTGGTCAGCTTGCGGCTACAATGAATGAAGGAAGGGGAGGGGACGATGTTACGGGCAGTAGTAGAGGAGTTGCGACATTGAGGGGCAGAAAACAGCAAGCGGCCTACTTAAAGTAAAGCGTGATTTACAACGGCCATGCTCGTGTAACATGGATACTATTAGGCATACTACAAAACTATTTAAAGTAAAGTGGTACAGCGGCCGTGCCCGTGCAACATGGGCTAAGTGGTTTCAGAGAATTAAAGCTGGGCTGTCGCCTGAGGACTTGTCACAGATAGCTGTCCCAATGCTGAATAAAAGTATGTAGAGCAGCCGCCATTACACCTTTCCATGGAAGTGAACGGAGATGTCGCAACTCTGGTTATTTGCCTTTCTGTATGGTGCAACTCTGCCTTTCTCTATGGCTCTGGTAGAGTTGCACCCAGTTGTGCTAGGTCTGGACGGTAGCTTTTTGACATCACGATAGTCTGAGGAATTAATTTACTTGGGTGTATTAGCCGCTGTGGACGCAGTAGGAGCGCAATTAGTGGCTAAGAACATTGCGGTAGTAGTAAGCAACTATCTTGTGAAGTTTGGTGCAATATGAGCTTGGGGATCTTCTGTGATGGTGTCAAAACTGTGTTGCCTGTGTTACTCCAATTGAGTAGCTGTGATGTGATGTGATGTGATGTGATGTGATGTGATGTGATGTGATATTTTTAAGCAAAAATGTAACCAATATGACTATAGTAACTACTATTTTCTTTGGAGGCCTACTGTGGCCCCTAGAGAAGTCAAAAAGGCTAGATTTTTTTTTAGAGATGATCAAATACAGGAAGACTAAATGAAAAACATAAAAACAATGAAAAAAAATGATTGAAATTCGCTTATTTTGACCATAAACCCGCTTATAGGAACTTTAAGTCCTCATTTGCTTGGTGTGCTCTGCTGCTGTTGCAGTTGAGACCTAACAAAAAAAGTTCTGAAAAAGTTTTGTATTTTGCAAAAATAAATTTCAGTACAACCTGAAAGGGTGTAGATGTGTTCCATAAAGAAAGACCTGAAATTGTGGTATGGTCACAAACTGTACTGTCTGATGTGTAGGCAGAAATGCTCTGTCTATACAGATGCCCAGAAAGAGTAATATCTAAAACTGTTGTGCAGTGTTGTCCCCAGAAAGTATGCACTATCTGACCGAGTGTTATCAGATGGAGTCCCCAGGAGGATGCAATATCTGAACGAGTGTTATCAGATGGAGTCCCCAGGAGGATGCAATATCTGACCAAGTGTTATCAGATAGAGTCCCCAGGAGGTATGCCATCTGAGGTGTGCTATGGTGTCCCCAGGAAGGCGGAATATCTGTTGGTCCCCAGATGGATGCGCGGAGTCAGGTCTGGGAGAAAAAGTATTGAATTTTGCTAATTTAAAGTGATATTCTGGTTCCTGAGGTTTTTCTGAGCATACATGATTTTTTTCAGAGGCGTACCATGTCTAGAAAGGGGTGTCCCCACACCGTTGGTGTCCACTCATGGGTCCCCATCATGTAGCATTTACAAGCCTGTGTGTGTGTGTGTGTGTGTGTGTGTGTGTGTGTGTGTGTGTGTGTGTGTGTGTGTGTGTGTGTGTGTGTGTGTGTGTGTGTGTGTTACTGTGCTAGGGTGACCAGGTGTCCCTTTTTGCATGGGACAGTCCCTCATTTCCAAGACTTTTCAGATGACCCACAAATTCAGAACCTGCTTTAGATGTGTTTTTAAGTCTTTTAAAATAACCCCAGTATTCCCCTGGTGCCACTATATTTCCACACTCGCTCCAGAGAGGCCAAATTGCATGTTGTCGTATAAATAGTGGATCTACGAGCCCAAAACACAATGCATTACAGCGCAATGCACTATAGTAGGTGCCTGGCGCGCCTCTTATAGTGTAAAACACCAGAACCGTTGCTGCACATAAACATCCTGTTTGGGAAGCTTGCTAATGTCAGCTCAAACGGAGCCATCCTTGCCAACGGCAACGTTCCCATCTGCACCACGGGATAATCATTGTCTGCAGGAAGAAGCCTTGTGTTGACTGCAAGCCCTCGGCTGTGTGCAAGCCCTTGCCTTCCTCTTGAAAGCAAGAGCCCAAATTGTAGGATAATCACAACACATCTCACGTCCGCTGTCCACAGACCCCTAGTGCAAGAAGTATAACCATGCCTTAAGGGTATCACAGCAAGCCTAGCTAAGTAACAGATGAGACGAGAGAGAGGTCTGCGAAGGGAGGTCACAGAAGCACTAGAGACAGAATGAGAAGACGGGGGTGTTGATGTGATCACCAGTGTACCGGTAGGGATTAAGTCCTGTAGCAGAGCACAGATCATTAAGAGGAAGGACCACAGGGAAAGTTGGATTAAATTAGAGCGAGGGAAGGAGGAGTGTGCGTGAATGTGTTGTGATGGTAAACATTTCAAATATTATAGTGCAACATGTTTGGAGAAGCTTTCCCCATCCCAGAGTTTATGGGGAGTGGAGAATTCATTTCTGGGCTGCGTGGGCGACGTCATGGAAGGGGCTAGACTGCTTGGCTCTATATTACACAACAATCATACAGGTAATGCAGTGGGATTAGCCACGGACAGATACGCAATCATACAAATGACCGTATTGTGACAATAAAAAATAGCATATACAGTAAATTAGGGTCGTCTTTTGGCATGAGGGTCTAGTCTTTTGGCATGTTGTTAGATGATAAATGGCGCCCTCATGCCACACTGAAACAACACACGGGTGCACAGCGCACACAACACAACAACAGCACACAACACAACATCAGCACACAACACAACAACACCTTACAACACAAACACTGCAAAGTGGAGGAAGTGGAGCAACATGAACTTTATCCACTTGATCAAAGAGGATCAAGATTATAACAGAGGAGAAGGTATGATGCCTATCCAACTCCAACCAACACAGCAGCGCTGTATAAACAACTAGCACTGACAGATCCCCCTAGCAACAGTGCTGCTTAATCTTAGTTCCTAGATCCCACCTATAATGTTATGTGAATGCAGGGAGACCTGAGACCTCATTGTTACTGGAATAAGACATGACAATTAAGAGCATCCATTTTATCCCATTTACACTCTATTGTGATGTGAAGTGATATGAATAATAATCAGATTGTCTCCAAATAATCAGTCTTGAGGGGGAAATGGGGGTCGCTTATAATCAGAGTTGTCTTATATTTGGGAAAAGTCAGGTAAACAGCTCTTTTGTCTTGTGTAGATGATGACGGAATCAATTTTCGGCATATACCTAGTAGTTGTCAGCACTGCAGGCTTAATGCCAAGGATGCACAGATTAGGTGTTTACAGGTTCAACACGTACCGTACTGTACCGTACCGTGCTACGGCCATCTGTCATGTCAACATGCCCCTGAACAACACCCAGAGCCCCCCGCCTGCTCGCCGTACGTTATTATCAGCTGAAATTGCTGAGACGGCATCAAAACGTTCAGGGTTTTCTTCAGTGTATCACTCTGATGGCCTTTAGATGTGATGTGAGCGTGGATGTGAAGGATGGCTCCATGGGTACGGCACATTACCAGTGAGAGGCCTGTTGCCCGTGTCTCTGAGGACACACCGACATAAACCATATCCCAGTGGACAGAAGATAAGGCAGCATCAAGCCATATTAAAATGGATTGGGGGGGTGTTTGGAGAGAAAGAAAAAAGGAGCTATTCCGCTTGGGAATAACCGGAATAGAGAATTAGGCAGAAAAGGAGGAGAGAAACGAATTTGGACAGGGTGTGACCTTGAAGCGGCTCCACCATGAATTTTACATTTTTCAAGATCTTTGGTGTTTTTCACCATCCACAGTGTATGTTTACACCCCCAAAAATTTTTTTTTTTTTTTAAACAATCAGGCCTACACAGTCACAGATACAGGTATCTGTGACTTTCTGTGTGTGTCTGAATGGGGGCGAGTGACCTGTCACTGTCGAGGGGGTGTGGGACCCACACCCCCTCTCAAAGAAGCCCAATGAAAGTGATTGAAACAAGACAGATCATGCATATTCTAATTGGGCAGTGAATAACAATGAGGTAGGCGAGGGGAAGCAGTGAGGAGGGAACGGGGCTGTTTTTGTGGACATTTCTGGTACTGGAGCCAAATAACACTGCTGCAGTGAGAAAATACAAAAAAAAAAAACTTATCAGAGTGGTTATTTAAGCTATAGTGTGTATAAAAAGGAGAAGCAACATTTATGACACATTTGATTTTCATTTCAAATCATGCTGGATGCCCTTTAAAGTGAGGAAGAAATTATTGTTTCATAAGAGAGTGGATTTGATTTGATTTCTATTTGTATTACATATCAAGCAAGAAAACAAATTACATGTTCATCTAAGAAGCGCCAAGGGTATTCAGTATTGTGGTCGGTCTAGGACTCACAGCATTACAACAAATTACCGTACAAATCAATACATAACACAATCAAGAGCTACACTGCCTACATCGCAAATCCCTGCATGTGATCTCAATGCTAATAGAGTCAAACATGATACTATTAACATTTTCTTATAAGTCATGCTTTGATCCTTATCTTCAAAAGGAGATGGAGGCTGCTGATGCTCTTTACATTCAGCGGTAGAGTTCCAGCTTACTGCTTCTTCAAAGATAATGTTTTCCCATG
>CM076977.1:36002017-36022017 GCA_039105355.1 Benthosema pterotum
ATAGTGGGCGCTAGTGTCAAAAAGATCACTGAAAATCACTGCCTCATATGAAAAAAACCTTGGAGTTGCCCACCCTGCCATTCTTCCAGCCCACCCTAGTAGGGCTGGCTAAATCCGGCCCTGAGTCACACACACACACACACACACACACACACACACACACACACACACACACACACACACACGCATGCACACACACACACACACACACACACACACACACACACACACACACACACACACACACACACACACACACACACGCACACACACACACAGCTGAGCCCAATCAAGTGAATGGCATGGCCCTGCTGACAGGAAGCTCCCATCAGTGGAATATTTATTGTAAGCTATCTGTACCCTGCCTCTGACAGTTCACCATGCACTGTCTGCTGCCAGCGGGGCTTGTTTTGTTTCCCCCTCGCTTCAAATCAAACGTCAGCTATAATCTAACTTCAAATCAAACATTCCCATTTACAGGCCTTCATCATCTGGGTGGATTCACTGCTGGGGGGTGGAGGATGGAGGTGGAGGATGGGGGGGGATCCCTGACTACTGCTATTGAGATCCAGGTCATTCGTGTTTATGTTATATTGCTTTTTGTTTATCCCTGCTTCTTGTCAGACTGAATCGGGCCTCGGATTGGCGGGTTATGAGGCGAGGGGAGATGTTTTGGAGCGCAATAAAAAAGTGTGCGTGTGCGGTTTGTGTATTATACCGTGTTTTTTTTTTTTTTTTTCATTGCTTTATAGAGGATTCGTTCGCTCAAATTCTGCCCATGGGTGTGGATTAAACGGTGTCAAGAAATGTGTTGATCTACCATAGGGGAGCCCACACTTTTTTTGTGATTTACAAGATTTACACTTCAAAAATCACTTTACTGAAAATCCATTTCAAGTCCCCTAGAAAGTGGTAGCTTTGAAATAGTGGTGATGGTGTTACTTATACAGTTATATGGTGTTCAAGAATAATGCACATTAAATGAAAAATAGAGGGGGAGGATTGTAAGGGTTTTCTTCTATATGCTATGATGTTTGAAAACTAAGTATTTGGCAGTTGAGTTGACAGTCATATATTTTAATGACTGTCATGTGGGTAGAAAAACATAGATCACAATGTACCTTTTGGGCACCCCTGGTCTACAAGATCTAAACATTAAACATGCTCTTGAAGGTTTGTTATTTTTGCTATTTGTCTTACATACTATCAGTGTTGGGACATGTGCACTACATAACTTAATATATTACATAATATATTACCAAAATGCAGTAACTTGTAATATAAATATATTACTTAACAAAAAACAAAAAAAAAATCTAGTATATTATACTTTTCTTTCTGAATTACTGCATTACTTTCAATATTACTTTCTGTCCATCTGTCTCGTTGCAAGTGTTCTTGTGAAATTATCTTGACAACTGCAGAACTGAAATAATTACTTATTTTCTATCATTTGTCATCAAATTATTTATTCAGGAGTGACTTTTTTCAAGTTGATTTCATATGGATTTGGCCAGATAGTCAAGTGCGCTTGCTTTATTGTAGGTATGCCACTGGCCTACGCACTATTTGATTAATAGTGACACTAAATATTTAATTATAAATTTTGTAAAAAGTTTTTTTTAAAGTAATATGTAATAGTAATACTAATATATTACACTTGCTCAGACAGTAATATTGTAATATAATATATTGCTTTAAAATGAAGGTAATAAGTAATAAGTAATGTATTAACAAGGTAAAGTAATATTCCCAACACTGCATACTATAGAGCTTAAGTGTAAAACAGATTTCTTTTTTTTTTATCATTGATTGCATATGCACTGTATATGTCACTATATCACAACAAATTTCATTGGTAGGCACTATGCATGCAGGTGGGCATGCACACACACACACACACACACACACACACACACACACACACACACACACACACACACACACACACACACACACACACACACACACACACACACACACACACACACACACACACACACACACACACACACACACACACACACACACACACACACACACACACACGGAAATTAGAGAAACCAATAGATGGCACTAATGAATCTTTTCTTGGAAGAGCCACCCATCGATTTGTTTTAAATGTTCAAATCCTGTACAGGAAAACATGGCATATTTTTTGACATAGTTCGAATGGTGATTAATCATGATTAAATTAATTTTGATCCAACAGCCCTAGTTACTCCACGTTTCTCCCTGTACTCACGTGGTCTGGTCGTTGGTGAACTCCAGCTCCCCGCGCACGTCCTCGTAGTCCAGGCCTCCCTTGGCCGTGCCGGCCTCCGAGTGGTACGGCAGGATGACGGTGCCGCGCGCGCCAGAGTTGCGCACCACCGTCACGTCCATGGTGCCCACGCTCTCGCTCACCCGCACCAGCCGCTCGCCGAAGGTGAAGATGCCGGCGTGGTCGTCGTCCAGGATGGTGACGGTGGCCACCAGGGGCTCCACCAGGCGGCCCTTGGGCCCGCCGTCGTCGTCGCTCTCGAACATGCCCTCGGCGTCGCCCACGCGCAGGTTGAGCAGACGCACGAAGAAGTGCTCGTCCTCCTCGAAGATGTCGTCGTCGATGATGCCCACCTGGAGGAGGGGTGGAGGCAGACAGTGGGCCTCATGCATCAATAAGTTCTTACATTTAGCTAAGAGGATTTCTAAGAGAAGTCCGGTCAGATTCATGGAGGCGTTCTTAAAGGCGAATTCCACCCATTTTCAACATTTTACTATAGACTGTATAGATTTGTATTTATTTTTATTTATTTATTTTGGGGGGGGGGGGGGGGGGTAATCAACTGCAAATAAAGGTAAGAAAACCTTCTGGGGTGTAATTCTCCTTTAAACACATTTTTTCCTGCTACTCAAAAACATCACAATGTAGCATCCAAGACAACACAAACAGCATCACTCCCCAGTCTCTAGAAATCAGTTCAGGGCCTGTCTGTCTGTCTGTCTGCCTGCCTTACACCTACACAGTACAATACAACATGAAGCTTCACTTATTTCACAAAGTGTAGAGTTGGTACTTGAGGTGTTTTTTATGCAAGTCTGTCTCCCAGCCTCGCCGGCAGACATGGGGAGGAGGATATGGAAATGCGATGGGATGCGATGCGTATTCACCTAATGCACCTGAGGTTTATGTAGAATAAAGTGCAATGTTATGAGTCTAGACTCCCTTGGCTTGCATTAGTTTCATGGGAGAGGACGCTAGTTACAGAGCATAGCCTTGGAATAAAAAATATGTGTAAATACAATATTTTACACATACAGCACATACTGTATGGCTATATACAATATATTTATCTATTGTATATACTGTAGCTTAAGCCGCAGCATACTGTATGCAGGCGGCCAATTTTTAATAATATGTCACATATACAGTATATTGCAGATATTAAAGATATTATAAGCACCTTTTAAGCCAAAAATCTACTGTATATCTCTCTCTCTTCTCTCTGCTTTTTTCTCCTTTACATCGCTTCTGCTTTGATGCTGCAGCCGTTTCCCTGCTGACAAACACTTGCTTTGCTTCTAATCCCTTACTCTAATGGTGCTACTTGTAAGGGCGGTAGGCCTACTACAACACTGGTCGCGACTTGGTCGCCACTGGTTTCAGTAGTCGCGACAACGTTCTTTGCTTGTGGCTGCGACTAATTTCTACTGGTAGTTCGGGGAGAGCCTAGGCTCCCCCCGACCTACAAGCACAGCAGTGCACGCTAACCTGGTGGCGACTAGTAAGCAACTGGCTGCAATCTGTCCCTAACCAAACACTCGACCCGCGACCAGGTCTTCTGATATGACAATATCCCAAATTCCAGACTATATCCTAGAGCTCCCCGGTGGAGCTGTTGCCCCCCTGCCCCCCACATACTGACTACGGATAAGCGATAAGCGTCTTTAAATGCCTGACTGCAGACTGCAGAGAAAAAAGCCTCTGGATCAAACCAACCCAATAGACATTTCTAAATTAAGTGCAGTGCCTATGGAGTGCCACATATACGGTTGAACAGATGCTGGCAGCAAACTGTCGCAGGATTGAGCAATTCCAACCTGAATTGGTTCATCTGTCTCGAGGCACAGCGATCAATGAAACCCAATTGTAGTGTCCTTCTGAAATGCACAACTGCGACTTTTGAGTGTACTCTGTGAGCCTCGCTGTGCAGATGGCACCCATTTGTAGTCGATAGTCGATCCGTACTATTACGTACCGAGATGGTTATGCATGTCATGTCTTTTCCTTGCTATCGCCACCGCTCTGAATGTAATTTCATCTCATCTCCTTTCCTGTCACTGTTTGATCTTTTGATCAAACAGTCCTGCAGGGAATGTGAGAAGAGTTTGCACTCGGCTAGCTCTACTGTTCAAATTCAGCTCAGTGTTGAGGTAGTGAGGCATACAGTAAATGTTAAAGCAATTTATTCACTCAGGCCTTTTGTTTTAATATTAATCACAATTTAAAAAAAATATTGATATTGGGGGCTATGGTGGCACAGTAGTAGTGCTGCAGCGGATTCTACCGAAAATCAAGTGGGTCAATTCCCGCTGGGGGTGCCAGCAGCATGTCTCCTCCTCCACGTCATTAGTGCCCATACCCGAGGTGGAGTTTTGTGAAAGGCCCTTCTCCCCGTGTCCGCTAGGGTAGGTACCCTCACATGTTCTCCTTGTGTCCACCTAGGGTAGCTACCTTCACATGTTCTCCCTGTGTGCCCCTGGGGTAGGTACCCTCACTTGTTCTCCTCAGGGCACTGGGTAATTTAGCCATTTGTAACTCGAGAGCACAAATTTAGCCAAATAGATCTGCATTTGTACTCTGTACTCATGATTAAAATAATAATCAACTCTGTCCTTTCATTAAAATTTAAGATTTAATTAGTTCTAGCAGTAATGATGGCTTATAGCAACAGTATTGCTGATCTCCTCCTTGCCTCAATTCCACTGTACCGTTTCTCTGCCTCTGCCTGACTTGCAGCGATGCTGTCTGTTTCCATTTTTTACAGTGATCTCCACAGGCATCTTTCAAGATTTTAAATGGGCTGCTGTTGTCTCTTCCGTTTTGTTTTGTTCTATTCGGGTTGTTATAGACAAATGTGACCGACTGGAGAAGAGGAGGGCGAGGCCTCTGCTGATCTCTCGAATAAGTTTTAAGATGTTGACAACAACAACTTTATATTCTGCAGTGTTACCTTAAAATAACCCACCTGAAACAGAAATCCTATCGGCTTCTCTTGCCAATATCTTTCAACCCCAGAGGCAAATCA
Source organism: Benthosema pterotum (assembly GCA_039105355.1). Lineage (NCBI taxonomy): Eukaryota > Metazoa > Chordata > Actinopteri > Myctophiformes > Myctophidae > Benthosema > Benthosema pterotum. The sequence continues at coordinate 36,007,306 of CM076977.1, forward strand.
CTCTGAGGCTGAGGTTGCCTGGGACGGTGTTATTAACAATTCTAATGTGTGATTCAAAATGATATTTCTTTCCAGACATAGAAAGCGCCAAGAATTCATGTACTTCAGAGATTTTTTTTAACTCCTTCACTCATCACGGCCTGTCTTCAGAAATGTCATCCCGTGAATCTGCTATAGAATATTCTCTCCACGTCGGCAGATAATATCCAGCAGACGTTGAACAGAACATCAAAAACTGTCTCACTTAATCCTCCAAAACCTCCAGAGCTGCTTTTCTTCCCCACCTCAGGTACATGCAGAGAGTGTCTGAGGGCAGGGGCTGAAATCCTGTTAAGAGGGCACTTTTGGAACAAATAGCAAAACCAGCAGATCCGCAACCTCTATGACATACTGCATTGAGCGCACTTGTAAAAAAGCTTGAAGGTTGCCTTAATAATGCAATACAAGCTCATTTATAATGCATTATAATGCGTTTATAATGCTTCATAAGACTTGTTATCATACGTATTTATAACATGTTAGTTATAATCCACTATTATGGTCAAAGGAACAGCACATTATATCTACCATCACTTAGTCTGCTATAAAGGCACATATAGAAATGATGCACTGCGTCATACTGCATTATAACCAATGTGTTTATTAAATTCAATAATGTTTTATAGACATCTATAACATGAGCTATAAGACCTTTATAGGGATCTGACATGAGCTAACAAAACGAATATGCTAATTTTCTGTGACGTCACACAGCGGGCGTAACTTTCCCCATTGTTTTACAGATGGGTAAACGGGCATTGTGCTGAATCCTGGTCCTGCTGACTCACCTTGATCTCCTTGCGTGTCTCCCCTGGTTTGAACACCAGCGTTCCTTCAGCGTACTCGTAGTCAGAGCCAGCGTTGGCCGAGCCGTCCTCTGTCCTGTAGTCCACGTAGAACGTACTCTCTCCCAGCCCACCTTAAAGGGAAATGTAGGAGTTTATTAATACAAGGTATCCCGCCACCACTTAACCCCCCCCCCCCCCCACACACACACACACCTTTTTATTTTCTATTTTTTTAATGCATCATATTTCAGATATTGTTGCTGATGTAATGGTACAATGTAATTGTACTGCATATACTGTATATTTGTTAATTGTCTAATAAAATAATCAATCAATCAAAATAGGTGCTGCTAATGTGCCTTAGACTTACAGACTTACAATATTAATCGCATCAGTCCCCAAGGTGCAGTAGTAATAGTACAATTTAAATATATATATATATATATTTAGAGCCTACCTGCCCTCCCCTGCGTCACATACTTTGTATTGTTGAACCATTTCTAAAATATTAGCACACCCTTCGTTCATTTTTGAGCATTTGAGCCTATCACAGGGAACTTTTGGGCGTAGTGATGGGTGTAGTGATGTGGACACCACACAAAAACATACCGTAGTACCCTGTGATAGGGCAGTCAAAAATGAACGAAGGATGTACTAATATTTCAGAAATGGTTCAACAATACAAATTGTTTTAGTTTTGTGTATTTGTTTACTTTTACTGCATGGCCCAAGTGACCTCCATAAAATGGACGGAACTACTTCATATTCACCAAAACCAGAGCAGAACTCCCACCAAGGGACTCTGGACATCAATTATACAGTTGACACCACTATATTAATGAACAGTATTTCTTACAGCTTAACTTAAGAAAAACTGAACTATCGTCCTTCCATACTGAAAATGTGTAGCTATACAGTCTTTACCAATTGTCAGGCATCAAGCATAAAGACTCTAGAACAACCCACTGTATGAATATACTGTATTGCATAATGGGGAATGGGGCATCCACACGGATGTTCCCATAGATTCTTGAGCCATTTAAACCATCCCATGTATTTCCTTTCTTTACACATGATGGAAAGGAGAGAGCACCACTTCTACTGTAATAAGAAACCCAATGAAGTCTCTGAACTTGCAAATAAAACTATCATACATATGCTGGTATGTACTGTATATGCCGATATATCCATCCGATGATAGCGATATATCTGCCAATGATAGTGGTATATCGGCCGATGATAGCGATATATATCGGCATAGGTATCGGCCAATATATCGGCCAGGCTCTATGTGATGCTCAGCTCATCTATGATCAGGGGATTTGTCATATGCCGCCAAAAAACAACAATTTTGGACGGTCAAAAGCCTTTCTCACCAAACAGGGATACGTGAGAGTGTAATGAGAAAGGACAGCAATGTGTTCAGCTGTGACTGAAACACATCAAGCCAATTAGCGACCGTCTGGTGGACACAGCAAGAAAACAACAATAATCAGGGGATAGACATGATGTCCGTGACCGTCATATAAATATATTTTGTCATCGACTTGAATGTCACATGAGGTAATGGCCTGGTGGAGATAATTAGAACTGAAACTATAAAACTGGCATGGACATGGAATACAAGACCTTTAAAAGGAACAATGACAACATAGTATATATTAAATAATACAGTAGGTATTATAGGCAACTTTAGTGTGTGCAAAATCTGTGTTTGTAAACAGATTTGAATCTAACTCCACTCCACCGCTACTCTCTTGGCAGGAGAATGGGTGTGGCTATATCAGTTGTTGAGGTTGTTGAAGCAACAGACACTCAGCATGCATGAAGCTAAAGGTCTGACTCAGAGAGTTTTCTGTTCTCAATGATGAAATGCTGTTGGTTTCGTGGTGCCACAATTGTAGTTACTTAGTAGCAGTAGTAGTGTTTCAGATCATTTTAAAGAACTTTAATTTGAAATATCTTGGGTTGTTTTGCATGCCATCATGTTTGGTGGGGCAGTCAGGGCATTTAGGGGGGCATTGCCCCCCCATGCCGATGCCTAAATCCACCCCTGAGTGTGGGTGTATTGTATACCTTGACAGACCACGGCCAGGGTGAGGACGCCACAGTTCTCCATGCACTGGCTGTGGGCGCTCTCGAAGGCGATGTGGCTGCACACCTCCAGGTCGTCCTCCTCTGTAGCCTCCTCATCCACAATGGCACTGCGCCGGGCGTTGTCCGCCACATGCCTCTTCAGGACGTTACCGGCGCCGATCATCATGCGGGTGGCCTGGAGGAGCAGGGAGGAGACAGAGGAGGAGGAGGAGCAGGGAGGGGATGGAGACAGAGGAGGAGGAGCAGGGAGGGATGGAGACAGAGGAGGAGGAGCAGGGAGGGATGGAGACAGAGGAAGAGGAGCAGGGAGGGATGGAGACAGAGGAGGAGGAGCAGGGAGGGATGGAGACAGAGGAGGAGGAGCAGGGAGGGATGGAGACAGAGGAGGAGGAGCAGGGAGGGGGCGGAGACAGAGGAGGAGGAGCAGGGAGGGGATGGAGACAGAGGAGGAGCAGGGTGGGGGCGGAGACAGAGGAGGAGGAGCAGGGAGGGATGGAGACAGAGGAGGAGGAGCAGGGAGGAGACAGAGGAGGAGGAGGAGCAGGGAGGGGATGGAGACAGAGGAGGAGGAGCAGGGAGGGATGGAGACAGAGGAGGAGGAGCAGGGAGGGATGGAGACAGAGGAGGAGGAGCAGGGAGGAGACAGAGGAGGAGGAGGAGGAGCAGGGTGGGATGGAGACAGAGGAGGAGGAGCAGGGAGGGATGGAGACAGAGGAGGAGGAGCAGGGAGGGGGCGGAGACAGAGGAGGAGGAGCAGGGAGGGGATGGAGACAGAGGAGGAGCAGGGTGGGGGCGGAGACAGAGGAGGAGGAGCAGGGAGGGATGGAGACAGAGGAGGAGGAGCAGGGAGGAGACAGAGGAGGAGGAGGAGCAGGGAGGGGATGGAGACAGAGGAGGAGGAGCAGGGAGGGATGGAGACAGAGGAGGAGGAGCAGGGAGGGATGGAGACAGAGGAGGAGGAGCAGGGAGGAGACAGAGGAGGAGGAGGAGCAGGGAGGGGACGGAGACAGAGGAGGAGGAGCAGGGTGGGGGCGGAGACAGAGGAGGAGGAGCAGGGTGGGGGCGGAGACAGAGGAGGAGGAGCAGGGAGGGGATGGAGACAGAGGAGGAGGAGCAGAGTGGGGGCGGAGACAGAGGAGGAGGAGCAGGGAGGGATGGAGACAGAGGAGGAGGAGCAGGGAGGGGATGGAGACAGAGGAGGAGCAGGGTGGGGCGGAGACAGAGGAGGAGGAGCAGGGAGGAGACAGAGGAGGAGGAGCAGGGAGGGATGGAGACAGAGGAGGAGGAGCAGGGAGGGATGGAGACAGAGGAGGAGGAGCAGGGAGGAGACAGAGGAGGAGGAGGAGCAGGGAGGGGATGGAGACAGAGGAGGAGGAGCAGGGAGGGATGGAGACAGAGGAGGAGGAGCAGGGAGGAGACAGAGGAGGAGGAGGAGCAGGGAGGGATGGAGACAGAGGAGGAGGAGCAGGGAGGAGACAGAGGAGGAGGAGGAGCAGGGAGGGGATGGAGACAGAGGAAGAGGAGCAGGGAGGGATGGAGACAGAGGAGGAGGAGCAGGGAGGGATGGAGACAGAGGAGGAGGAGCAGGGTGGGGATGGAGACAGAGGAGGTGGAGCAGAGCGGGGATGGAGACAGAGGAGGAGGAGCAGGGTGGGGGTGGAGACAGAGGAGGAGGAGCAGGGAGGGATGGAGACAGAGGAAGAGGAGCAGGGAGGCATGGAGACAGAGGAAGAGGAGCAGGGAGGGATGGAGGCAGAGGAGGAGGAGCAGGGAGGGATGGAGACAAAGGAGGTGGAGCAGAGCGGGGATAGAGACAGTGGAGGAGGAGCAGGGAGGGATGGAGACAGAGGAGGAGGAGCAGGGAGGGATGGAGAAGAGGAGGAGGAGCAGGGAGGGATGGAGACAGAGGAGGAGGAGCAGGGAGGGATGGAGACAGAGGAGGAGGAGCAGGGAGGGATGGAGAAGAGGAGGAGGAGCAGGGAGGGATGGAGACAGAGGAAGAGGAGCAGGGAGGGATGGAGACAGAGGAAGAGGAGCAGGGAGGGATGGAGACAGAGGAAGAGGAGCAGGGAGGGATGGAGGCAGAGGAGGAGGAGCAGGGTGGGGGCGGAGACAGAGGAGGAGGAGCAGGGAGGGATGGAGACAGAGGAGGAGGAGCAGGGAGGGATGGAAACAGAGGAGGAGGAGCAGGGAGGGATGGAGACAGAGGAGGAGGAGCAGGGTGGGGGCGGAGACAGAGGAGGAGGAGCAGGGAGGGATGGAGAAGAGGAGGAGGAGCAGGGAGGGATGGAAACAGAGGAAGAGGAGCAGGGAGGGATGGAGACAGAGGAGGAGGAGCAGGGAGGGATGGAGAAAGAGGAGGAGGAGAAGCAGGGACGAGATGGAGACAGTGGAGGAGGAGGAGGAGCAAATGTACCACATGTTTGAGACCCTGTCCCACATTGTGACTGGCCGCCATCAGTATTCAAACTACTCATTTCCTGCCAAGGAATCCTGCACTTTTTTGTTGTCTCCACCAGGCAGAAGGCATGGGGAGAGTATGTTTTGCACTCCACCCGTTCGTGTACAACTAATCTCCCACCCTGTTGGTCCGATCCTTGCACACACACTCCCTGGACCAGGGGCAGATATAACATTTCCCAATTGGGGGGACAGGAGAAAATGGTATGGGGGCAGCTTCATCACCCGTGGCGCGATTTTCAGTTACAGGACTTTTATTAGGCAATTAAGCATCAATAATAACATCAGTTGTTGTAGAAGTTGCAACAGACACGCAGCATGCATAAAGATGAAGGTCTGATTCAGAGAGTTTTGTGTTTTCGATGATGAAATGCTGTTGGTTTAGTGGTGAGATAACTGTAGTTAGTTAGTAGCAGTAGTAGTGTTTCAAATCATTTTTAATTTGAAATATCTTGGGTTGTTTTGCATGCCATCATGTTTGGTGGGGCAGTCAGGGCATTTAGTGGGGAATTGCCCCCCCATACGGATGCCTAGATCCGCCCCTGATGCCAACGATGAACCTCTCATACTGTAGGGGTGTAATAATATAATAACTGCACCGAAAAATCAATTTTTAATAACAAGAATTGAAGTGATTTGAAATGAAAACAGCAACATTGACAACATAGTGTGTCGTATCATTTTGCAATGCAAATAATCGGCATCCAATCATTTCTTTGCAGATAATCAATTGCATCAATACGACATCAAATTTAGCTTTTTTTTAAGAAAAAAGAAAAAGCGTGGTTTAATTACTTACTCAATCAATTTTAAGTAGTTATCGATTTCAAATCATAGAGTTGTATCGAATCGTATCGCCCAGAATGTATCAATATCGTCTATGTATGGTATCATCAACCATGTATCGTGATACGTATCGAACTGCTGTTAAAATGTATCGTTACACCCCTAACCTCTAGCCTCCAAATATTCTACATTGGTCTGTTGTATAACTCTGCGACTGTGAGGAACTCCACGCACTGTGGAATTTTCCTGGTTTTAGCGGGACTAAACGATAAAATTGCAGGACTGCAGAGAATTGGAGAAAGGGTGGAGCTCTTTTTATGAGGGACGAAGGGACAGGAGCTCAGGGCTCTGGTGAACAGCTTGGAAGATGGCGAGGGCGAGGGCACTGCCTACGTTGTTTGCATGTAGTTTTACCTGTATGCGATAGAAGGCTCTGCTCTTCTGTTGGTGCAGCAGGGCGTAGTAGTTGGCCAGCTCCACCAGCTGGTCCAGCTCTTTATCCGGATATTTATGTTTCAGTTCCTTCAGGATACGGATCACCTGGAAGGAGGGAGAGAGAGAGAGAGCACATCTTAGCAGTTCCATTAGTATGATTTGTTGACAACAATACAGTTCTGGACCGTCCTGCAGGGCAAAGCAAGCGTCTTTCTGCAGGGAAACAGCTGCAGCATCAAAGTGATATAGAGGGAGATATAGCAACTATATATATACATTTTGATTTTTGGCTAAAAAGTTGCACACAATACCAATATCAATTAATAATCATGCACAATCATGTACACTGGTGACATGGTGACAGGCTACTACACTTGTATTGCAGCCAGCAACATGAAGCTAAAAAGAGACACAGCATCGTGTTCTACAAAAGCAAAATTATGCTGCCAGGCTTCTATTTCTTAATTTTAGTTTTTAACAACATTCCGACAATTAGTTGTTTTGTTTTACTGTTTCTGCTCCCATCTGTCTCTCCATATAATTCTCCCCGTACTCCTGAGAATCCGTCCCTATAATTGTCCCATATTTGCTATTTCTTGAACAACAGATCGAAAAACAATCACAGCATGTTATAACAGAGTGTTGAGTGAAAAGCATCTGAAAAATCACAGCGGGAAAAAGAAAACACAAGTAATTTCTGAGGGGAGGAAATAAAATGCCATGCATCTGCGTCCATAAAAACAACTCCTGCTTCATACAGGAGGTCCAGACAGGTTTCTGCTCCACAGGAGGTTTCAGCATGATTGATCTCATTAACTGGTTTGCAGCATAATCTGTCGCGTTCACGCCTTTGTCGCTGCATAATGTGTTAAACCCGATATTTGTTTTATTCACCGCTGTCTGATTAAAATCCGGATTAGTCATGGACGGTGTAGCCTCGACACCCAGGCTTTCATTTTTCGCCCTGACTTGTGTTATGATGACCTAACAAGGTTTTTGACGTAGGCAGACTGAGAGAGGAACGTAATTTTCTGTATATTGCAATTCCAGACGGCAGATTCGTCGCACCATGGCACCATGGAAGCGAAAAGTTTGGTGGAATGCATTGGAGTCTAATGAGAGTTCAGTGACCAGCTCCTGGACAAATGTTTCTGAATAAGTGAGACCTTTTGTAGAAAAGGTAGAAAAGTATCACTTCTGGAAAATAACAGAAGGCCTATCACACGTTATTGTCTGTCTGATGTGCTGCATTTCGATGTGTACACTGTGTGATTTTATGGAGGCGTGTAAAAATGAAGTATGTTCCTGAAGACTAGACTATTGCGAGACTGTCCGCCGTTTCCTGTCTGGCAACCAAATCTCTTGACACCAATACAGAAAATATGCCTGTACTGTGCACTCTGTGCAAATCAAATAGCAAATGACTAGGGAAGAAAAACTGTGATATGCATTCGTTTATAGTCCTGAACAGATTATATGACACAGGTCTCAGTTGGTCATGAATAAGGTGTGTTCATGATCTGTTCCAGCCTGCTCCATTCACTGTGCTTATTCCGGTTTATTCATGTAATTTATGCTCGACTGCGATTAAAGTGGATTAATCAATGGAGTAAACAAGTTCGTTCGTTCGTTCGATCGTTGTTGGCACAGGTGAACAACTTTTTTTTTTTCTACCTTGTTTACAAATCGTTTTATTGGTCAAAAGGAGTTAAGAAGCGAGGGGGGGATTAATTGCTGCACATTATGATTCTAATGAGACTTCACACCTGCCAAACGAAGCGCACCTTTCAACAATACACAACAGGATTTGTCTGAAACGTAGTAAATCCTTCTGGTGTGAAGGCGACCTAAGACTGGCACTCAGAGTTTCAGACTCTGTGACATGATTAGAATGGAAGGTCACAGTACTGAAGATCAGTTGCCTAACTAGAAACCCTGACACTTTAACACACGGCTTGGTACACTCATTAATAACAGACCATGCCTCTATGTGGTTGAAGTAGGAGTTCCCATGCGGGGGAGTAATAGAGTAAAATTTGTCTGGAATACTAATGCCGAGACTCATCCCACAGGGGGTTTTGGGATCCGATTTAATCATCCATCTGCAGCAGGAGGACACCTGATCACACCCACTGATGTCCCACTGATGACAAACCAACACTCACCAAACCCTGCGGAAGATTTGAGAAGGAAGAGACGTGACCAGACGCTGGGAACTGCGCTGCCACCTCAAGTGGCAAATCAAATCAAGGAAGCTAAGCATCTGGCTGTCTAGCTGTCTCCAAAGTCACACTACCCGCCTCCTCAATGCATTTCCAATGGGATTCACATGGTTAGAAGCAGCAGACATGGTTCTTGCAGGGGAGAGGAAGCAGCAGCAGCAGACATGGTTCTTGCAGGGGAGAGGAAGCAGCAGCAGCAGACATGGTTCTTGCAGGGGAGAGGAAGCAGCAAAGGAGCAGGTCTCCTGCAAGGATCATGTCTGCTGCTTCCAACCATGTGACTCCCACTGAAAATGAGTTGAGGGGGTGGGGCAGTGTTGACTTTGGAGACAGCTGGACAGCAAAGAGTCTGGCTGTATCGATGTAAATGTCTGTATGTACGCTTAGCGGAAGTTTGAAAAATACATGGCAATGAGAGCCCACTGGACCGCTCGTAAACAAACTTATTAAACTTATTCATGAATGATTGTGGCTTTTGTAATATCATCGGTTCAGGATTATAGGAGCCCATGACAGGATCTTTTCTAAAGACTTACTTTTCAATGTGCAACGTTAGATTGTTTTTATTGATAAGTCGTTTGATTGATAAGGTGATCGTTATCAATAAGAACCTAAAGATCTCCATTCCTAGTAGTTAGGGCAAGTTATCAGAATCTGGGAACTAAATCGTTACCAATAAATGTCTTCACCAAAGTCTTTCTAATGGTGTATAATAACATGTAGTAAAACATTGAGATTCAACCCCCATGGAAAACCTCATAAAAAACAGGTCAAAGTCAGGGTACTAGTCACAAAACATGCGAAATGTCATCATGCTTTATGTAGCATGTGATATGTCTAACTAGGGGGTTTTCATGATTCTGAATCCATTCCAAGCATTAGTTAAAAAAAAAAAAAGAGAATAAAAAAACGTGCTTAGTCAGCACATTTAGGCAAGTGCTAAGACTGTTTTCAGCCCAATGAGTGTGTTTTTTGTGCAAAACGAATGCTTGGAATGTATTTGGCACCGTGAAAGTTAGACATAGCACATGTTACATAAAGCATGACGACATTTTGTATGTTTGGCCTTCTATAGGTTATAGTACCCCAAATTGACCTGTTTTTATGAGGTATTCCACATGAGTTGTATTTTAGTATGTGTTATTAGATACCAATAGAAACACATTGGTCTTGGTAACGATTTAGTTCCCAGATTTGTCAAATAGCTGATAAAATGATCTATCTATATTTTCAGTAGATCACGTTCTGTGTTGGTGAATACTCTCCTCTTTGTATCAGAGCTGCAGGGTAGCTGGTCTCGCAGTGCTCCTCAGCAATGCCAAGTAGCTTGACTCGTTTAATTATTCTGCACCATATTAATGCCATCAGCTTTCATCTCTGCGTCTGTTTCCTCATCCCTGGGTGTCATAAGTTTTTGCTTCTGTCCCAGGACTAATCAACTCTTCATCTCCCTGTCTGTCACGAATCACGATGTCACCCCCCGTTTGCCCTGAAGCTGTTTTTGCCGTCATAACAAATCCTATTTAAGTGTTCTGCTCAATAACTAACTTTACAAATACTTTGATTGCCTGGATCCAGCCCTGAATCACCACCTTGAATTATTTTCCCTGACCCATTCACGTTTGGTGATGCGGTTGGAAATCCAACTACAGTGGCTGATTGGCCAACAGGCCTGTCACTCAACAGTGTCAAACAACAAACATGGCAGCCTCTGCTTTGTGGTAGAGATGGGATTTATGGCTCTTTTAGGGAAGCCAGATCCCTTGGTGCCGTTCCTTTCAAAGAGTCGTGGTACTATAGCTCAATTGTACCGTATATGTACATATATATTTTTAAAAGTATTTGTTGCAAGCCTTTTGTGTGGTTTGATTTATTGATTGAAGTGTGTATAGTTTACATATAGAAATATATAAACAGTTTGCATAATTTACAGTATATTTGGTAGGTACCCCTTTCATAAAAATGTGTGTAAATCCACAAAGCCATCTGTTCATTCTGTCAAATAGGAATGGTTCCATACTGTGAACTGGATCCAATCCTTCATTTCAAAGAGTGGTTCACATGACTTGAAATTCGTTCACAAACGTCACATCACTACTTTGTGCTTGTTTAGGCTACAAAGTGTATAACAAGTGTGAAAAGGCAACATTTGATGGATTTGATTGTAAATTCACGGCGGAGACGGGTGAGGTGAATTTGAACATCGTTGTCTCACCCTTTAAAGGGTAACATTCATATAATAACTTAACAGTGGAGCCCTCTTAAAAGCAGAGAGTGACTTTAGTGCTAAAGTAAACCAAACGAAATCTGTAATATCATGGTAATCAGGTGTGGCTCCATTTTGCTAAGCAGGAGGCAAGATTAAAGGCATCAAACACTGTGTCTGTCAGAACAGCTACCAGTCGCCAGTATGGAAATCATTATGGTCTCAAATGGAACGAGGAACAGAGAACATCGCTCCTTTTTAAAGTACTGTATGTCTTTTCACAAATCAGCTATTTAAAGTACTTCAATGGGGGAGAGGACAACATTGTCAAAGCACACAAAGCAAAGTACAGATAATCACTGCTGTGTAAGTGTAATTATCAACATGCATATTTCTCACCCACACTGACGGAATCTGTTATTCTGTTTCTCTCTCCCTCTCCTTAGTGTTCTATTAGCACCTCTGTTAACTGTCACCTCCGGGGCAGCCTCCTGTTGTTTTGTTATCCACGTTAAAGGGATAGTTCAGATAGTTGAGTTAAGCTGTATGGCATAATTTAATGAATGTATTCTAATGGCATTTTTTCCTTCTTTTTCTTCTTTATCTTAGAACATTTCATTATTAGATCACTTCCTCAAAATCTATCTATGACAAACAAAAAAAAATCATAGTCCTCCACCAGTACTCCCTTTTTCCTTAATCAGAGGAAGCTCAGCGAGGCTCTTCCGCCGGGACTTGGGTTTGTTAGCCAATGACAAAATTTATGGTGATTTCTTTGGAAGCCTCCTGCAGCCCCTAGAGACATTAAAAACACTACATTTTTTGGGGATGATCTAATTAAGGAATAATTCATAAAAAACAAAACAATAAAAACAATATGCAATTATTAGTTGCGTGGTGGGAGTTCTGCTCTGGTTTGGGAAGCAAATTATACGAGCCAAAACCACCCCAACAACATGACTAGAACTACTAGTCATGTTGTTGGGGTCCCTGGGGCCACGCAGTAAAAGTAATAAAATAATCCACAAAACTAATGTCATTTGTATTGATGAATTATTCTTTTGACCCCTCTATCACATGGAACTAGTTTTTGGGCACACACATACACACACCGCACGAGCACATTGTGGTGCAATCTGTTTTAACGCACATTCGGCAACCTTTATCCATCACTTTAGTCAATATCTTCTACCCTCACACTCAACATAATCACCAGCATGTGGACACAGGGCTTTAAACAAGGTCAATATGTACTAAAACGACTAACGTCTAACCCTCACCCTCAACATAACCACCAGCAGGCCTCCTCACCTCCTTGCGGCTCTCGTCCAGCTCCTTGGTGTTCTCCATGTTGACCATGGCGCTGTTAGAGGTGGGTATGTTGCCGCCTCCGGCCCCGGCAGCGCCGGCCATCGCGCCCACGTTGTTACCCGCTGTGCCGCCGTCGTGGGGCTCCGTGGCGCAGTTCTCGGAGGGCACGACGGCGCTCCCCCGCTTCCCGTCCGCGATCATCTCCACGGCGCCGCCCTTGGTGGGCGTCAGGTCGCCCTCCGTCTCCACCACGATGCCGTGGCGCTTGTCGGCGCGGTAGCGCTTGCCCATGTACTTGTAGAAGAGCAGGCGGCGGTCGGCCACCCAGGCCAGGATCACGCAGACAGGGAAGTACAGCAGGGTCACCAGAGCCTCCCACACCTACGGTGGAACACCAGCGGATCATCATCAAACACGGACAGCAGGAGTGAAATGGAGTAATAAAACATAGAGGGTTAACTGGAGCGATAGCCACGCCCCCTTGGTGTTCATTTCAATACAATTTGCTCAGTGGCGTTTTGAAGCACCTGGAACACTGCTGGAAGTAGCGTCTACTTCTGCATTTGGGCACAAACATTTGGTGTCCAAATGTGGAAGTGTTTCCTCCATGAACGTGCCTGAAGCAAGGGATCATGGGAAAGAAAGGGATTCATGAACGAGCGCTGTCGAGAACGAGCAAAGGAAAAAAAAGAAAACAGCATCAAAAACAAGCGGTGGGTCTATTATCTGTCACATAATACTTCCGTTTTAAGGTGGTATATGACGTGAGCACTGGTGGTTCATCCAGAAAACAACTTAAACACAAACTGCCCTGTCCGCCTTCGCAAAGCAAACCAGTGTGCGTGCTCTCCTGGTGCTCATGCATGAATTTCAGCCGCCTGCAGTTCCAGAACTGACCACTGGGGCAGGAGCTTCAAGCCTGGAGACTGCCGTTGGGAATGTGTCAAACACCAGTGGAGTTGTAAAGTTTATTGCTTGACTTCCGATCCACTTTGATTTAGAAAAAACATCACGTTGAACAACAGTGTCAAGGGCAGAGGTTTTCAACCAGTGGTCCGGGGATCCACTGGTCCCTGAGAGAACTCCAGCTAAATGATGGACAGTTGGTAACCAAATGGACCCTTATACTGTAGATCTGTAAGCCGTTAAATTATATTTAAACATCTGAATTACTTAAAGGAGTGCTTCGCCGGTATGGAATGCCTTTAAATGCTGTACAACAGCCTCGAAATATGTGGAAAAATATATATATATGTAAAAAAAAAAAAAAAAAAGCCACACGGTGGCACCAGAGAAAGTATATTCTGTGCGTGCCTTGCTGTTCTCCTCTGCCTCCTTTAGTGTTCAGTGCTCTGGGAAACGTTTACCACCTACGTCACATTTAGGGCAATGACGTAGGTGGTAAACAGTCTGGAACCCTAACCCTTTCAAGAATGTACACATTTAGAAAATTGTAGAAGAATTGTTATTTTGACAAACTTTTTGCCAGTCATCTCTCCTAAATTGTGGACACAAACTTGAAAATCCTTAGTTTTGTGTCCGAAACACTAAACTCAACATCAAATGGTGGTCCAGGGGCTAAAATGCAGAACAAAATGGTGGGCCCTGGAATGAAAAAGGTTGAAAACCACTTGTCTAGTGGGTCTAAAAAAACTAGCCTGGCTAATCAATGTAAAAATATATATAAAACATATATAAAGGCATTGTTTTGTCTATGGCACAAATGCAGCACAGACATAAGTTTATTACAACTTCATAGAACTACTTGGAAGTTTCAGAGGTATAAATTTACAAAAGGTAGACAACTGTAAGCCTGTACTGTGAGGTTCAGCATTATTTTAAAACGTTGTTGTTGTTGTTGTGGTTTCAGCCTTGCAGAATATAGTCCCAGGCTACAGTGTATCTCTGATCTCCTCCACCACATTGCTTTGGTCTGATGATTTTATTTCATTGTATTTTATTTTTTTATGTCAGGTGATTTTTACCACAAGACCACAAGGGCCTTAGCTATTCAGGAGCGGGTGCAATGTGATGAGGAACACACTCAGAAGATGTCCAGAGCTGCAGTGGTGAGCCTTTTTCTCGCCGGCATTATGTTTTGTTATTTCAGCGACGTCGCTGTGTGGAGATAAGTATAAGCCACAGCATACTGCAATTCTGGTGTCAACAGGAGGACCACAATGTGCCACCTGATCTGCCATATAAATAAATGTCTTATTGGTCAGCTATATTGGATATGGTATTGGGCTAGAGATTGGGCCAGGCGACAAAGGAAATAGCTTTTCTTTTCTTTTCTTTGTTCAGTTGAGATCCCGTTTTACCTTCATCAGCCAGCCTATCCTATTCACTTTTGAATTCTTTTGCCCCC
>CM076977.1:36027017-36102017 GCA_039105355.1 Benthosema pterotum
CTCCTGTCTCCTAGCAGAGATGTTTCAATCCATGGCAATCTTTTCTAACATTTCGCCACCCCTGTGTGCAGTGTATTGTGATAGTGTGCTTGCCCTCGGTATATCCTCACTGGGGCCAGGCGCATGGCCGCTGGAAGATATTGACAGTAAGGGGTGCTGGACGTTCACTATGGGGTGCTGCAAGATGCGCACACACGCAAAATGTGTGCGAATGCGCATTGTGCATGCACATTTCCATGCATTTACACACGGAAAAGTGTCTTTTACCTTCCCTCTCCACATGGTACCTTAACCTCTGATACAACGATAGAGCATATGTATAAGGCCTATTAACAGGAATCTGTTTTGAAAATAACTAGTATTTTCCTCCTCCTGTCCAAGGGGGGCTGTGTCTGAAAAAAGGGGGTGCTCAAGCCCCCCCAGCACCCCTACTTCCCTCAGCCATGGCCAGGCGCGAATGCACAAGCACATGTTCTTTGACAATATACAGTATCTTGGAGACAGCATATAATGATCTGCATATAATGATCTGCATATAATGATATAATATGTACTGTATTTCCTATTGCATACATAGCTCTGGAACATAGCTCCGCTGATTCTATGACTCTGCCTTGCAGTGGAGCTCTATGAAAGACAATGTAAGCTCTGGGATGGATCACCGACCAGCTTCACATGAGATTATTGTTGCAAATTGGTTATTGTCAGTGCTGGGGAAGTTACTTTTAAGAAGTAACTTTTAAGAAGTAACTACATTATGTAACGTGGGTAACTACTAACTCACCCAGTGAAAATACAGCAACTGTAATGCCGTTACTGGATGGGAAAATGTAAAGAACTACACATTACTGCAAAAAGTAGTCCCTTGCGTAAGGGCGTTATTTCTAAAAGGCATTAGCTCCAATGGTGGTTGAAAAGCTCCATCGTATCAGTTATCACATCGTTCCAAAAATTCCATATATGTCGGCCTCTACCTCCCATCTTCCCATCAACCTCCACCACAGTATAAAAACCCTCTGCCAGATGGTTTTCGCGTGGTAACGCTTCTACTGTGCTTTATTTTTACTCCCAGTGTCGTTTTGCTTTTGCACTTTGCCGTCAACCTCAAGCCTGCCTACCATCTCCACTCCAGCAGACAACACGCACACACCTACAGCACACTCATTCCACTTTCATTGAATCATATTTGCTTTTAGTGTCGCGTCTGCATTATGGCGTGCCATTTTAGTTAAGTGTGGCGCTGCATTCCATAGGTTAGAAATCAATTGCTACATCTCTTTATGACATGAGTGTTGCGGACTGAAATATACTTTATATACCAGTATACATTATATAAAAGGTGTGATGTTCAGTCCCCTGTGAGTGCACACACAGACCCCTCTATCCCCCAGATGCCTATTCCTTTCTCTGACAGAATACACCACACAACCAAAAGCTCAACATGCGTGCAATTCCATTTCCCCTGATGAGATGTATGCCACGCTTTCTTCCTCCGTCTCCTGCCGTATTTCTCTTTCCTTACCATTATCCTATCTTTCCATCTGTCTGTCCCATTTCACTTTCTACCCCCCCCCCCCCCCCCCCCCCCCCCCCCCCGAGTTTTCTCCTCTTCTTCTCATCTTTGAAATCAATTTCCTCCGACACGTGGGATAAATGGAGCGCGATCGAAATCCATACTGTTCCCATTAAGGAGCCCAAATAGGCCTTGCTTTGCAATTCTCCCTCAGACAATGATTGTGATCTGATTACAGCAATGGTCCGTTGCAATGCATTGTGACTCTCGCGCAATACATATACAGGCCCTCCATTTGCCCTGACAACAGTATGGCTTGGATAAATCATTCATGAATGATTGAATCATAAACAGATGCACTCGCATTGACTTTGCAGTGGATTCCTGGTGAGGGGGAATCCAGCCATCAGCTATTAGACACTGTTTATGCTCGGAAAGAAACAGCGTTTAGACTCAGGATCCATGCAGCCATGGATATCAAAGGAAGTCATTAAAATTGGCTTTTGATATATAAAACGTGAGGGGCGCTCTTATCATCGTATACATTATCATCTTCAATCAGTTGTTATCCACTGTTTAAGGCCTCGGCCAATCAGATCATCGTATAGGCACAGACAGAGCTCACCCTGGCCGTAGCTACACTTTAGAGACTAAAAATTCCATCTTTTAAACCCTTACAACAGCTTTAGGAGCACAAAGGGAGAAATTAAATGTTTCCATGGGGTATACATTTTGGGTATGCTTTACATTTTCAGCAGCACCGCTTGGCTGAAAAATGGCAATTTCTGGCAACTTCCGGGGGGAAAGTTAATCAAAAGGCAGTTACAATTACTTTTGCTGCTTTCCTGGGATGTCTTCCTAAAGCGGTGGCATTGAAACACAATCTGCTGCTCCGGCCCTCGACTTCTACCAAATGTTCTATTTTTGAGTTTGACATTCCCTGCTTTAGGCATATAAGCAGTTGTGTGCGATCCAAAACACAGCCCAGCCGTAAAGCCACATCCATCCTAGGGGAAACAAACACCTGGCCTCCTGCATTCGCTCACCTGAGAGGTGATGACCTCGATGGAGGCCATGAAGCGGTCGGCGATGATGGACACGCCAAGGAACATGTACATGAGTGAGATGAAGTAGACCACGGCCCGGGCCACCTGCTCGCCCAGCGTGGGTTTGCCCGGCCAGACGGGCAGCAGGATCCCCGGCGCACAGACCACCGGCTCATCGCACTTGTTCCTCTTGACGGCGCCAGGGGGTCCCAGCGAGGCGTTGAGTCCGTAGGAGGAGGAGGAGGAGGAGAAGGAGGGAGGGAAGGAGGCGAACGGGAAGGCGGGCGGCTGGGGGGAGTAGGAGGAGGCCTCGGCGGTGGCAGCGTTGTTGTTGGGCGGCCCGTCGCCACGGTTGTGGGACTCCGGGTGGCACGGCGGGGGCAGGGAGGACAGGAGGACCAGGAGGACCAGGGAGGAGGACGAGGAGGAGCAGGACGAGAGGACAGACATGGTGGAGGCGGTGCTGAGGACAGGAGGCGAGGCGAGGCGAGGCGAGGCGAGGTGGGCCCAGGGGGGAGGGAGGAAGATGGGGGGTCTGTGGGAGACGGGAGCAGGGGGTCAGGGGGAGAGGGGGAGGCGGGAGTGGATCACCTGGAAGGAGGGAGAGAATAAGAGACAGAGAGAGAGAAAGAAACATTAGTTGTCTCATTCATCTGCTGTTAAAGTCCTCCTCTGTTATTAGCCAATGGGTGCAGACTGGGAGAGCACTTAATCAAAAAGTACCGCTCTAGCCTGCCCTGAATGGGTGATTACAGATTTCAGATCAAGAGGACTCACTTCCCCCGGACCACCTGCATAAAATGTGCAAAGGGAGATGCGTGAGTACCCGTTATAGCCACCACAATTTAAAGGCACAGACACAAGTATCCATAAGGGACAAAAAAAGGAGTATATGATAGCTGTGTGTGATTTGTTGGTTTTCAATTAATTAATGCATATAGCTGGCACCCCCCCCCCCCCCTAAAAGAGGGAGGGGGGGTGGCGAAATGGCACCTAAAGCAGTTGATTTCTAACTCATCCGATGCAGGAGCTCAGCACCTCCCACGCGTGCACGCTGTGTGCAATAGTTACACACGGTTGAATATGAACTTCAGTGTAGCAATGGAGGCTGGATTCCAGGCTACTTTACTGTTGTGTTGTTTCACTAAATAGCAGCACACATTTTATGTATGTACTGTATACGTATATACTGTACATATCTATGGCAGACATCTGCTGATTATGCAAGCTCTATTTTCAGCCACTCTGCATATGTTTCACACATATATTACACCTGCTGCTCCTGACTCTGCATAGGCAGATATATGTAGCACATACAGCTCTCTAATAATACCACAAATTTGCATTCTTAGCTACCGAACAGTTCTTAAATCTTAAGGGACAACTTTTTTTTCTGGTAGGGTTTCCCATTTTTGCAATTCCAAGCTAGACATTCATTCCAAACAATCCTTGTAAATGATGAGTGACTTGAGGATATGATAATGAAATCTAGCCAACCGACAGCAGGTTAATGAAACAGTCACACTGTGGAACTGTTGCGAATTCAGCCAATGCAATAGTTTTGAGACACTGTCCATCCTGTCAACAATATTAATGTGCAATCAAACGAGTCTGGATTATCATTTTGTTTCACTTCGGATTTTCAATTGATGGTGTCAATTACAAGTGGTCCCCATCTAAGTTGGTTAACCAGATGAATAGCTGGTTAACCAGTAACTCTTGAGAGCATAGAAATTAAACCAAATGGACCATTGCGGGTCAATGTGGTTTCATTTTACACTTATAAGTATATATAAATATTCAACATCTGAATTAGCCCAGGTCTACACAACTACAGTACAACGTTGAAGATTAATGGTCATTATTTTGATATGCATGTTTGCATGTTTTGTTTCCCAATTCCAGCCTGGTATTGTGGACAAAAGCAAAATAAATCTTAGTTTTGAGGTCTGTGGACCTAAAATGTCCTCAAATGGTGGTCCGTGGCTCAAATGCAGAATAAATAGTGGGCCCTGGTATCAAAAAGGTTGAAAATCATTCACATAGCATATGGCAATCTTTCTCCCCCTAAGACACAGTATGTGTCACGAGGAACAACAGCAGAACAATAGAACAAGATCACACATTCATTTCATTCAGAACTACTGGAGATTTCCAGTAATATTTTTTTCCTCCTCATCTGTGCACAGTAGTTTCTTTTAGCTCACACACACAACACTCGCTCAAGGAAATGACGCTACTTGGCATTGAAACATTTTCTTTTCGGTGGGTAGGAGTGCTGCCCCAAAAAAGAAAGATGACTCATTAGTCAATGGAGTGCAACACTTTGCATGAAGTACGTTCACTAGTCATACAATAGCTCTGGGCAGGCTGTGAGTCCTTGGACTGTGAGTGGAGCCCTGCGTGGGCGCCTGTGAAAACACTATATTCATGAGTGTCAAGGCATGACGCATTTTAAGCAGAAGACGATGGGCTGGCTATATTTCACTACTGTCAAATGCCAGTTGGAAGCAGAGACACGCCGTTTGAACAGAAAGGCAAGCAGAGGGAACCCCTCTATGCATGTGCATAGAGGGTTTATGCACATGCATGAAGTGAGTATAGGAAACGGAGTGGCAAAGTTACTTGGAAAAGTGAGTTTAACGTTGTTGAGTGCGGATGTACAGGAGGAAAAGTAGTTTTTTTTGCCACTCAGTGGGCGTTCCTGCATAACTTGGTATGGTGGTATGGTAATGATATCACATGCATCCTCTATAGCAGGGGTTTTCAACAGGTGGTCCGGGGACCACCAGTGGTCCCTGAGAGGGTTCCAGGTGGTCCCCAGCTAAGTTGGTAAACCAGATGTAACTCTTGAGAACGTAAAAATGAAACCAAATGGACCCTTGCGGGTCCATTTGGTTTCATTTTTACACTCTCAAGAGTTAAAATATTCATCATCTGAATAACCCCTATTCTACACAACTAGAAGATTAATGGTCATTTTGATCTGTATGTTAATTTGACTGTTTTGTTTCCCAAATCCAGCCTGGAATTGTGGACAAAAGCAAGAGAAAACTTTTGTTTTGGGATCTGTCGGGCTAAAATGTCCTCAAGTGGTGGTCCGTGGCTCAAATGCTGAATAAATAGTGGTCCCTGGGATCAAAAAGGTTGAAAAAAAAGGTCATTTGCAACCCACGAGGGCCGCAAATGACCTACATTTTTAATTCGAACTACTTGTGATCCGAACTCATCTTTTGCCGATCGCCGTTTTGTCGCAGTTCATTTGGAACAAAACAGACACGGCCATTTTCATTCCCCCGGTACATCCAGGACTCACAACCTGGATGTTTTTGCACAGAGGGTTAGAGGGCAGTATGAGCCCTTCTCAAGACTGAGAAGGGCAGTATGAGCCCTTCTGAAGACTGCCGTTATATGGGACAAAGACTAAAGTGATCGGTCCAGATTCTTTGAATGAGGGACCTAAAGGCTCGTGTTCAGTTCACGGTACAATTCTTTCTATATTCGTCCCACATAACAGCATATTAATTGTAACGTAACCCAAAGAAATATGTATTCTCTGAAGTAGGACCAGAAATGGCGGCATTGTTTGTCCCTAATAAAGATAGGCTATATTATTTATAATTAGACGTAACCTGCGAATATATAAGAAACACATGCACACAGAAGGAGGAATGGTATTTAATAAAGAACATATTACTTCTAATAAAGCACAGCAACAGTGTAGTATGTTCTATTATCATTAGACATAGGCCTACTTGATTTCCCACGTGGGAGAATGAACGTCCCCATCTATAGAAGTTGCGGGGACGTATACAATTTAAGGTATAAAATATGTGAAATTAGATATAAAGTCCCTGTAAAAAGTGAAATAACAAAAGACCGTTATGGCTTTACGGCTTTTTGCGATGTCTAATGAGATCATAATGTAGGCATATTAGGGTGTAGCTTCGTGTAATAATTAACATATCATTTCTAATTATGCCTTATTTGTCCTTATTAGTCCTAATAGGTGTACCGTAAATTGTGCTGGGACCACAACATCTCTAAGGTATATTAATGACAGAGTAAACTGAGTAAACCTTTGAAAATGGATGGTTCACATTGAAAGCTCCACCTCTGATAACTGCTGGGCTTTTTTGACATGGCCAAGTGCTACTTTAACTGGCAACTGTCAGACAGCGCAACGCGTTTTGGGTGACTGAAATGTTTATATTATTTTGGTGTGGATCACCCCAGTGTGTGTATGTAATAATGCTACAGCCAGTGAGCCACTAGGGCTGTGTTCTGGAGCCCAGTGTGTATGTAATAATGCTACAGCCAGGGAGCCACTAGGGCTGTGTTCTAGAGCCCAGTGTGTATGTAATAATGCTACAGCCAGGGAGCCACTAGGGCTGTGTTCTAGAGCCCAGTGTGTATGTAATAATGCTACAGCCAGGGAGCCACTAGGGTTGTGTTCTGGAGCCCAGTGTGTATGTAATAATGCTACAGCCAGGGAGCCACTAGGGTTGTGTTCTAGAGCCCAGTGTGTATGTAATAATGCTACAGCCAGGGAGCCACTAGGGTTGTGTTCTAGAGCCCAGTGTGTATGTAATAATGCTACAGCCAGGGAGCCACTAGGGTTGTGTTCTGGAGCCCAGTGTGTATGTAATAATGCTACAGCCAGGGAGCCACTAGGGTTGTGTTCTAGAGCCCAGTGTGTATGTAATAATGCTACAGCCAGGGAGCCACTAGGGTTGTGTTCTAGAGCCCAGTGTGTATGTAATAATGCTACAGCCAGGGAGCCACTAGGGTTGTGTTCTAGAGCCCAGTGTGTATGTAATAATGCTACAGCCAGGGAGCCACTAGGGCTGTGTTCTAGAGCCCAGTGTGTATGTAATAATGCTACAGCCAGGGAGCCACTAGGGCTGTGTTCTAGAGCCCAGTGTGTATGTAATAATGCTACAGCCAGGGAGCCACTAGGGCTGTGTTCTAGAGCCCAGTGTGTATGTAATAATGCTACAGCCAGGGAGCCACTAGGGTTGTGTTCTAGAGCCCAGTGTGTATGTAATAATGCTACAGCCAGGGAGCCACTAGGGCTGTGTTCTAGAGCCCAGTGTGTATGTAATAATGCTACAGCCAGGGAGCCACTAGGGCTGTGTTCTAGAGCCGCATGCGGCTCCTGAGCCGCAGGTTGCTGACCCCTGGAGTAGAGTGACCAAATGCATTTTTAAAAAAGTGAAATATCCCTTCAATTAATTAATGAAAAACTAAAAACCCTAAATTATTTCCGCACATGTGGACTCAGCCTCTGGTAGCCTATAGTTAAAGCTGAATACCAAGGCTCTGACTATGATCCAACTTGGACCAGCAGAAATGTTGTGATATTGAGGGATTCAAAAGCTATGAGCTGCTGTTCATGCAGCCTAGAAAACAAACTGGACAAACTGGAGTTGGAAATACGTTGTCTTCAACAATGGTGGCGGAAATAGGAGCTATTTACTGTATGTGTGCAACATGTCATCAGTTTTAGTGTATTTCAAAAACATTTCAACAACAGCCAAAATATAGCCTCTCTACAAGCACCATGAGTTGCATGCTCACATGTGTGTGTGTGTGTGTGTGTGTGTGTGTGTGTGTGTGTGTGTGTGTGTGTGTGTGTGTGTGTGTGTGTGTGTGTGTGTGTGTGTGTGTGTGTGTGTGTGTGTGTGAGAGAGAAAGAAAGAGCTATAAGGAGAGAGAGAGAGAGAGAGAGAGAGAGAGAGAGAGAGAGAGAGAGAGAGAGAGAGAGAGACCTACAGGCAGCAGGAGGGAGGACTATTCACAAAATAAATGTCACTCTACAATTGTCATCCATCCTGGTTCTAGAGAGAGAGAGAGAGAGAGAGAGAGAGACCTACAGGCAGCAGGAGGGAGGACTATTCACAAAATAAATGTCACTCTACAATTGTCATCCATCCTGGTTCTAGAGAGAGAGAGAGAGAGAGAGAGAGAGAGAGAGAGAGAGCACGTGTGCGTGTGCGTGTGCGTGCGTGCGTGCGTGCGTGCGTGTGTGTGTGTGTGTGTGTGTGTGTGTGTGTGAGATACCCACAGAGAGAGATATAGATAGAGATAAGAGAGAGAGAGAGAGAGAGAGAGAGAGAGAGAGAGAGAGAGAGAGAGAGAGAGAGAGAGAGATCAGATTAGATTGCTCAGGGGCAGACCCATGGATGAACAGACGGGATAGCACCTGGGACCACCACCTGTTCCTCTGTGTCACTCTCAGTGTTGGGCATGACGCCGAAATTACATAACACCCTTATGCAACTGAAACTACTATTATCGCTAAACAGAGTTTCTGACACATTTTCGGGAGCAATATACAGTTGAAAATTAGCAATGTAAATGCTTAAATGTGGTGCACTTGGAGAAAGCTATAGTGTGTAACTTCACACTAATGTCTCACATCACCCACTTTCTGAA
Source organism: Benthosema pterotum (assembly GCA_039105355.1). NCBI lineage: Eukaryota > Metazoa > Chordata > Actinopteri > Myctophiformes > Myctophidae > Benthosema > Benthosema pterotum. Next base: position 36,036,015 of record CM076977.1, read on the forward strand.
AAGCCTGTTCTTAAAAAAAAATAGATCAGCACTCGGGAGAGTGAAAATTTGCATGTTGCAGACCATGGCCTACTTGTGCGTGAGTGGAGCGAGCTGGCAGAGAGCAAGTACCCTGCACCTCCAGGACTCGCGACAATATTTGTAAAGGATCTCTTAATTACGTCACCATTATGTCATCACCTACACCAGGGGTTTTCAACAGGTGGTCCGGGGACCACCAGTGGTCCTTGAGAGGGTTCCAGGTGGTCTGCAGGCTAAATGATGGAAAGTTGGTTAACCAGATGTAACTCTTGAGAATGTAAAAATGAAACCAAATGGACCCTTGCGGGTCCATTTGGTTTCATTTTCACACTCTCCAGAGTTAAAATATTCATCTGAATTAGCACTATTTAATTAAGAAGTCTACACTGTTTTGTTTGCAAAATACAGCATGGAATTGTGGACAAAACCAATTCAGTCAGGACAACTCAAGAAGGGTTTAATATTCATTTATTGAATATAAAATAAGCAATATATTTATCATGGTTTGGCGATGAATTGGATCTGCTTTTTGGGTACTCAGATCAAGCGCAACAGTCCTGACCTTAAGGACTCCGAATCCCCCGTACCCAAAGGGCAGATCCAAATCTACAGGTGGTAGCTGGGGTGGAGGAGGGTTAGCAGCAAAATGATTAAGCATAAGCAGAACAGCAGTATCAGAGTGAGCAGCAGCAGCAGCAGCAAGCAAGCAGGAAGAGCAATACAAACTTACAGTTTAAATAGCCTGTGAGAGCCTGTGATTGGATGAAGTCAATCATGTGAATGTGATGCTGAGGCGGCCCTTTAAAGGGCCGGCAGCGACTGCACTGAGGTTTCCTGAATGAACTTGCTATGCGCTTGTCTATGACCAGCGCACCGCTCATAATAATTCTTTGGTTTTAGGTCTGTGGGGCTAAAATGTCATCAAGTGGTGGTCCGTGGCTCAAATTCTGAATAAATGGTGGGCCCTGGCATCAAAAAGGTTGAAAACCCCTGACCTACACCAGCCAATCGGAGTACTTTGAGGGACGGCCGGTGGTTGGCGACTGCACGCAACTTAACTTACAACCACTTAACTTGCGCCCACTCTGCTCACATAAGTAAATACCGTATACATATACAGCAGGGGTTTTCAACCTTTTTCATAACAGGGACCACCATTTATTCAGCATTTGAGCCACGGACCACCATTTGAGGACATTTTAGCGGCACAGACCCCCAAAATGAACCCAGGCTGGATTTGGGAAACAAAACAGGCGAAGATAGAGACCAAAATGACCATTAATCTTCTACATTCTGTATGATATAGACTTGGGCTAATTCATATGATGAATATTTTAACTCTTGAGAGTGTAAAAATTAAACCAAATGGACCCGCAAGGGTCCATTTGGTTTCATTTTTACGTTCTCAGGAGTTACATCTGGTTAACCGACTTAGCCTGGGGACCACCTGGAACCCTCTCAAGGACCACCTGTTGAAAACCACTGATATACAGTATATATATATTTGGTTTTGGCCAGTGGGCGACCACTGCAAAGCCTGTGCTCAATATGTTTTCTATCGGAAGGTGATGGAGGTAAAACGCTGACATTTTGCGTTTGCAGTCCCTCAGCGAAACAAACCTGTTCAGTCCTCTCTGAGCATCTTGACTTAGTTTTCAGAAAAATGAGAACGATGTAATGAACAAAGCAGTTATAGTACTGTGCAAAGTGCACTCGATGCCATCTTTTAAACCTTTACAACGGCTTTGCGAGTGCAAAGGGAGAAATATAATGTTTCCGCGGTGGTCTACATTTTCGGGGAGCACTGTGCCGCGATTGGCTGAAAAATGGCAACTTCTGGGGAAAAGTTTACACCCTTTTGATAGTCATGCCCAGGCTTTTCTTTTCGCAGCGCAGATGAGGTAAGCCTGGAGACTGTGTGTGTGTGTGTGTGTGTGTGTGTGTGTGTGTGTGTGTGTGTGTGTGTGTGGTGTGTGTGTGTGTGTGTGTGTGTGTGTGTGTGTGCGTGTGTGCGTGTGTGCGTGTGTGTGCGCACATGTGCATGTATGACTAGAGCCTCCTCATCACCAATCCTAAACGTCTCGCCTCGTCATGCTGTTATAAAGCAAACTCTCCTATAGTTTTTTTTCCCCTGTATGTGTGATTCTCACATTCTGGCTGTTTCTAAGGTGTTAACAAGATTTCCTGTGATTAAGGGGTGATAACAGACAAAGCAGTTGCAGCATACAGTATCTCTCTCTGTCTCTCTCATGCACACGTGCAAGCACACACGGCAGTATCTGCACTGCACAGACTCACCAACAGCATTCCCATAGACTTGCAAAGGGAGGAACATTCATCTAATATTCACAGTTCAATTGCCAGAAAAAGGAATGGTTTGAGTGAGCTCAGACATCACAAGTAGAACAAGAAGAATGTGGAAGTAATGCCTGCCACGGGGAGTTATCATTCCAAGCACGACGACGGGGTCCAAACTCTAGCGCTGTAACTCTTTCTCTCTTTCAAATGGATCCGGCACAGACAGTGCCTGTTCTGAATATTAAACCGTTGTGTGTGTGTGTGTGTGTGTGTGTGTGTGTGTGTGTGTGTGTGTGTGTGTGTGTGTGTGTGTGTGTGTGTGTGTGTGTGTGTGTGTGTGTGTGTGTGTGTGTGTGTGTGTGTGTGTGTGTGTGTGTGTGTGTGTGTGTGTGTGTGTGTGTGTGTGTGTGTGTGTGTGTGTGTGTGTGCGTGTGCGTGCGTGCATGCGTGCATGAGTGCATGCGTATGTGTGCGCAGTTTTGCGCACGCAGACCAGATGGGAGGCTACATAGAGAATAGAGAAAAAGTAAACAGAGCCTAATTGTAACAACCACAATTAAGGCCACTAAATAATCCAAGTGCCAGAGGAAGTCTTTTCTGATGTCTCATAAACAAACAAACGGAACAGCAAACAAAGGGCATGTTGTCCATTCCTTGATCCACTTCTGAACTGAATTGTGAGTCTCTCTCACTATGTGGTCCTCAGACTATAGCCCTCCGTCCGTGTCTCCAGTCGTCTGGGTTCTCATCTGCCGTAGCTCATTAAGTGACCTCTGCACCAGCAACTTTCTGTAGTACACTGTCCACATATAGGTCACCTTACCAAAAGGCCAACCTTTTTAAACCAAATGGACCTGTAAGATTTGATTAGATTAGATTACATGCTGACCAAAAAAGTAATGGGCAAAAATAATTGACGAGAATTAGAACGTTTTGAAAGCGGCTGGAATCCCCCTTTAAAGCTGCGATAGAAAACAGCAAGCATGCACACCTGAAAACGATTCTGCTGAACAAAAAATAAATAAACACCACTGTATATCTCCTGCTCCCTGGAAACTTTTGTTGTGAAAGAACAACATTTCGACCCTTGTGGGTCCTTGACAGGTAGCCTCCTAGCTGCACATATTCGAGATATTTATTATCCCAGAGGGAACGTTGTTTTGCTCAGGTCAAATACATACACACAGAGACAAATGTACAAATACTATAAAAAACACTATTATAAAAAAATGCATAATATAAACTAGTGCCCCTAATAAAACATTATATGTAAATGTAAAATGTAAATACAGGCACGCAACAACAACAACAACAACGCTCCATATCCCTCCTTCCACCAACTGGAAGGGAAGGCGTACTGTATGTTTTGTGGGGAAACAGAACAGTATAACAACAGCCCCCAGTAAACATGTTCACACACTTCATTCTGGGCAGTGCACGGCCTGTTGCTATGGAGACCCAGGGAAGGATTGGGTGGTGGCGATCGATCACCAGGTTGGGGGTGGAGGCGGGTGGTTGTGGTGGTGGTGGTGGTGGTCGTATGAGAAGTTGGGTGAATTAGACAGAGTGAAACAAACAGGGAATTTCCCTGAGGCATTTTAGTGGCAGGAGTACAAGATGAAGGGGGGAGGGAGGGAGAAAGAAAAGAAGGAGGGAGGGAGGGAGAAAGAAAGAAAGCAAGAAAGCAAAAAAGAAAGCAAGAAAGCAAGAAAGCAAGAAAGCAAGAAAGAAAGAAAGAAAGAAAGAAAGAAAGAAAGAAAGAAAGAAAGAAAGAAAGAAAGAAAGCAAGAAAGCAAAAAAGAAAGAAAGAAAGAGAAAACCGGGATGGCAGTTGCTCAGTAGGGTGGCTGGATGTAACCACAAGGTCGCCAGTTCGAACCCTGGCTCCCTCAGAATTAGTGTATGAGCAAGACACTAACCCCAAATTGGTCCCAATGTGCTGGTCAGTACCTTGCATGGGTGTCTGAATGGGTTCCACTATCTATGTAAAGCGCCTTGGATAAATGTGATATAAACGCACCTGTTAAAACCTATAATTAGTAGTAGGGCCTAAAAACCACAGGCGGCTCTAACTCTGGTCTAAAGTGAAAACGGTAAGATCATTTCTATGCAAAAGACTGAAAGAAAGAAAGAAAGAAAGAAAGAAAGAAAGAAAGAAAGAAAGAAAGAAAGAAAGAAAGAAAGAAAGAAAGAAAGAAAGAAAGAAAGAAAGAAAGAAAGAAAGAAAGAAAGAGAGGAAGGAAGAAAGAAAGAAAGAAAGAGAGGAAGGAAGAAAGAAAGAAAGAAAGAAAGAAAGAAAGAAAGAAAGAAAGAAAGAAAGAAAGAAAGAAAGAAAGAAAGAAAGAAAAAAGAAAGAAAGAAACAAACAAAGAAAGAAAGAAAGAAAGAAACATCAGGCCATACTCTGACAATGCTGGAGAGGGCAGTAAAAGCGCACACTCCCACTTTTCTCTCTCTCTCTCTCTCTCTCTCTCTCTCTCTCACAAGTCCGCCCGCCTGCCCGCGCGCACACACACACACACGCGCGCACGCACACAGGCACACGCACGCACGCACGCACGCACGCACGCACGCACGCACGCACGCACGCACGCACGCACGCACGCACGCACACACACACACACACACACACACACACACACACACACACACACACACACACACACACACACACACACACACACACACACACACTCGTTAATTTATGTATGGCTGCTCACACATTGGAGCAGTCATTCTCCATACACCTACCCCATAAGTCTCACATCCAAACATTGCCACTCATTCTCATTCAGCTCACACAACTTAGTCCATTATTTTCACACGTCATGCCATGATGAGCTTTAAGGCTTAAGACAGGAAAAAGTGGGCAGAGAATAGAAAACAAGTAGACAGGCCCTAATATGATCCCCTCTTTGCTTGATTTACTTTATTTATTTATGTTTGAGTGTGTGCGGAGGTGGAGGGGGGACATTAACCGGATGTGAATCACATCAGCATGAATGGGAAATGCATACTAATGCCATCCCACTCATTTCTATGATTTGAACTGGTCTTAAAGGACCACTTCACCACTTTTCAACATATCTTCATATAGGTTCTCACTAATGTACATGATAAAATACCACTATTTTCTCCTACTCTGTCTCACCGGAGGGCTGTGGACAGTTCAGAAACCTGTCCTCCAAACATCATCCATGGGGAATCCAAGCTATTAGAAACTGCAGGCTTTCTATTCTTGAAAAGTTGTGTGTGCGCGTGTATGCGTGCATGCGTGCGTGTGTGTGTGAATATGTGTGCATGTGCCTGCAATAATGCAACCTGTCAGGACACTTTTAGCGGTTGGGCTTTCTCCAGCACCAGTCAGCAGAATGCCATGTCATAAAATCTATCACATGCACGCACATAACCTTCTGTGCTTCAGGACTGGATGAAGTGAGCCTGAGGCCTGAGGCAGCCTACTGTACTGTAGCATGGCTTGGACTGGATTAAGCTGGCTGGCTGGCAGGGGTGAAACACAGAGCAGTCTTCCCTGCTACACTGCACTAAAACTCAATACTATTATTATTTTTATTATGGAGTTGGAACAACAGATGTTCAGGATGTAGAGAAACACACTTTCTAGAAAAGGGGTTTTCAAGAGGTGGTCTGGGGACCACCAGTGGTCCCTGAGAGCATTCCAGGTGGTCCCCAGGCTAAATGATAGAAAGTTCAGATGTAATCCTTTGAGAGCGTAAAAATGAAAACAAATGGACCCTAGCGGACCCTATCTGAATTACGCACATTTCAAGAAAATAATTGTTATATTTTCCAGTTCTCTTTCCCAAAACAAAAAACATGAAATTTCTTTTGGGTTTTTGGGTGCAAGAGACTAAACTCAACATCACAAACTGTCAACTCAAACCCCAAATACTGTTTTCAAACGTCAGTAGTAGCATATATACAAGAAAACCTTCCAATTCTCCCCCTCTATTTTTCATTCAAGTGCATTATTCTTAAACACTATAATGGTAAGTAATATCATCACCGCTATTTCAAAGCTCAAACTTTTTTAGATGGCCTTGAAATGGATTTTTAGTAATGGAATAATCACATTTTTGATGTGTAGATCTCGTTGAGCTGGTCATTTTAAGTTAGCATTTTAAAGTAGCTCTCAAGTCAAAAAAGCGTGGGCACCCCTGTTCTAGAACATTGGCTGGTACTCTCGAACAGCTATGCCGTAGCCAGGTATGGTGTAAGTTTTCTCATGTAAGTCTTCTGGCTACATGGCAGCAAATCAGATATGGGCCTTGTGGTAGGCCAAAATCCTGTAGAATCAAAATTAAATTCTACATTCTTAGAATCATACTAAAATGGTTCCACCATGAATTTAAAATCAAATGTATCATATTAAAGGGATTCCATCCAGGATTTTAGGTGTTAGGTGTACACCACAAAAAGTTGTTTCTTGAAACAGTCAGTCTTACATCGAGATATCTGTGATTTTCTGTGTGTGTCTGAATGGGAGCGCAGGAATACTGCCAGATTCTCCTGTTTAGTGATGTCACTAAAATTACCAGTTTTACTAGTCTTTCTCAAAGATGCTCAGATCATGCAGATTCTAATGAGACTTTCATGAAATATGAAAGATCATTTTCTGAGAGGTTGTTTAGAGGATGGATTGTATAAAAAGTCATTAAAAGGCAACATTTATATGATAGTTTTGATTTTAATGGCGGAGCCCCTTTACTGTGCTTGTACTGCAGATGAGGAGCTGCAAATTAGCATAAGTCTAAGTGTAAACACGGCGTCATTGTACATAAAAAGGGGATGGTCAATATTCTTTTTAATGTCGCTTGAGGCCAGCATGGCCTTTATGTGCTTTAAATGTGATTAGTGAAACTTCACATCCCTCCAAAGGATGCTAATCTCAGCATCAAGCAGCATCTGGAGGGTAATAATGAAATCTGCTGACAGAAAACGCCTCTCTCACAAAAGGGCTGGTGGATGGAGAGCATATTATGGTTGTGTTAGCTTTACTTTCTCACTGTGAACATGCTGAGAGCCAAGACCACGTGGTCTGCACCACCTACCCCACCTACCCCTCGACGAACTAGTATTGTAGTCCTCAAGACATTGTCTCGTCTCCAGGCCAATATCAAGACAAATTTTTGTCGTCTGGGCCTTGTTTCTGTCTCGTCGACAATTGCCTTGTCTTGTCTCGGTCTCGGCACTCTGCACTTCATTTGTCTAGTGGTCTTGTCTTGGTCTCATCCTCTATTTGTCTTGGTCTTGTCACCATTTCAGAGCAAATGTCTCAGGTCTCTTTCCACCGAGACCACATGAGACAAAATAATCCATTCTTTTATGAAAAGCATCCTCCATTTAGATTCTTATTGGGATTTCTGCGATATTTCGCCTGCAGGCAAAATATCGCAGATTGGAGCGAGAGCTCACACATCAACGCTACAACTGAAGCAGTATTGTTTACTTCCTCCCTTCCTTTCTGGCACATCATGCCAACAGGGGGACTCTAAGAGTATTCAAAAAGAGCGATGGAATGAATGATGGATGCCTATATTTTGTGGAGTAACACTTTGTACTCGTGTTGCACTTTTACCGGGCCTGGTATGCTGTTCAGGAAGGAATATCATTGACTAGAGATAGGCAGTTGAGGGAAAGCAGAGGGAAAACAATGGACGCATTTGGAGGAATTGTGGTCCATGGAGACTAGATACACAGTGCACAGTGGAGGATGGTGACAGAGTACGACATCCAAAACGCCGCTAACTCACCCCCGAAACGTCAAACTTCAGAGAGGCTGTTCCAGTATTGGCATCCATTTAATGGAGAGAGAACTTTTTGACTGAAATGTCTACCTTTTCTAAATTAAATTTCACAGCTTCCCCCTGTGATGTTGATGCGGTACTGCGTCCCCTGTCCCTCTCTCTTCCTATGGATGAATTATATATTATTTATTTATTTATTACACAACACCAGCAGTAAGTCCAGGACAGCATGGTCCCTTGCAGTTCATGTTAGAAAGCAGGTTACAGCGGGCTATAAATCTCAAACACACTCTCCAGAGCCGGAGCTTTTCTTTTTTATTAAAAGCATGCTAAACTGGGCCACGACTGACCATGATACACCCTTGAAGACAGAGGTCAGTCTATCCTACACTGTCTTCATTAACAAATTAACAAATGCCCCCTAAGATCTTTAACTCTCGAGAGTGTAAAACTAAACCAAATGTACCCTTAGATCTTTAACTCTTGCAAGTGTAAAATCATTTGGTTTCATTTCATACTCATGTTAAACATTTTAATTTTCAAGAATCTACACAATTAGAGGAAATATTTTAATAACCTTGCCTGTTATCTTTCCAAAATACATCAAGGAATTGTGGAAAAAACACACCAAGTTCAGTCTGAAATGTCCTGAAATGGTGGTCTGTGGCTTAAATGCTGGATAAAAAGTGGGCCCTGGTATCAGGTTGAAAACCACTACTCCTACTATACCTCTCCATCTATCCGTATCTCATTCATAAATGTCCATGTCACCTAGCAATAACGCACATGCATTCCCTGCACATGCACTCACGTTTCATGTGTGGGGGTTGTTTGGTACGGTATTTCGCTTGCAGTTCTTGTACACATATATAGTTACAGTATGTAAAAGCATACAACACACTTTAAGCTCATAAGCTCATACATGCTCACGCATGTATATTTAACACATGCACGCACACATCACAGGCGCTGAATTATTTCACACAATTCCCCTGATCCCTGCATGCCTTCATCAGCGCACAGACAGTACATCTTCCTTTCAGCCATCCCCCTGTCCTTACACACTTTAATTTATACAGTATTATCCACTGTATCCACAAACAGTAATAATCGTCTCCACTGGGTCAAAGGCATGGGGAGAGTATGTTTTACACTCCACCTGTTCATCCGTGTGTGTGTGTGTGTGTGTGTGTGTGTCTGTGTGTGTGTGTGTGTGTGTGTGTGTGTGTGTGTGTGTGTGTGTGTGTGTGTGTGTGTGTGTGTGTGTGTGTGTGTGTGTGTGTGTGTGTGTGTGTGTGTGTGTGTGTGTATCTAATCTCTGGCGCAGTTGGCTTCCCGTGATCACAGCCAAACTGTCCACACAAAGATCAAAGATGACGCAAATTATTGGCACACAATCTATAGCCATTAATACTCAATCCTCATTGGCTAAGATTTGCCCTATAGTCCCTGTTGAGGGAAAGATGCTCTATTCATGGAACAAACAAGATGTTGGAGGTGTTTTTTATCTTTACATTTTAGTTACAGAGGCCAAGTATAGTGTTTTAACACATATTTGTCTCACTAGCCAGGGATTTTTTTTAAAAGGATGGACCAGTGTCTGTCTATTATGAAATAGACCAGTGGTTTTCAACCAGTGGTCCTTGAGAGGATTCCAGGTGGTCCCCAGCTAAATGATGGAAAGTTGGTTAACCAGATGTAACTCTTCCATGTTTACACTCTCAAGAGTTAAATTTTCATCATGTGAATTAGTCCAAGTCTACACTAAAACAGGATGAAGACGAATGGTCATTTTTGATCTACGTTTTTCCCGAAATCCAGGATGGAATCATGGACAAAAGCAAAAGAAATCTTTTGGGGTCTGTGGGGTTAAAATTTCATTAATTGGTGGTGCGTGGCTCAAATGCTGAATAAATAGTGGGCCCTGGTATGAAAAAGGTTGAAACCCACTGAAATAGACGACTAATAGTGGCCAGGAGAATCCACAACACGTTGTTGTTGTTGTTGTTGTTGTTGTTGTTTGTTTTCAAAGGTCGTTGGCAGAGCTGTGTAATAGAGTCTCCTTTCGGCAGCTGCTCCAACAGCAACACAGATCCACGCTGGGGAGCTGTCCGATTCACTGTCCGTCGTTGCCCTACATGCTGCCCAGCAGCAAGGGAACATCTCCAGGGACTGCAATTAAGAGATCAAGTGTCTTACAAAAAGAGCAGCTTGACAGTATAAAATGTAATCAACTTCCAGAGCCAGAACTTTCCCTCCCCTGGAAATGAGGTTGTTTTTTTTTCGCTCTCTCTTCTCGCAGTACTGATCAGCGCCAAGCTTCAAGCGCCATGCAGGCACCTTAGGGGAATCTCTGTTTGAAATGTTCAATACCTCGGCAGCCGCGGGGGTGAATTAATTTTGGTAGCCGACTACACACGTACACACGCAGTTCAAACAGGGACAGAAGACGACAACAACAAAAAAAGTTTCTCAAATCCAATCAGAACATTCTGCCCCCACACACTATGGAACCACCTGGAATTTAACCTAGGAGTCTCCCACCTGGGGAAAGCCAAACAGCTATAGCACAAACAGAGAGTCACTCCTAATCAAAAGAGGGACACAAACATATTTCTCTGACACGCTCCTGCAGGCGACTGTGCTGAACCAGTGCATCCAGCCTCAGTGCTGTGATCATACCCTGTCCCTGTAATGTCTACCTTGGGGGACTGATCCAATGCCAATGCACCCTCTCTCTGTCTAGCTCTCTCTCTCTCTCCCATCTGTTTGTCTTCTAATACTTCATGCATCTCATTCCCACCTCCCTGACCTCTTTTCATCAAAGAAGAATTGCCTCCCCCTGGCTGGATGAAAAAAAAAAAAAAACAGGGGTGGAAAATGTGTTCTACCGTACGTGTGCTACGTTCCACTGCAAAAACAAACAAAGAAAATGGCTTGGACTCCTCATGCATAGAAAGAAGAATATGGCATGGCATGGCATGGCATGGCATGGCATGGCATGGCATGACATGACATGACATGACATGACATGACATGACATGACATGACATGACATGACATGACATGACATGTGATATATGATATGATACTTTATTGGTACTTTATTATCCAACAGCTATTGTATCATTCTAACCTTAGAATGAGGTTAGTCCATTGCTCCCCTCAGGTTCGACAGAGGGAGTGTGACTTTAATGCCATGCACATGTATAGCCGTGTTGAAGTAATACTGTACCGTATGCACTGTAATGTACGGAAAGATGAAAATAATGATAATCCGTTCTCAGCGGAGTGCCATAATGTCTGTGATCTCTAGCTGAGTTTATCTCAAAATAGAAACTCAGATGAGGAGATATGAGATAAGCATAGGATTAGGTTAGCAGATTCATGTGTTGCATGCTAGTCTAGGGCCAGAGCTACGAACAAGATGTGCCTATTACTTCTGTTCCATTAAGGAGTATTAATCTCCTGAAGGTGTCAGGGTACTTGGCCATGTGTGCCACACACAAGTTTGCACTCCACCGAGTTCGGATTTTGTTCTGAAATGTTTTGGTAGTTCTTGTAAAAGTGTTTTGTAAAACATTTTAGTGCTGAAGAACCCTCTTATAGGTATGTATTCCTCTCTCTGAAATGTATTGTGCCAGGGAACCAGCAGAGATCTGTTCGCCTTGCAGCAGCCCTGGCATATAATCTGCTATTTTTTGAATAGTAATATGACACAGACACTTTTCTGATTTTAAATGGCTAGGGAGGAGGTACGGTATCTGGTTGTACGCCTCTCTACTGTATCTGGGTGATCTGTGCATGAGGCACACTGATTAGCAGAAAACTCCCCGGGGGGATGAGTAAAACATCCATGAAACGCTCCGTGATCAGAGCTGCTCATGAATAATTCAGGACTTTCAATGGGTAAGAGAGAACATGCAGTGGCCGACTGTGTCTGACTGCAGCGTCTGATGATGACAGCACCTGCTGTTAGACGTGAGGAGTAGGAAAACACTGTGGGGACACCCAGATGTGATAACTTAATTGTGCTGATCATATCAAAGCATTTGTCTAGCCCTCTCCTCTGCCCCTCTCCTTTTTTCTTAAGTTTTAATCCCACATTTTTCCACACAGTGCCAATTCCTAATGTGATCTTGGGCTCTACACAGTACACACCTTCCGCCATCCGCCAACCTGGGGAGGGAGTGGAATGGCCTCATGCCTCCTTCAATGCATGAGGAGTCCAAGCTGCCTTCTTTTCACTTAACAGGGGGAAGTTTCCCTGGTTGGACATAGCGCGTGGCAGGAACACGTAATTCCAACCACCCCGGCTGGTGGAGAGACGCTGCCAGCTCACACAGCGGGAATCGAACCCAGGACCTTCTAGCTGTGAGGCGACAGCACTAAACACTGAGCCACCGTGTCCCTCTCCTTGCCTCTCTCCTCTCCTCTCCTTTCCTCTAAAATAAAAAGTACAGTCACGTTACTGCTAAACAACAAAATCGTCGTTTCTCCTTGCGGCTTTTGCGTGCGTGCGTGCGTGCGTGGGTGTGTGCGTTCGTGCGCCTGTGTGTGCGCGGCATGCAGGTACAATGCATGAGAATCACGATCATGGGCATGGCTCCATTTCTGTGACGAGGCATCTGTTGTTCAACACGGGCCCGGGAAGCTCTCTCTCTCTCTCTCACACACACACACACACACACACACACACACACACACACACACACACACACACACACACACACACACACACACACACACACACACACACACACACACACACACACTCTTTCTGTCTTGTCGTTAATCTCTCGGCCCCGTCCTTCCTGATCTACCTCTCCTCCAGGTATGCTGCGGTGTGTGTGTGTGTGTGTGTGTGTGTGTGTGTGTGTGTGTGTGTGTGTGTGTGTGTGTGTGTGTGTGTGTTGTGTGTGTGTGTGTGTGTGTGAAGCCAACTGGAACAGGGGGGTCAACAGTCCTGGATGGGAACCGGATGCACACGTCTCCTCCCGTTAACACATGGTACACTACTTTGCATGTGCACGCACACACTATAGCGCAATCACACGCAAAACAACAACAAAAAGCACAGCCGTGCACGCACGCACCCAAGCAGAAAGAACCTACTAAAAGAGTTTAGCCATGATGCACACACGGTGCTTTACACTCACACATTCACACACACATACACCAATTGCGGTGGAAACTAGGGATGCCCTGACATCTGACCAACCAGAACTGTTCAAACTGTTCCGTGTTAAACACTGTGGATTTTTACCCCCATATGGTTATGTATTGTCTCGCCATGAAAGCCGACAAAACACAGCTACTCATTTGATCTTCCTTTTTTGTGCACCATCTGCACACACGCACACACACACACACACACACACACACACACACACACACACACACACACACACACACACACACACACACCCCCCCCCCACACACACACACACACACACACACACACACAGCCATTAGGCATCGGGATGACAGGACAGGATGAGAACAAGGTGTGAGTTGGAGAGAAGCGAAACAACCAATCGTGACAAAAGACACGAGCAGGAGAGGCCAAAAAAGTCCCCCCCCCCCCCCAACTAGGTGAGTCCGGTTGAAGCGCAAAAACCCACAGTGCTGGTGTTAGCTAGCAGCAGACGCTGCAGACACTCACCACATGCACACACACATTTCAGTATTCATTACTGTTGGAGGCTGCTGGAATACTACACACTGAAGCATGTCTAAAGAGAAATTAAATGAGTCATTAGAGAGAGAGAGAGAGAGAGAGAGAGAGAGAGAGAGAGAGAGAGAGAGAGAGAGAGAGAGAGAGAGAGAGAGAGAGAGAGAGAGAGAGAGAGAGAGAGAGAAGTCGTAGCGGAAAGAAGAAAGTGAGAGGAAGGAGATGTGAGTTGAAGCGACTGGTTAAGCAATATTACACTCAAGGGTAGTGCTTTAACACGATTTCATGCACTTCTGCGATACCTTTGGGACTCGCCCTGCGGGCACCGCAGACGTGGATGAATTCACATTAAAACACTACCCCTAGAGCGTCATATTGCAATCCTACAACAGTTACTCTTAAAAGAGAATCGTTCAAAAATAATGTTTTCAATAACAGATTTCAATGTGCTCTGAGAGAGAGAGAAAACACCAGCTGAAATCTTTGTACACTCAAAAAACTGATTCAAGCCTGCTATCGGTTTGGCACATTTAAATTGTGTTTGCTTCATTTAATTACTTTACTTCAAGGAATATGCATATTTATTTAATTGATATAACTCAAACATTATTAATAGTGTGAGATGTGATACATCTACATTGTGTTGGCTTTAGTTAAATGAATTTAATTATAAGATATGCAAATGTAATGAATTTATACCACTGAAATGTTGTTAATTGTTCTAACTCAAAATATATGCTTTTACAATGTATGCATTTATACTGAGTTGATGCAACTCAAATATAATTAACTGTGCTCATACAATATCTATTCACTTAACATTCATGCATTCAAATTTAACTAATGTAACTCAAATCATATTAATAATGTAATTTGAAAACACACTGAAAATGAGTTTGAGTTTACGTTCTCACGCTCCCATAATACCACGAGTTGATGCAACTCAAATATAATTAACTGTGCTTATGCAATATCTATTCTTTTAACATGAATGCATTCAGATTTAACTGATGTAACTCAAATCATATTAATAATGTAATTTGAAAAAATGAGTTTGAGTTCACGTTCCCACGCTCCCATAAGACCACGCCTCCAGGTTTCCCGCCTTTTCTTCTAGACTTTGTCATTTCACCACACAAACTTTGCTGCAAAGAGAGGTCAGATGCTTGTTTGAGCTGGGGACGTTTTTTATGGTAAGTTAAGTTTTTGTTGTTTTTGGTAATTTGTGATGAATATTTAGGTGTATTCTGTAATATTGACCATAATGTGTACAACAGCAGTGGTAAGTAATATGTTAATTAGAGTTACTGGTAGATTTGTTTGCCTCAGAAACATGTTCATAGCGTCTCCTGTTTCTTCCAACAAATGAGTATTCTAAAATGAAAGACAGATATGGGTTGGGTTCGCACGGTGTCCAGTGAAAATAACCTTTGGGTTGTTTACACAAACAAGTGTTAGTGTTGCAATTTACAACTTAGGAATTTAAAAGACACTCTTAATCCAGAGTGATTTATATTAAACATGAACAAGATTAACTTCTGAATTTGAAATGGGTGTTATATACCACTCCATTTATCTCATCTTTTACCGTTTTTGTTGGCTCAGAATTCCAAACCACAACAAGTATCAGCCCATTTTCATAAGGAAATATCTTAGTGTAATTATTTTGCTGGTACAAGCTGAGCTGTATTACCATTGTGATTTTGTTCATTGCAGGTTAAACAAATGGTCACTTTTATGCTCTATACTAGACTTAACAAACCTTGAAATCTTGTTGTATATCTGTTATTTTCACCACATATTGTTTTTAAAAAATGAATTCCTTGTCCTTTTTGTCTCTTCTCTAGACAACTACATCCCACTGGACTCGGTAAACAGTCAGACGTCAACTGCCATTGTTGTGCCATCTCCTGCAACCACTGACCAGCAACAGGTCCGGGTTAGTGTCTGTTAAACCCAAATAGTCACACCACATTCTAAGTGTGTGTCTTTCTTTCTTTCTTTCTTTTTCTTTCTTTCTTTCTTTCTTTCTTTCTTTCTTTCTTTCTTTCTTTCTTTCTTTCTTTCTTTCTTTCTTTCTTTCTTTCCATTTAAGCTATACTACTATACAGCACATTGACTTGTTGGAATGAATGCATTTCTTGTCCTTTTTTGTTTCTCTAGACTAATAGCTGATGCAGACTACATCCCAGAAAATTGGATCTCAACTCCCACTGTACCACCTGCTGCATCTCCTGTAAGAGTTATCAAGTAAGTTGGCTTATTACTGCCCTTGTAGATGTAGGAGTTATCTGGTATGTTGTTTTATTGCTGCCCACGTAGGAGTTAGCTGGTAAGTTGGTTTATTGCTGCTTACGTAGGAGTTATCTGGTAAGTTGGTTTATTGCTGCTTACGGAGTTATCTGGTAAGTTGGTTTATTGCTGCTTACGTAGGAGTTATATGGTAAGTTGGTTCATTGCTGCTTACGTAGGAGTTATCTGGTAAGTTGGTTTATTGCTGCTTACGTAGGAGTTATCTGGTAAAGTTGGTTTATTGCTGCCCTAGGTATAGGAGTTATATGGTAAGTTGGTTTATTGCCGTCCTAGATATAGGAGTTATCTGGTAAGTTGGTTTATTGCTGCCCATGTAGGAGTTTTCTGGTAAGTTGGTTTATTGCTGCCCACATAGCAGTTATCTGGTACGTTGGTTTATTAACATTAGGTAATAATGTATGAATAATCAATGTATGTTGGATGTATGAACTAACACTTGTACACCTCTGTAAAATGGTAGTATTTGATCTAAGAATGTTTATTTTGATGGAGAGTCTCACTCTGGGACTGCCCATAAATCAGGTGTTGAGATGTCCTCATCCATAGTTTCTGTGAGGTTTAGTAATGAACAGTCAGCAGGAGGTCATACTTTCCCCACTACTGTGTTCAGCGTTTTGATTAGTGTTTGTTTGTGTTTCATACAACTCAGGCGCTGCTCAGGCTGGAGAGATGGACCTTGGAGTCATTGGGATCTACACGGCTGGGAGGTATCAACATAGAGAGCAAAAAGACGTTAGTATAGTTATTGAAGTTGTGGCAGTCTCATACATGGCTTTATTCTGCTGTTTGGACTCATCCCTGTAGCGTTTTACATCATTGTTTAAAGAATATTTTATGGTTGACCAATTAAGAATGTAAAAAATATGTTTAAAAAGTTTAAATAAAGAAGAAATCAATTTATTTTGTCTAAGTGTCTACTTGGCTTAGTACAGTATTTAAAGGGGTATTACACTTTCAAAAAAACCTTTGGTCATTTTATGGTCTACTCAGTCTCATGTGAACTCACCAGACAGTTTATTAGTTACTCCATTCAGTATTTAGATATTTGATGTTCATTTTAGCGTATCCGTCTCCTTCCTATACAAATCATTATAAATTAAAACTCCATTTTAACCATGACAGATTATTCAAAAACAACCCTTTTTTTTCTGGTGACTGATATTGTCCTCCTAATATGTGAGAGGGCCGAATAATTTGTCATGGTTAAAATAGAGTTTTAAGTTATAATGGGTTTGTATAAGAAGGAGGTGGATACGCTAAAATGAACATCAAATATCTAAATACTGAATGGAGTAACTTATAAACTGTCTGGTGTGTTCACATGAAACTGGGTAGACCATAAAATGACCAAAGGTTTTTTTGAAAGTGGAATACCCTTTTAAGGTGGACAAAGTAAGTAAATTATTGTATGTAAAGTATATTAGCTCAATTACATTAAAATGAGTTGGAACGACACATTCCGTTACTTTAGTTTGAGTTGGACAAAAACAAAACAATTCGGTTTGACCAAGAGAATTAAGTTACATTAATTTGAGTTGAACAAACCTAAATCAATTCAGCTTAGGCTTAATTTAATGAAAATGAGTTGGACTGATAATTGAACAACCTGCATTGTATTGAATTTATTGGTTTGAGTTGGGGATACCTATATCCCATATATAAATCATACTCATATAAAATGGGTGGAAATATTTACCTTATTTAAAATGTGTTCAACTGACAGATTATTTTTTTGAGTGTATAGATTAGGCGGTTTGTGATTTTATCGTCTATACCAGGGTTTTTCAACAGGTGGTCCGGGGACCACCAGTGGTCCTTGAGAGGGTTCCAGGTGGTCCCCAGGCTAAATGATGGAAAGTTGGTTAACCAGATGTAACTCTTTGAAAGCGTAGACATGAAACCAAATGGACCCTTGTGGGTCCATTTGGTTTCATGTTTACACTCTCAAGAGTTAAAATATTAGCCCCAGTCCAGAGAATGTAGCAAATTAATGGTCATTTTGATCTGTATGTTTTACTGTTTTGTTTCCCAAATCCAGCCTGGAATTCTTGCACAAAATCAAAAGAAATCTTTAGTTTTGGGGTCTGTGGGGGCTAAAATGTCATCAAATGGTGGTCCTTGGCTCAAATTCTGAATAAATAGTGGGCCCTGGAATGAGAAAGGTTGAAAACCACTGGTCTATACTCATGCAGCGGCAGCCTTATGTGACCCACATACGGCTGCATGCACAGTAATTCAGCTACTGAAAGTTAGCAGATCGGTGCTGCACATTCAACTCTCACTGTCGACCAAAACAATTCCCTCCATTTCAGCTTTTCACATTGGAACTGGTTTAACCTGCCCAGAATTACAAATGGCTGCAATTTGGTAAGTGATTTACCGCACACATGGACTCATGCACGGACACACGCACGCGCAGGCAGGCAGGGAGGCAGGCAGGCCGCGCGCGCGCACACACACACACACACACACACACACACGCACACACACACACACGCGCGCGCATTATATGCCATTCATCACACATGCTCCATGAATTCACTTGTTGGTAATGTCAGAGAGGCAGATAGAGGATTCTCTCTCTAAAGACCTGCCAGCATTTTGCAGTGTGATGAATGGACGGTCCAGAATGTTCTGCTACCCCACATGGAGTTATATTTAAAGGTGGAATGAACCAGAAACTGTGTTTTTTAATCATAGATCCCACCCGATTGTATGGCACAGAGGTCTGTCCAGTTTGAGTCTGGAGGTAATCTCACCAACTGCTGGACCCATCACAAACAGCAGGGATGTCAGAGCACTTCTTTGAGCCAGAAACCACCCTGGACCACAGAACATCTACTGAATGTGAAACATGGAAAGGTTTTTTAGGGTGCACAGAAAATCAAAAACAAATTTCAAAACCTTTTTGCCGCGAGATGGCGCTGACGACAGTTCAGGTAGTAAATTAGTTAGGTAATTAGGTAAAAAAAAAAAAAATAGGTAGGTAATTAGGTAGTAAAACAAAGGCTGCCATCTCTGATGCCATCTCTGATTGTGGCTGAAGGGAAAGCCATAACAAACGCAGCGCTGTGGACATGAACTTATAAAAATGGAGGAGGAGGGGGGGTCCAAATAACCACTGATATAGAACATGTTATAGCCTGATGTTATAGAGATTACTTCTCAGGCTGGCTCAGATCTACATGATGTGCTTTAGTATTTCAGTGTCATTGAAGTGAACCACGTGTGTGGGGGCTAGAACAGACGTTAGAGCTAGAATGGTGTCCTATTTACACATTGACATTATACAGTTGGAGTTGTGCCCCCGACAAATAGTCCACATGCAAGCCCACAAGTGTGCAAGGAGGAGGAGGAGGAGAACCCATGGAAAGGTTGCGGTGTCTGGCTGCCCTGCAGGGATGATGTGTGTTCCCGTACCCCGCCGTACACAGACGGACGTCCTTATGGCGTGCTGGTCCTTGACGGCAGGGAAACACAC
The DNA here is from genome assembly GCA_039105355.1 of Benthosema pterotum. Classification (NCBI taxonomy): domain Eukaryota; kingdom Metazoa; phylum Chordata; class Actinopteri; order Myctophiformes; family Myctophidae; genus Benthosema; species Benthosema pterotum. Next base: position 36,055,570 of record CM076977.1, read on the forward strand.
TCTAATGACCTAAAGAGATACGCAGTGATGCCCCCGCAGCAGATGGCCATGCAGGAGGACTCTAGGAGTTGCATCGCATTTATGGGGGAGGAGGAGGCCAGATAGATTGGGAGAGTGCAGAGGCAGAGAGCCTAAAGGAGGGATCCACTCCATACACAAGGACCAGAGGGTGCCATTTCACTGCTTTTTGCTGTGTGGTGGTATGGAATATCCTATGCACACACACAGTGTGTTATAGCAGTGGCTGTGTGGCCTTAAAGGAAAGTTCCACCCCAGAAGGCTTTCTTACCTTTATTTGCAGTTGATTTATTCATTACCCGCATGAATGGAGCGGGCGCAAGTTAAAGGGCAATTCCACCCGTTTTCAAAAATGTCCTGAGAGCGTACAAATGTGAACATTGCACTACGTTGTGTGGCCGGCTGTCTCTGATTGGCCCGTTTAGGTGGTGACTAGGGGTGTGTATCTCTCCCTTACAAGATGATTCTATACGTATCGATTTGCATGGGCTCAATACGATTCAGAAAAGATTCATCTTATATACAGAACGATATACGATTCGTTCCGATTCAGTGCAATTTCGATACGATTTTGATTTATTGGAATTTTGTGGAATTTGGTACGATACGATTCGATACGATACAGTGCGATCTGACGCATTAAAAAAACCCTAAAAAGTTGTTATTTAATCTCATTAATACCACATTTCTTTCTTTCTTTCTTTCTTTCTTTCTTTCTTTCTTTCTTTCTTTCTTTCTTTCTTTCTTTCTTTCTTTCTTTCTTTCTTTCTTTCTGTGTTTGAATTTAATGTCATGAAATGTGCTATATAAATAATTATTTATTTATTTATTTATTTATTAATTTATTATTATTATTAAGCCGTAAATCAAGTAGTAGCCTAGCTGATGATAATACTTGCTTCTGAGTACCTAAAGATGCTTTGCAAGGGGAACATTACTTTAACGTGGTGACATGTCTGTCTGAGTTTTCGGGAGTGCTTTGACAGGTCTGCCTGCTGTGACACGAGCAGATTGCAACCACACTAGTGTACCTTCATTATTAAAGGAAGCCAAATGACTATAGACCAGGGGTTTTCAACCTTTTTCATACCAGGGCCCACTATTTATTCAGCATTTGAGCCATGGACCACCATTTGAGGACATTTTAGCCACACAGACCCCCAAAGTAAAGATTTCTTTTGCTTTTGTCCACAATACAAGGTTGGATTTGGGGAACAAAACAAGCAAACATACAGAACAAAAAGAGACTATTAATCTTCTACATTCTCTAGTTCTGTAGACTTGGGCTAATTGAGATTGAATTGAGAGTTTTGAAACCAAAAGGACCCTTGTGGGTCCATTTGGTTTCATGTTGTTTACACTCTCAAGAGTTACACCACCACCATGAGTAGGCCATGGCCTACTTGTGCGCAGCATGCGAGTATGCACTCTAGCGAGTACTGATCTAGTTTGGAAATAAATCAACTGCAAATAAAGGTACTGTATAAGAAAGCCTTCTGGGGTTGAATGAATTCTCCTTTAAAATCTCCATCGCCAGGATCACTGAAGCTTTAAGGGATGATCTGAAGCACTGAGCTTCATTCACTGCACACACATTCTGTCATTCCAAATCACATGGTGAGTGTGTTCATTCATATCCAGCCTGATTCAGCTCCCATTGTGACTGTTTGGATTTCTACCACCACCACCCACTGCTGGGACTTTGTTTTCCTCACAGTCTATACCCGCTCCCACACGCATCACTGCATGAATCATGTTCTCTTGTTGTGCCTGGTCTCATTGTTGTGATGTCTACTAGTAATACCTCTTCTGTCCAGGCGCCCAGTAAGGCCATCATTCACTATTATGGGTAGCCATTGTGGATAACAAAAACAGCTAGAACTGCACTCTCACACGTTGCGCTCAAGTAGGCCAGGGCGGACTATGAGCGAGCAGAGGGAGTGAGCAGAGGGAAACTACCATAGATGGATATACGGGTATATACAAAGGCTAGATGTCTCAGGGCGTAGTTCACCAGCGGAAATCTTACTAGGGTACTTCAATACAGTATGCTCTATGGCTCCAACAAAAAAGATCATTAATTGCTCAAAACTTGACCAGGTGGTTTATTACAAACGTTATCAATGTGGCTATGATTCAGGATTCTTATTTGCTTAATTTGTTTCTTTTTTTGAGTAAACGTAAATGCTCATATATACCGGTATGTACAGTATGCAGACATCTGTCTTTTACAACAAACAACCGTTTGAAAAATAAGCAAGTTATCGCCATTCTAAGTAAGCTAAGTATTTGCTCATAGACACAAACTATGAGCCTATATACCGGTATATATATATATATATATATATATATATATTAATGGTGTTGATTTTTAACGCGTTAACGGCGTTGATTAAATTTCTACGTTATTTGCGTCAAATTTCTTAACGCAATTAACGCACATGCACGCGCGTGCGCACGCGCGCACGCTCTTGCGTGCGCACGCTCTGTCTCGGATGTGATTCCACTCGCTGGCGACTCTATTAAAGGGGGACAACAAATAGGGACAAAGTTGCGGAATGCATTGGAGTCTATGGGCTCGAGCGAGTATATCAGGGCTACTAAACTGGTGGCCTGACATCTCCGTTCACTTCCATGGAATGGTCTAATGGCGGCTGCTCTTCATTTCCACTGAGCATGAGTACAGCTAACTGAATAGCAGCGCACGCTCTGTTCTGTGACCCCTCAATGTCGCTAGTCTCTAGTCTGTCACTAGTCTCTATGGTCCCTTCCACTTCCCTTCCAGAGGAGCTCTACTTCCTCCACGTGAAGTGAGATGTATGTAAACAAACCAAACACGGAGCTCTTTCGGATCACTCCCAACTATTGTGGTGTGAATGAATGAATGAATGAATGAATGAACGAATGAATGAATGAATGAATGGTGTGTTTGTTTAACCGCGTCGCCATCGAAACTGAGAAGAAAAGTTGATTCAGAAAATCGCCAGTTTAATAACGAGTGGACCGAGAAATAATGGCTAAATTGAAACTCCATAGGGAGCGCAGGCAGACGTATTTGCTCTGTAACCAAGTCAATGCTGTCGCAAAATAATCCGATGGTAAGAGACGGCACTGTTGCATGGATTATTGTCAAGAAGAAAAAAACACCCAGAGATGATGAAGAGTGAGTGCATCCTGGCTGCAGGAGGTAGATTTCTATTTCTTTCCCTGTTTACCTCTACTATGATGTTCTGCTTTTGGCGTTGCATTAGTGAATATTTGTATTTGTCTGTCTTGATGAAATGAACGTGGTGGGCCCTATTGTATGGCCACTGGCCAGTCAAAGATGTGCCATCACTGTCATTTAGTTGCCTGTGTGTAGGCTAGTCCTGTCCCCTGTTGCAAGTCTTTTGAGAATTAAAGAGAGAGCACAATAAGTGTGCCTTAGATGTTGTGATTTGCTGCTGTTGTGCAGATAAGAACAACCTTTTCATAAGCTGCACTATAAACGTGTATTTTGATTTGGTTCAAATATGATGCATGTTAGAAAGACCAGATGCACTTTGCACTTTTCTTATAAATGGAGCATTTTAAAAGTGAAATACTTTAGAAAATGTGGCTGTGTGTGTACACAGTATGTGTCATGGTAGAGAGTAGTCTCTGTGGCAGTCTGGCCCCCGGGCCCTTGGGTTTTTGGCAATGCGGACTCCTGAACAATTTAGTTGAATAGCCCTGCTGTCTTTCCATTTCCGCAACAATACACAGGAAAACATGGCATATTGTCCGAAATAGTCCGAATGGTGATTAATCATGATTAAATTAATTTTGAAGGTGTGATTAATTTGATTAAAAATTTTAATCATTCAACACCCCTAATATATATATATATATATATATATATATATATATATATATATATATATATATATATATATTATATATATATATATATATATATATATATATATATATATATATATATACTGTATATAGTAGCTTTGACACTTCCAGGAGATAATACTAATACTAAGATAATACCAGAGCAAGAGCAAAATGAAATGAAGCATGGGTGGATGGAGGGGCAATGCCCCCTAAATGTCCTGACTGCCCCAACAAACATGATGGCATGCAAAACAACACAAATTTCAAAGATATTTTAAATTAAAGTGCACATAAATAAAATGATTTGAATGGACTTGAAACACTATGCTACTAACTAACTACAATTGTGTCACCGCTAGACCAACAGCATTTCATCATTGAAAACAGAAAACTCTGAGTCAGACCTTTAGCTTTATGCGTGCTGCGTCTCTGTTGCAACTTCAACAACTGATGTTATTATTGATGCTTACTTGCCTAATACCTAAGTGCTGTAATCGAAAATGGTATGGGTGCGGCTTCATCACCTGTGGCACGAAGCCGCCCCCATACCATTTTCACCCCCCCAATGTGAAATGCTAAATCCGGCCCTGAAATGAAGCACACTAGTGTATACAGTAGCTTCACCATTCGGTCGATTTCACAAAGAAGAACGATGCCAACGTAGCTTGTAAAGTTTGGTCAGTTTCCAAAATATAAGGGAAGCACAAGCGACCTGCCAATTACTTAAAAATACTTAAAAGTACCTGTGTGCTACTCTGTGGTCCTATGGGGTAGTGTGTGGCCGTCTGGTTGAAGTACAATCCTCTGTGTGAAGCAGCGGACCTGCGAGAAAGAGATGAGAACAAACTTTATCATAGGGATTACATACTGCAGTAGTTTTCAACCTTTTTGATCCCAGGGCCCACTATTTATTCAGAATTTGAGCCGCAGACGACCATTTCCAATCCAATCCAATCCACTTTATTTATGAAGTACATTTAAGTTGCGACAAAGTGCTGTACACAAGCTAAAAACAAACTAAGAGACACCTGTAACCTATCTTTCTTCCACTTGCGCTCTGCTCTCCTGCATTCACGCCTGGCCGCCCGAGTGATGTCATTTAGCCTGGTTCATGGTTCATTTTGACATTTTAGCCCCACAGACCCCAAAACTAAAGATTTCTTTTGATTTTGTCCACAATTCCAGGCTGGATTTTGGGAGAAAACCAAAACAAACAAACAAAAAAAAGCCCTACAGATAAAAATGACCATTAAACTCCTACATTCTCTAGTTGTGTAGACTTGGGCTAATTCAGATGATAAATATTTTAACTCTTGGGAGTGTAAACATGAAACCAAATGACAGCAAGGGTCCATTTGGGTTCATTTTTACGCTCTCAAAGAGTTACACCTGGTTAACCAACTTTCAATCATTTAGCCTGGGAACCACCTGGAATTCTCCCAGGGACCACCTGTTGAACCCCTGACAAACTGTATCAGGCTGGACACATGATTAGAAGCAGTGTTGTAGTGGTACTTTTAGAAGTGGGGGGACGCCTCTTAAAGGGAAATTCCACTCATTTTATTTTATTTTTTCTGAGAGTGTACAAATGTGAACCAAATGGACCCTAGCGGGTCCATTTGGTTCCATTTGTACACTCTCAGAAAAAAGGAAACTCAGACTCACTCACTCACATGGTGAAACACATCTTGATGATGTCATCCAGATGTATTTCACCATTCTAATGATTTTTTTCAGATCCAAAAATATTTTGGTTGTGAGAAGTGAGGGGACGCCGTCCCCCCGCGTCCCCCCTCCACTACACCCCTGATTAGAAGATATAGGAGCTCTAGACAGAACAGTACGCAGTAAGGACAAGGTTGACCTTACTGTAGGAATCAAACACATGCATCTAATACCAATAATGGACATGAGCAACATTTCCATGGGCAACTCTTCTGATTAATATTAGTCATGTGATTTTTTTTTTAGTGGTGGAACCATCTCAGTGCCCAGCTATGTACACCTGTGCACCCATCCCTATGTCCCGATCTTCCTTTCATCTTTGGAATCCTACCTCAAAGCAGACCAGAGTTAGAAAACTGTCACCCTCTTATGTCATCGCTGCAGACACAGGCATCACTAAAGCATCAACTGAGAATGCCAACGCAAAGTCTGGTTTGGCATTGTGGAATCCGATGTTTAGCGTTACCAACAGGGGGAGCTGTTTCCACCACTCACTTCTGGTCTGATTCGTTTTTAGATTTAACAATAACAATACAACAAGCAATGCATCCATTTGCAAAAAATTGAAACCTTTGCACTAGGGCATTCACTTTTAGTGATTTTTGCCTGTCAACTAGTTGCCTAGTTTACTAGTCAACTAGTCGACTAGTCGTTAATGTACCTGGTATTAAAAATAATTATATTAAAAAAGAAAAAAGTGGGGGCGGGTGAGGGCATCTAGTAGAAGAGTTGCGACATTGACGGGTCAGAACTGAAGGGGAAGGCTTGCCCCTGACCTCCTGGGCTCCCGGCACTCGTTTTAAGCCACGGTCAGACGCCACTCGAAGCAAAGCACCTTTCTGGGGCAGAGGCGAGCATCACGCTCATGTTATTATAATGTTTGTCATCGTAAAAGGAAAACTACATTGGTCACAATAATCCAGCTAAGATTTATGTTAAGCAGGGCTTCGAACCGGTTCAAAGAACGAAAACCGAAAACCGAAACGAACGGAATTCTAGGGGATTTTTCAAGGAACGGAAACGAAAACGAAAACGGAATGGTCTTCAACTGTTCCGGAACGAAACGTAATTCTGAAATCCACAAAACCGGTTAATAACGTTTTTTTTTTTTTTTCGTTCTCAATCAATGATAAATTAAGGTACTCGCAACTATCTAAGTTGCGTTTTTTTTGTATAAACACGTATATCGTGACTGTTATATTTACCACCGGCTTTTTCCGAGTCGAAATGTTAGAGCCGGGCCTGCCAAGGGACCGAGGCTGTGCGTATGAATATTGTCATGCAGCACGCAGTGCAGCTAAAAGACCCGGGCCAGCCATTAGAACACATAGTAACAGCCCGCACGCCAGAACAATGAGGAAATACGAAGTCTCACAGGCACATCATCAGAATACAATGTATTTCCTTGATTTCATATTACAGCGGGTATGTATTTACTTGAATTCCTCCTCCTCCTGCTCGTCCTAAAAAAATCCACACACCTGGAACCCGCTCCTTTTCTTTTCTGAGGCTGAGCCAATAGCCTAAACGAGCGTCCCGGGCCGTGCGTAATGCGAAACCAAGACAAGACGGTTTTATAACACGGCAGGTGGTGGTGGTTACGTTTGGAGATATGTTTGCGCAATGGTGATATTTCTCTGACACTGTGTCGTTGGCTGCAGCTGCAGCCTCTCAGTTAGGACGCGGCGCTTCTCACTGAGATGCACAGATTAAAAGGGAGAGCCCAGCTGCGGTCAGATGTTAATTAAGGCTGAACTCCGATACAATTGGAAAGGAATTAAGAATGACTTCTGTCTGTCATAATAACCAATATAGGCTAGTTGATTACTGTACACAGGCGTCGCGCACACATAAGGCAAGAATACATGGGAAAACAAAGGTAAATGTTTAATTTTCCCCTTTCCTCCTTTCCAGAGACATGCGTAATCGCCATATAGCCATGCATGTGCGCTGCGGGTGCCGTCGTGATGCAGACAGACAGACAGCGCAATGGCCTTACTGACATCCATAAAATAAAACTAAAGGCTTAAATACAGATAGTTGACCAAAGTTTAATGAACGCTCAGTGGCTGCTGCAGCGCACGCACTCTGCTCCTGTGGCAGGGTAATAATGTGGATGAAAATCAATAGTCCAGTGTGCCCCGAGAGCCACGTGCGCTTGATGTTTGTAAGCAACTTCACATCTATCCGCAAAACATTACCAGAACGATAAGAAGTTATTTTTCGTTCTGAACCGGTTCGAACCGGTTCGGTTTGGTGCTGGAACGATTACCAGAACGAAAACGTTAAATATAGATCTACCCGAACCGGTTTTGAACTGTTCCTGAAAAATAATTTCGTTTCCAAGCCCTGATGTTAAGACTAAAACATTATTAATAATAAAAATAATAATACCTCCATTTTTACAATTTCTTATCGACTAGTCAACTAGTAACAACAAGGTCGACTAGTGGATTTACTTATTGACAATCAACTAGTCGACTAGTTGGTTAATGCCCTACTTTGCACTGTAAGCTATACAATTATGGGGTTCATAACTGAGACTAATTTTCAAGTAAAAAATAAGTAAATAAATAAATACATGAATAAATACATAAAAAAATAAACTTGATTTATTCAGAACACATACAAAACTACAAAAGCAATGACATTGTCAAAGTAGAACAGTACAATCCTGGGGAATTGGACTGTATTACCGGCACAAATATTACATATAGGTAATCTACTGAAATGTGTTTTGCAAAGGTCGGCATCATAGTGGTGCTATAACAGGCTGTGGTGGACAAACAATGGGGCAGAGGCATCCAGGGATGGGCTGGCATCAGCCAGTCCAATGGCGTGGGAGATTACAGTACCTCCACACGGATGGACGGACGTAGAGATTGCAAAACATACTCTCCCCATGTCTTTGGCCTGGAGGAGACAATAAGACAGGCTAGTCTGTTTGCCCATCTATTAGCAACCACACCGATACAGTAGTTCAATTAGACATCAACATTTTAAAATGTGCTTGACATATTTGTCTTCGCACCTCTACCAGCGTTTGACCTTTTCGTTAATTACATATTTTCGATCATGCAGGCTAATAACTGAGAGTTAATGGCATTCCCTGGCCCTGCTTTGATGTATCTATTACATTCTGAACTGTATTAAAGCTGCATTAATGACTCCATGCAGGGATCACACCCTCACTGATGGCTCATAAACCGTCTGCAAGTACAGCCTGGGTGTGCACGTATGTATACAGTATATACTATATACTGTGTGTGTGTGTGTGTGTGTGTGTGTGTGTGTGTGTGTGTGTGTGTGTGTGTGTGTGTGTGTGTGTGTGTGTGTGTGTGTGTGTGTGTGTGTGTGTGTGTGTGTGTTCTGTACAGTACGGTATGCGTGTGCATGCTCAGCCAGTGCTTGTTGCTAGTCAGGTGACGACGGTGAGCTGTTATTGTTTTTCATCCAGAGTAACCAATCAGACACGCTGGTACACTTAGTAACCCTCCACATCACTCCGATCAATTGCCTGCAAGAAATATGTCAAGCGTACGTGCATGCATGTGTTTATGCCGTGTGCGTGTGCGTGTGTGTGTGTGTGTGTGTGTGTGTGTGTGTGTGTGTGTGTGTGTGTGTGTGTGTGTGTGTGCATGCGTTTGCTTGCATGCTGGCCTACATGCGTGCATTTTCCAACATCATTGGAAAATATGAAGCATTAAGCCCCCTTGGGACCCTTGCGCTCTCTCTCTCTCTCTCCTGTTTTTCCTCTCTTCCGTTCTTTGCCATCCATCCATCACTCATTTTCTCTCTCTCTCTCTCTGTCGGTTCTGTCAGCCAATGATTCTCTGTCTCTATCAGTCACTATCGCTGTCATCTCCCCTGTCGTCCCCGAAATCTCTCTCTGTCTCTCTGTCTCTCCCATGTTCTCTGTCCCTCGTCCGATTTCTCACTCTTTCACTCTCTCTTTCCCTCTCCGCCAATTTCACTTCTTCCTCGCTCCGGGGGAAATCTCAGTGTGACGCCAACGCGAGCAGGACTTTTAGACGACAAGAGTGTTTAACGACACCTCAGGCTCAGACGCGGCTCAGACACGGGTCTGAGTGCGTGCACACACACACACACACACACACACACACACACACACACACACACACACACACACACACACACACACACACACACACACACACACACACACACACACACACACACACACCTCTTTATACAATACCCAACACTTCCTAGGCATTGCTTCCGTCTGCTCCACTTTTTATGCAAAGCGTATTTACTTGACCGCTGACTTTTGAACTTGTGGCTGAAGGGAAAGCCAAAACATTCAACATTAAAGGTGCAGCGACTCAACGCTATATGTATACGTTTAAAGGTGTTCTAAAAAAGACGTTAAAGGCATACATGGTGAGGATGCTCTTTGCATATAAACAGTTAAAAGCGCCGATGGCAAGGACTGAGCTAATCCCTGCTGTTGTGTTGCCTATACAGGCTTAGCTGCACCAGGGAAGAGGGAATGTTTTTCTGTGTTTATTCTTTTTCCGCCGTGTTTATTCTTTGTTTGAAATTTCCACCTGACTGACAGGATATGCTCAGTGAGTAGCAACAGTACAGCACACTGCTCTCACACGCTGGCCTTGTGCTGCCAGTTTCCACCGAGGGAGTCTGTAATGTAGTGCACCTCGCACGCTATAATATAATATCAATACCGGGCATTGGGCCTAAGTGTATTGATAATGCGTCATGTGAAGGAGCACAACGACATAATATGGATTTTATGCTACACCCAGAAGTCACATGTCACAGAAGAGCTGTAGTATAGAATGTAGTAGAATGGAACGTTCCATGATTATCCAGTATTGAAATGTAAAACATCGAAGTATATACAATGTTCTGTTTGCAATGACAATGGTGACCCCTGCTGGTGAAATAAAAGACTGTATAACAGACGGGATGGACCAAAATGTGTAGAACAGCAATTACACTTGAGGGTAGTGCTTTAACGTAATTTCATCCACTTCTGCGATACCTTCGTAACTCGAGTCTCATGTCTCGTGTAATATTGCTTAATTGTAACACATCTGAAATGGTATCGAATACACAGATGTAGCTGCACAAAAAGACTGCAAGGCAGGACAGGTCCAAAACATATGGAGGAGATTAGCTGGTGCCAGAGGAGAGGGATTCGACGAGCCAGAGACTCTAAAATAAGACAAAGCATCTTTTGGCTGTACCTGCTGAAATATTCATTCAGACCACTGCATGAAGGCAGAGCAGAGCTACACAATGTAACACAACTACAGTAACAGCAGCACACATGCATGAACACCTTCTGTTTTTAGTGTTGGGCAAGTTAAATAGCAACTTAATAATCACTTAACAATGACGTAAAGATCATTGCCAGTATAGGATGTGATCTGGTCTAGTCTTGAACATAGACACCGCCCATACGGGGATGATCTTTACATAATTTCCAGGACGTCTTCAGTTGAAATAATAAAGCTTATTCTGGGGCTAGATCTGACTAGTCACGGTTGATTTAAGTTAGTCTGGCATCAATCTGAATCTCAATCTGATTCATCCAGGGTCATCCGTCTTTAGTAGACAGGACTTTGTGTTGGTTGATATCAGGTGATAATCTGGGCAGATTTGACTAATCTTGGATTGCCTTTTTCTGGACACAATCAAGATGCCACTAATTTTTCCCGGTCATGACTGTGTTGTACACACAGTATTATACATTATATATTATATATAGTTATATATATATACATATATATAGTATACAGCATATACGGTATAGCCTGCAGGCCAGCCTAAAAGGCTTTACAGACGGGGAGTAATAAATCACGCCTTCTAGTTCATTTTCAACGCGGCCGGCGTTTTGTGCTTAGAAACCGCTGTGCGATATAACAAGGGCGTGATGCCGGACGTTATCGCACGGTGTCCAGGGTTTGTTGCACACTTGCTAGTTTCGCGCACACGCCTGCAATCTATTTTAGACCTCAATCCTTTTCCTTCACTATGCAATTCTCGGTGGAATCGCCGTGATAATGTGTGCATTTCAGACTCCCTCTTGCTAAAGCCATTAACTCTTTGACATATTTTTCATACATTTTGGCGTGACTGTTTATTTTTGCGTGTTGTACCTTTTGTATCTATATAGCATAGATTAACTTGCTGGCCACCATCTCATAGGGTATTTTAGGTGTTGACGTGGCTACAAAACCCAGAAAACAACACACACACTTTACAACTATAATTGATAAATGATGAAACTTAGATACATCCATGCATACATACAGTGTGTAGATAGATAGATAGATAGATAGATAGATAGATAGATAGATAGATAGATAGATAGATAGATAGATAGATAGATAGATAGATAGATAGATAGATAGATAGATAGATAGATAGATAGATAGATAGATAGATAGATAGATAGATAGATAGATAGATAGATAGACACCACTGTAGTGTACATACAAAAACACAATTTCTATGGCTTTGAGACTTTAGGCTCCCTGAGCAATAACAGCAGATCATCTTTATCTGGTGGAAACATTGCATCAGACCTGTAGGCACAGGAGGCTGGCTGCGTTGCGCTGCACAAATGCAGAGAATTACACAGAGAGATGACAGGTACAGTATATACTGCTGGGAACAGTAGTCTGCATGGGGAATGGTGCATATTATTATTATTATTATTATTATTATTGCATGCGTGCCAGCACACACAAACACGCATGCACACACGCACACACTTGAGTGAGTCTTCTCCTACAGATGGCGAAGGTGTAAAGTGGTGTAAAGTTATGGAATAATTTACAGATAATGTCCATGCAGCAGCACTTGCCTCACATTGAATTATCATTTCGTTTTCACTTCATCATTCATTCTGAAAGCCCGCCCCATGACAGCTATGGGTTGGGGTGTTGTCAAAGCGACAGTCTTTGGTGATTGGTTCATACTAGCCAGAACTGAATCCCCAGGGAAAATAATTTAAGGTGGTGATTCAGGTGCTGGAACCAGGCAACAGCAGAGCAAGAATTGAACAATATTTAGGAAATCGTAACCTAAGATTGAGAAATATAGAGATGATGATGGGTTTGGGTGAGTGGTCTAAACTGGTCTATGCAGAAAAGCAGAATGTGTTAAACAGATACAGGCAATTATTGGTTGTATAATAATACCACAGGATTGTAATGGAGAGTCAATCTACCACGCCGCTATCCAGTATAATTTCGACGCGTCGTGACGTTACTCTATAATCTCACGATGCATCGCAGCGTGACTTTCCATTATCCAACAAAAGTGATGTTCTGTGAAAAGTGAGGTAAGTGAAAGTAAATGACAGGAACAGAGATGGAGACACACAGACGGACAGAAAATAGGGTGGATTGGACAGAAACAGAGAGCATAATGGAGTTGGGCATGAAATAAATGATTTCAAGGTGTTATAACATTCTGTTCTGTTCCAATACCTAGCTAGAGTTCAGCCAGCAGCCAAATGAGAGAGAGGATGCGGGTGTGTATGTGTGTGTGCGCGTGCATGTGCGTACGTGTGTGCGTGTGTGCAGACAAGTCAAATTGACTGATCTCAGTCTTTTGACACGGTCAGAAATCGAAGAGTTCATTGCGTCTTATACCCCAAACCTTTTGCAGGGTATACCTCATCTCAGTGTGTTCTTGTTAGTATTAGTTAGCATCTCCCCTAGGCTGGATTCAGCAGCGATCGCTGTTTCAGCCACAGACCATTTGACAACATTCAACTTTGCCCTGGCAGTGCAGAACAATTACAATGCTACCAACATTGAAAGATACTAGCAATTCTGCTTGGCAAACTACATGATTTACATACTCATCTCTCTGTAAGTTTCATTATTTTTCTAAGACTGTTCCATTATTAGATCACTTCCCGATCTAGTATCTATGAGTGCGCACTTGTGTGTCCTGTTATCGTTCGTTTATACCTGGTGTATTTGGGGTAATTGGTGCTCCTCGTTGGTTTATTCACACCGGTGTGTTTGGTGCACGCACTGAGCAACCCTACACTGGAGATGGGGTTGGCCGGTGTGGAAGGTATGATTGTGTCACAGCTGTGTCTCGAGCGCTCCCGTTCAATGAAAAGCAACACAACTGTTGTAAGCTAAGGAAGCTAGTCTATAGCTAAGCACTGCACTGTGGTCCCCCAACTTTTCTATGTCCGTCAAGGACCTGCACGTTTATCAAATGAATGCATGCGGACCCCCATTTGAAAAGACTTTCCAGGGGACCCCCATAAGAGAGGATTTATATGGCTCTGGCAGTGATTCTCACCATTTTTGAGGAAGGTGTTTTAACTGATTGTTCGTAAATAAGGCTCACTAAACAAACTTGATGACCGCCCACTACCCCAAAACAACTCAACACACTCGCAGTGTGTGTTTCCGAACCCACCCTTTGACAACCATAGGATTCGCAGTGCCCCTTTAAAAGATCAGCAAGGCACTTCCCGATTGGCTAACGGTATGTGTGTACTACTTCTGCAACATAATTGCTTTTGTGTTCTTTACTGCGTACAATGCTGTGTATCTGTCTGTAAGACTGAGAGTGCACAGAGCAAAAAAAGAATTTCATTGTTTTTTTATACACATGCCAAATAAACCTGAACCTGACCCTGATAACCTGAAGTTTAAGCCCATCAGTGGCTGCTCCTAAAGTACACAAGTTCCTCCGCTCTTCCCCAAGCAAACAGCTCTGGGCAGTGGAGGGTCTTATAGGTTAATAACCTGGGGAATATTAGAAGATGGATGCAGTGGACTTAACCCGACCTTGCAGCAGTGTTATACCGGTAAAAGTTTTGGATATATATTTAGTTTAGTTTTAGTCGTGTTTTTTTTTTTTTTTTTTTTAATTTTTTTTTTTACATTTTATTTTTTAAATTCAGTTAGTTTTTGTTATTGGTTTGCTAGTTCTTTTGTTTTTATTTTGGTGAATGTATATGGCTTATTTCTACCATATAATGCATTCAAATATATATTCTAACGTGATGATTGAGCTTAAATCGAGCAGTACACTGTCTGGGTGCCAAAATGGGATTAAAACAGTTTTGCTGACTGTAATCAAGCCTCCTGTGGTTCTCATGACGTCATCACGCAGCACGTTTTCGTTTAGAGGAAGTAATTAAAAATTAGGTGGTGATGGTCTAGGTGGATGGGTCTACCTGAACTGAAGCTACAGCCACAACTTTAGTTGTATGATAAAGGGGGAGGAGTTGGGGAGGGGCTGATCTACGATGTCACAACATTACTGTTTCTTTCATTGGCACATTTGACCTACGGCTTAAGCAGCCATTATGCTCTGGCTACAATGGGTGGTGTGTTGTTGTTTACACTAACTGTTGCATCATCGCCGTTTTAATACACGTTTTAAAATACGCACGTACGACATTCACGCGATTACCTCAGTTCAGGGTGATTTTGGATTGCCCCGCAGTTCTGTCAAATGCGTTACTATGGATAGGAATGCACCGCTGTGTAGAAGAGTTGCGACACTGCCATCTCAACATACAGCCCACAAGCACTACTCCATCAGAAATTCACAAGTACTAGCATTATAAATCTAAAGTTAATGTGGTTGCACAGTATATACAGGGTCCCATTCCTTGACATTTTCAATACCCATATATATTTGCTATTTTTGTGTAGAATGATCCAAACAGCATCTTGCAAGACTAGTTAATACTCCTTTGCAGAATTCACCATTCACCAGTAACATACTGTGACAGTAATACCAACATTTTCCCTTAACTCATTTAGGCAGGCTTCAGGACCCTCGCACGGGGCAGCATGCATCCACGTCACACGGGTGTGATTTTTAGTTATGGGTTTATTAAAGGTTAAATGGAAATATCAACGCAATCAGAAAGAAGGTCCATCAAAAACGATTTCTGACAGGTTCTTATGTGGTAATACTTTTCACAAGAACGTCAACGACTGAAATATATTTTTTTGGCTTTCATCTTCTACTGTACGTGCTTTGAAGATGATGATGAATACTTTATTGATCCCTAAAGGGGGAATTCTTTCATACTGCCAACAGAGAGGGTGAATTGAGTTCATTGTGTTGAAAAAAGCAAGAGGGTTTCGTGCCGTATAAACTGCTGGAGTGAGACTCCTTATACTCTCATTAAGCTGCTGGCAGCCAGCACTGTTCTGGGACTCTCTGGTTTGATCAAGCCAACAGAGACTATAGTGTCTACATCTACGACAGGCTCAGACATCTCAGACAGGCTCAAAGCTACGCCGGCTAACATAAAGGTCAACTTTGTATGCGTTGTTTACATTGTGTACTACTAACTACTGTCTGCGTAGCCCCACATGCAATACCCTGGACAGTGCCCAGCACTGAATTGCAATGCCAAATAATAGCTATAGATAATAGATTTTAACACTTTCACTACTTTAATAGTGATACTTTAAAGGTAATGTAGGCAACGTTAGTGAGTAAACACACACTGTGTTTGAAAACGGATTTGTTTAAAAGCATAATCTAGCTCACCTCACTTCTGTTTTATGTTTATTCAACTTTCATCTTGATCACAAGTTTGGTGGCATTAAAAACATTGAATCTAAAATTCATTTTTTTAGAAGTCTGCACACATTATGGGATTGGTGGTTTTCTGCCAACAACAACAACAACAAAAAACAAGAGTCTCCAAAATGCCCACAGGTCTCTGGTTAAACAACAATAAATCCTCCCAGTAAACACTCTCCATCTGGATATAACTAGCGGCAGTGTTGGGAAAGTTCTCTTTTCAGTTCACAGTTCATAGTTCAACATTTAAACTTTAGCAAACTAATCGACTCGTTGTTAAAGATCTTGTTCCTGAGGGAAGGCTAGACAGTTCTTGAAGTTATATTTGAATATGTGCACAGTGGCACAGTGGTTAGTGCTGTTGCCTCGCAGCTAGAAGGCACACTCGCTGTGGGTGCTGGTGGCGTGTCTCCTCGTCTACGTCATCAGTACCCATACCCGGGGCGAGGTCGGCAAAAGGGCCTTTCTGTGTGAAGTTTGTATGTTCTCAATGTGTCCTCTATGGGTACATACCCTCACAAAAACATGCAGTAATCCTGGGCTCTAAACTGCCTCCCCCAGGCCAGCCGGGGCACCTGACGGAGGGACAGTAACAACGTGTTCATCCACACGCTACGTCCAATGTGGGAAACTCCCCCCTGTCAGAAGGCAGCTTAGACTCCTCATGCACTGAAGGAACCACGAGGCAAGTCCGCTGCCTCCCCAGGTGGGTGGTAGAGCCCAGGATCACACTAGGAGTTGGCACTGGGTGAAAAATGGGTTACAAAATCATGGGAGAAGTTCTATTTGAATAGCTTTCTGGCGAAGTCAATGCATAGGTGGGTGAGCCTCTCTGATAGTGAATAGGGTGCACGATATCTCCTTCCTTCATCGTCTCTTGCATGCATCGGTTTCCTCTCCTCTCCCCCGCTCTACTACTATCTTTTATGCTCAGAGAGCAATATATCCAGGCAGATGCATCAGTCTTCTTTAGCACCATCTATCTCTGTTCTCCTCACACACACACACTATGGCACTAGTCTTCCCTGAACTCACTGGCCTCACCTGACCTGCAGGCTAGGGACTCCATCTGTAGTCTGTGTTTAGTGGAGGTTTGCATGCAATCCTCTAGAGGCAAGTCTAAATCTAAGTACCGTATTTTCCGGACTATAAGCCGCTACTTTTTTCTTGTGCTTTGGACCCTGCGGCTTATTCAGCGGTGCGGCCAATGTATGGATGTTTACGGCTAAAACACTATAGGGCCCGGCGTTCTAAGTCTAAATGCACGGTATGCACACCATCTTTAAGCCGGTCCGAGCAGGAAATGTAGGGAACAGGTCACAGGCAGTTCGCTAAGACAGACACTAAATGCATCATGGAAAGCAAACGAAGAAGTGCATATAACGCAGCTAAAGGCAGTCGAGCTGCTGCACGTAGCCTTGGGATCAATGAATCAATGGTTAGACGGCGGGCCAACGCGAGGAACGCCGGCGCGGCGGAGACAGCAGCTCCTCGGAATGACGGCGCGCGGTGGTGGACCCACCGCGCGCCGTCGTTCCGAGGAGCTGGCGCCACCAGCGCGCGCACCACGCGAGGAACATGCTGAAAGCAACTTTTTCTCAAGTCTGCCAGTGGATCCTGACTGCGTGGAAAAGTGTCAAAACATCCACGAACGGGTTTAGAAAGGCTGGCGGCAGCAGCAGCAGCAGCCGCCGCCGCCGCGCGAGGAGGAGGAGGAGGAGGAGAGGTCCGTGGAGGCGGCAATAAAGACGCCTCGTCGAGCGTCTTAAACATTGAGAGGATTCCTGGTGGTCCCCAGCTAAATGGTGGACAGTTGGTTAACCAGATGTACGGTAGGCTACCTTTTTTCATGAACCAAATGAACCCGCAAGCGCTCATTTGGTTTCATGAAGTGATCGGAGTTGCGTATCTCCGGCTACACTCTATGGCCAGTACAGGCCCGGATGTAATATTTCTCAATCGGGGCGCGATTGAGAATGGCAGTTGGTTTAGTGGTGGCACAAATGTAGTTAGTCAATGTTCAACTCCCGCTATAAGCATTTGAAATATCTTTGAAGTTTTCATTGTTTGCATTCCGTCATGTTTGGTGGGGCAGTCAGGGCGTTTAGAGGGCATTGCCCCCCCCCCCCCATGTCTATGCCTAGATCCGTCCTTGGTCTATGGCTCTAGCGTTAATTACATACAGCACGTGCAGTTCTGTGGTCGTTTAAATAATACAAAGGATGCTTCTCAAACAGCATTTCGTTGCGGACAATCTCATCTGTGCAAGAACCCTTACATATGGTAATTAAGCATTAAAACACCCGCGGCTAATAGGCCAGTGCGTCCTGTATGTGTACACAATTGATTTTTTCGCTAAATTTGGCCGCTGCGGCCTATTTTCAGGTGCGCTTTATAACCAAGACTAAATCTGAGTACGTCCATTTATTCTACTGTATTATACAACAGAAACGGTGGCCCGTGGCTCAAATAGGAATAATATAACCGGCCTTGATATGAAAATGGCTGAAAAACAGTGTATTACTCCATATATTTACATACAAAAGTGTTTTAATTCTGCCTGTGGATGATTCTGTTGGAAGTTAATGAGGGGTCATGTCCGGTGAATTCCGGAAATTACACTCAATGTTGACAGAATGTAAATGAGGGAGACAAAAATGGTTTTCGGGGCACAGATAGGATTAAAACACAGAATGATGGACAAACACAAGCATTCGTGCACAAGCACAGAGCTACAGTAGGTATTATGGCAACTTTACAGTATAGCCAAAATCAAAAATAATATATACAGTAGCTATATTGTTTTGCCTTTTTCCTTATGTCTGTTATACTTTGATGCTACAGCTGTTTCCCTGTAGATAGACACTTGCCTATAGACCGTCCAGAACTTGTTGTCAACAAATGACAAGGCGCTAGTCAGTGTTGGGCAATATTACTAATTAATATTAGTAGAATCAAAGAATAATATATTGCATATTACAATAATACTTTCCCAAGTCCCCCCTCCCACCTGCAAAGGAATAGAGATGTACAACACAGTCTGCTTAGAGACAACAGCAATAACTTGTAGGGTAGCTAATGTGTGCAGAATGGTGTGGTGGATTATGATCTACAAACTACAGTACATCTCTGTTATTGTCGGTTGATAGCTTGTAAATCTGTTCCATTTTCACATGCAACAACAAGCTCAAAAGTAATAAATAATGAGGCATGTTTTGGCAGAATAACATATTACTTATTACACATTTTTGCATTTAAAATGTTCGGATAAAGTATGCCATCACTGAGCTGTCACTGAGATGTCCAGATTTGCTGTGCTGACCGTGCAGGAACCACAGGGGTACAGAGGACGATAAGACCGTCACAGATAGGAAAATGTCTAAATCGATAAGATACTGCAAGAGTCCTAATCCGAGGCTAACTTTGAAGGTTCTATTTCATGCTTCATCCTGTGGTGTCATTTTATGTTCCTTTGAAAGTTACAAGCAGCCAAAACTTCAAAGCAAAGTCATGTGGGTAACAACTTTGATGAGACGATTTAGGGTAAACACAAATATTCTTTGCTTCATATTCCTCTTCAAACGCCCCATTTTCACAGTTTTCTCATTTTTATATATACAAATCCTGCCGTGCACGCGTTATATTCAATCTACAAACGTATCAAATGTAGTAGACCATTGCCAATGGACCTACAACCCAGACAGTACACCAAGGTTTTGTTAGGTAGGGGTCCCTCAGCATGTAGAAACCACTGGATGCTAACTTGCTAACGAATCGGTTCAAACACCTTAAAACTCTGACGGATCCATAACTATCTCTGGAGGAGCGCTTACATCACGGCTTAACCCTTCCCAAGCCAAAGACGAACTTGGACGAGTTAGGTCCCGTCCAAATTTTATATATATATATATATATATATATATATATATATATATATATATATATATATATATATATATATATATATATATATATATATATATATATATATATAGTTAATTAGTGAATACATACATTTCAAAGAAATTCTGGAGGGAAAACCTTAACAGAAAATAGCTGGCCGGCGACGGTATCCTGAGGTGTAGTCGTGCGTCACGCTGTGTTGTTGTTGTTGTCATGAGCTATTTCCAGAGAAGAGTTGTTTAATGTACAGCTAAAAACAGAACATCGCACTAGGACAGAGCCCCGGGGGACTGCAAAACAACAACATACACATGGTAGTTTAAGTGGTTAAATAAAAATAAAATGGTGACACACAAGACATGTTCCAGTTCCACACACACACTCACATGAAGGACATTAATTGGCACACAGACCGCCACGCTCGCGCACACATGCACAGCAACACACACACACACACACACACACACACACACACACACACACACACACACACACACACACACACACACACACAGGCCTACATTTGCACACATGGACATATAGATGGACAATATACTGTGCCACATACCTCTGGTCATACACACTTTACGAACGCATGCATGGATTGCATGCATGCACGCGGGCACACACAAAGTCCTCAAACAGAAGCCATTAATCACTGCATGGTTGGGTTTGCCGTGGGTATAAACCTAATGAGCCGGCACTGATGCTCCTTCCCCAGAATGCATTGCGTCTTCCTTTATAGCTAGCCTTCAACCTCTCTGTGTGTGTACAGTACAGCCGTGATAATTACGTCCTCGCGTGTGCTTGTGTACACATGTTTACTGTGTGGTGTCTGTGTGTGTGCTGGTCTGTGCGCATGTCGGCGCGCCAATGTGAACGCACAATGCACGCGGATATGTGGCTTACCTGCTCTGTGTGTCTAATTTTGTGTGTGTGTGTGTGTGTGTGTGTGTGTGTGTGTGTGTGTACTGTATAAGTGCATGTGTGAGAGCGGTTGCATGTACAGTACTGAATACTAATGGCTAAATGAAGCCACAGCAGTGGTCAAAAGCAGGATTAAACCATCACAGCGGTTCCTTCTGGACACAGTCTCATGGTGACTGGGGGTTCATTACATCATGTGGTATTATGCTAATATCTATATTTCTTTCTAAAGGATTATCTTAGGCCAGTTCATTAGAGGCCCTTGAAAAAACTATGAGATGACAGAGATCGCTAGGGTCTAATGTTTTGGCTGAATTTATTTGACCCTACATGAGTATGTCATTGAGAATAATGTTCCTTAATGATTGGCCCACTGAGACACCCGAGAGCCGCGACGAAGTACAATCACAAAAGCGTACTTTAATAGTTCTCCTTCAGTTTGTCCTCATGCCACAGGAGACAAGACAACTTGGACGGATTACAACTATGTCCAAAATGTGGCAGCCAGAGTTGTCTAACTAAAACCGAGATGAGAGAACACATTACTCCTGTTGTAGCTTCACTGCACCGGCAGTGAAGCTTGCAGTAACATGGGATCGCGCCACAACCTGTGCGCTGATATAAGATGTCCCCTTCCACTCCGAAATGTGGCTCTTTAAAATTTGAGTTCCACATTGATAAATAACAGCATCAGCTAACTACCGTTATATATAAAAAACAAATGCTGGTGGAGTAACTGTTAAATTGTTTTACTTGTTTATAGTTCTCAATCATCTGGCACCTTTCTACCCTGACCGCCTGCCTAAATATCCCCCAAGTCGCCCCCTCAGGTATTGCACTGCTGGCCTGCTCGCTGTGCCCTAAAAATGCCAACTATAAGCATCTATCAGCATTTAGGGGCCGGCGGTGTGGAACAAACTAAAAACACAGTAAAGTAGCTTTTTGCTTCTAGGGGCCGACGGCGTGGAATCATATAAAAACGCGGTGAAGCAACTTTCTGTTTCTATTGGGGCCGACGGCGTGGAACAAACTTTGACAGGCAGCCTCTGTAGACATTTTAAAGCACAGCTCAAGACCTATACTTCTATATACTATAGCTGATCTTTTAAATTCCTAAACGTTTTCCATGTCCTTACTGTATTGTACTGTATAACTGCTATTATATTCATGTTTTATGCCTTGCCTTTTTCATTGCCCTGCAAAGCACTTTGAGCTGCATTTCATGTTATGAAAGGAGTTACTGCAAAAACATTGTATTACTATTATTATTACGCACGCACGCACACACACACACACACACACACACACACACACACACACACACACACACACACACACACACACACACACACACACACACACACACACACACACACACACACACACACACACACACACACACACACACAGGGCCAGAAGGCCAGGCAACACCAAGCCCACGCAGCGCTGCTCAAAGGCAACGCCGGGCCAGTTGGCAGCAGCACAGTTTACAGACCAAACAGGAATCTTAAACCACTCAAAGCCATGCTATAATCTCCCATTTATCAGCCATTGCCAGCTATTGCACTGATGTACCCTTATTTTGAAGTGCCAAAGCTCCAAAGCAGTCTATGTTGTTATCAGACAGATTGAATGTCACGCCAGCCGCTACAGGTACGTGCTGTCTCTCTTTGAACGCGCGATGGCATGGAGCCAGCAGCTCCGTAGCAGCTAGGGCTGCAATTAATCGATGAATCGTAATCAAATCGATGAGTCAATTAGTTGTCAACTATTTTAGTAATCAAATAATTGGTTTGTCAACTAATTACTGACGTTCTTACCCATTTTCCCACTTAACCATAGTTTTTCGAGTTTTAGGTGTAACAAATTCCACCCACTTTCAACATTTTACCGTCATTAATTAATACACCTTGGAGTGACATGACAAAGTTCCCCCCATTTTGCGTTTCCTAGAAATGGATGTCTGAAAAAAAATAACATGGTGCATGTAGAAATGCTCATCTTTTAAATATTTAATGGTTTTTTTCCTGGCTGGGAAGCTGTGGATTTGAGGCAGGTGAGTGTGGATCAAAGATTCTCTATGTATGAAGATATGCCATCTTGCATCAGTGCCAGTATAGAAGAAATAGAGTAAAGCCTACAAATGGTCCGCTAAGGACCCATGTTATTCTCCTCTCAGAGCCCTCTACGTGTTGTATGTCAAACTGTAGATGGACAGAGAGTCTTACTGACTCGAGATTAATAACTACGTTTATAATCTGATTTGTCTTGCTAAATGAAGCAATATTAGTATGAATATGTTGTAAATATTGTATGCCTTGTGTCATCGACATGCAGTTTCTTCTAGCTATTGATGCATTGTACTGGCGATAGTATATTTCTTTCCCAAGTACCCCCCTCCTCACCCCCACCCACAAAAAAAGAATGTACAACACATTTAGTTTAGAGACAACTTGCAGTGTGCAGAATGCTGCGGTGGATTAGGATCTACAAACTACTGCACAAACTACAAACTACTGCCCATTTCATTACACTACTTTTGCTGGGAAAGGTAATAATATTACAGTAATATGTAATTACTTACTGCCCAACACTGGCATGGACTGAAACACGTGGAAAACCATGTGGCTAAAAAAAAATCTAATGTTTAATTAATCACACCTCATTTAGGCTACTTACCTTTGAGGTGGCAATACCATTATTCTAAATAAATGCCCATTTACTGTAAGAGTGTTCTTTGGTCGAATATTCACAAGACACACACACACACACACACACACACACACACACACACACACACACACACACACACACACACACACACACACACACACACACACACACACACACACACACACCCTTGCATGCATGCATGTGTTCTCATTACTCACACAGAGAGAAAGAGACAAGACGGAATGCTAAATTAAACCTGCAAAAATTTTCACTGCAGAGATCTGCATGCATTAACATGTCATTTGCACCTTGCAGCTAATGCAACACACTCTCTGTGTTCAATGTATGTGCATGATGAGCAACTATTGTGGACACGAATGTTAACACTTATTGTTAAAGTAATAATTCTGTCTTCATATAGTTGTAGCAGTTTTTGTTGTTGTTTTTAACTTAAAATGTAACCTTACGATTTTGCAACTATATTTTTCACCCTGTGCTTATTACCTAATGTGATGCTGGGCTCTACACACCCTCCACCATCCTGGGGAGGCAGCAGACTGGGCTCATGCTTCCTACAATGCATGAACAGTCCAAGCTGCCTTCTTTTTACTTTCTTAATGTCAACGAAGTCCACTCCCACAACACGAGAGGGAGCTCAACAAACCATGTGCAGCCCAGTTACTGTTCAAACAAGGGTCTAAACTCATTTCGCTTCTACGCCACCAAAATGTGGAACGCCCTCCCCACAGGCATGAAGACATGTAAGTCCCTTGACCCCTTCAAAAAGTCTCTTAAAGAGCATCTACGGTTAGCTGCAATCCAAAACTGGCCCCCATGAAACCAAGTACCCCCCTTTTATAACTTTTTTTTTCTAACGTGTTCCATCCTTG
This sequence comes from Benthosema pterotum, assembly GCA_039105355.1. NCBI lineage: Eukaryota > Metazoa > Chordata > Actinopteri > Myctophiformes > Myctophidae > Benthosema > Benthosema pterotum. The sequence goes on from CM076977.1 coordinate 36,080,145, forward strand.
TTTATAGACTCTAACCTGCACATGCTGATTTCATATTTGTGCATGTTGTATTGTACTTGTCGATTTCACTTTGTACTTTGAACGATTCTAACGCTCTTTCTTTTCTGGTATTGTATGCATGGGACCCGAACGGAAATAAGACTCCACGGTCTTTATTCGGTGTTATCCGTTTGGATCAATACTGTGTTTTGACTGTACCCTGTACTGTTCTCACATGTTATTGACTAATAAAAGATATCAATCAATCAATTTCACCAGGGGGTAGTTTCCCTGGTTGGATGTAGCGCATGGAAGAAACATTTTATTCCAACAGTTCCTGTCCCCTCTATCAGCTGTTGGCAAAGAAATTGCCTGTCAGCAGACTGATCTGGAATATCTCAATTGTATGCCCATTTCCAACTGCAGAAAATTGGGATGGCCAATCAGGACACAAAATTCAAATATGTTTGCATACTGTGTCCTAATTGGTCACCCCAATTTTTAGTACAAGCTATTTCACACCAATCTCCTGACAAGCATTTTTGTTGCCAACAGCTGATTCAGTCTGACTTTAGCCAGGCTATGGCTGGCCAGGGGGAAGCAGTCTTGAGACCAGGATTACTGCTTGTTGTTGTTTGAGGGTATCTACCACTGGAGTAGCTACGGGTGAGAGAACTGGGTCACCCATCGATTTTTCAATTTATCTTTTAAATACATAATATGTTTCAGATGTCACTTTGGTTTTCACTAATGTGCCTAGAATAGCCTTCTTAAGGACAGGCCTAGACTGTGTTCTGTAGCCTATAGACTACAGAACACTTCTCTGTCTCAGTCACATGACATTCCCCATGTTAACTGAGATCTGCTGGTTAAGAAATACTGTAACTTCCATGCCGTAGAAAAAAGACAAGTAACTGCAAACTGTTCAAACTGCAGTGCCTGCATGTTAACTTATAATTCTCGGTGGGCGGAGGGAGAGTGCACAAGGATTATATTTGTTGGATGGTTTGTTGATGCCTGCGTTCATCTTCAGCACTTCAGGTATACAGGCTATATCCCACTGAGCTTTAAAATGTAGCAGACTGGCTCAGGCTGGTGTGTGTGTGTGTGTGTGTGTGTGTGTGTGTGTGTGTGTGTGTGTGTGTGTGTGTGTGTGTGTGTGTGTGTGTGTGTGTGTGTGTGTGTGTGTGTGTGTGTGTGTGTGTGTGTGATGCTACTACATGGCTGATGGCTGTCAGGGAGTTCTGTCACCCTGGGGGCAATACAAACCGAAATATAACCGAAATACGGCAAATACAGGAATGCATAATACATATTTTTCCTCTTGCACGCACAAATTTGCGGCCGTCGCCTAATGAACATATGAGGGCACCTACCTTACAGGGACATTTTTTATTCGCGCCTGACAACTATCCTTTTCACATGACATGTTGAGCTCTAGCAGAAGCTTCTGCTTAGGCGTATAGGCTGGCCGACTTCCACAACATCAATCCAACGATAATGAGTTCACTCTGAGTTCTTGCTCACTTATATCAAATCGCACAAACAAACAACAACTGAATTCATTAGTCTATGCCATCCCAAAGCGGCTAAATTGTGACACGAGAGTCAATTTAGGATGCAGCAGGAGGACAACATTGCCTCGACGAGATTAATTCTCCTTCTCCTCCTCTAGGCTTAATTGCCAGCATCTCATTGTGGAACTTCATGTTTTCATTTTCCTGCTGAAACTGTTTTATTAGATCTAAAATACCTTCAACATTCCTGTCCCATTCTTATCATAAAGTAATGCCACACCCCTAAACTTTTGTCATCACTAGATGGCGCCAACGACAGTTCAGCTCAGGCCAAAATTCGCTACCCTTCTATTAGGTAGTAGGAGAAGTCCACAGTGTCCCAAAACAGTAGTCCTGCTGCTGGTCGCACGGATCGTATCATCATTAGAAACGTTCATATTTTAGTATGTTGCTATTGAGCCACTAAACACGGCTGCTTTGTTCTTCTACTGCCATCTGAACTGGACTAATCCCAAGACGGACTAGAAATGCCTCAACAGCTTTCCTTTTTCTTCAATGCACTGTGGCTGAAGGGAAAGCCAAAACAAACACGGCGATGTGGATCGATGTCAACATTAAAGGTGTTTCAACCCCATATGTATAACATTAAAAGTTCTCTAAAACAGACATTAAAGGCGTTCTTGCCGAGGATGACTTTGAATATAATCAGTCAAAAGCGCCAATGGCGAGGACTGAATTAATTCAAGAGAGTCATACCCTGTGAGCTTGTAGATTGGCTATTTTGGAAATACAAGGGTTCCACAGAGACGATAACCATGGCGAATTAGTTTACATGTGACAAACAAAGATAAAGAACTGTAATGTACAGTACAGTATTAACGACTTGAGATTTTTTCAAGTCGACTTGTCAGACAGTGAAGTCGAAGTTGTATCGATTTATCGTTTTATGGCGCGGGGGGGGGGGGGGGGGGGGGGGGGGGGGGGGGGTGCCGCTATATGCCGGCGCAGTGCTTATCCAAAACACATCGCGAGGCTACGCATGGCGCATGTGGCAAGCTTAATATGAAAACAATATTGGCACACAGCTGCACATCGTCCACTCCCAGGCCAGCCATAAAAACACATAACATTATCAATACTCAGCAGCCCACACGTTAGAAGCAGAATACGACCCATTTACATGTAGCCTCCTCCTCCTCTCCAACACCACCATCGCGCCGCTTTTCTTTTCTGATTCATTCAGTAAATTAATGAGAATGACGCGGACAGAAGCATGCGTCCCGTGCGGTAGCCTAATGCGAAACGAAGAACAAGACGGTCACTGTTGCATGGGGAGGTATTGGTTGATGAAGTTCTGTATTCCTCTGACACTGTTTGCTGTTCGATCTGATCCGTGTATGTACGTAATGATCAGCTGGAACGCCGCGCGCCCAGAGCGCAAGAGCGCACTGCGCATGCAGCTGCATAAGATTGGTAATTAAAGCTTAACTCGATAGAGTTGCAAAGGAAACTTCAAAGGAGACTTTGTCCGTGAGTGACAGTAACCAATATTACATTGAATTATACACACACGCGTCGCACACACAGAGAAAGAAAAAAGGGAAAACAAAGGTAACATGTTTAATTCCTCCTCTTTCCTCCTTTCCTTCGAAGGAAGGGGAAAAAAAACAACTTATCGACTCGGGCTTTTGGAGTCGACACGTGTTATGCAAATCGATGCATCGATGTATCGATTTTTTGGTTAAGCCCTAATGTACAGTACAGTATCTGCCACTCTGATGAGTGGATTCTGCTGTCTCTCTGCTTTCCATTTCCAACAGTACCTACTGGATCTTCTAGATCTGTCCCCGATTATTGTTGTGTTCATAAACGCAGACAACTTTGCCCATGCAGCCTTTTGACTGAGATGGACGAGAAAATAAGGATTGGCTGCACATGATGAATAACGCCGACTTGTTCATCACATTTTGAAAAACTCTCTCTTGAGAATTGTGAAATTGTGTGCAGACACTGACGAATGAGCACTTTCACTTATCCTATTAAAGCTGTTCATTAGCATTTTTAGGTCATTTTCATGTCACAACCGGCGGGGTATGGAATAGTTTGTTACAATTATAGGGCAACTCTTTCTGAAATATTTAGGTCAGCACAACAAGGTACTTCAGTGCATTTGACATGTGCCATTGATCATAACATTCAGGAGAGGGTTGGAATATTATTTACAACTACTTTGGAGTGGTTTACATCATACAGTATCTGAGAAACTGCACCTTTTGGAAGCTTACCCAGTAAAGTATATCACCAGATTTCAGTCAACACTAAAGACGGACGTCCCTGGATGAATCAGATACAGAGACAGATTGAGGCCAGACTAACTTAGATCAATCACAACTAGTTCGATCTTTAACATAGTCTTGAATGTCACTGGAGGACTTCATCTTATCTTAATCAATCAATCCAACTCTCTCTGATCTTTCCAGGTACGTCCGTGATAGGTGACATTCTGGTGCCAGATTTGACTAGTCTTGGATTGCCTGGCCACAATCAAGATGGGGGGGGGGTGGAGCTGTAAAGAAAAGTTTCTGTCTGTCCAGATGCTGAAATAAATTGAACTGAACTGAATAATAATATGACACGGTCTTTACCACTATGCTTACTGTACATAATAAAACGTCTTCTTATCGAAAGGCCTTTTCCACCATGTGACATTTGGAATGTTTGCTTCTCATAATGCTTCATTTCTGAAGTTCTCTATACAGTGAATAACATGTATAATTATCTATATTACATGCATGCGCGCGCTCACACACACACACACACACACACACACACACACACACACACACACACACACACACACACACACACACACACACACACACACACACACACACACACACACACACACACACACAACGTACATGCATGTGTGTGTGCGTGGGGGGGGGTATCTGTGTCTGTTTATTATTCATGTACTTGTTATAATCAATTGTGTGAGAGTGTGTGGTCAGCATGTGTCTGTCTATGTGCATGTACAGGCCCACGCTTAAATATGTATGCATGCATGCTATATGTTCAAGCTACATGTTTAAGCATTTATTTAGTAATTACATATCTTCTGTGGACTACCAGTATAATATAACTAGCAGTTAAATTAAATTTGTTTACAAACACACTGTTGTGTACAGATTAAGTTGCCTGTATTACCTTTAAGCATTTATTTAATGTTTACATGCTGAATTCAGTACTGATATTTACTTCAGACATGCTCTAGTATGTGCCTGAGTGTCTGACTGTGCTCTTACTAGTACTCATTCTAGTACTCATTTTTGCAAAAACAAAACAACAACAACAGTTTAGTATTTCCCCAATGCGGCCACATTTAAAATTGTGTGACTGCTTTGTGACATTTGTGACATCAACAGACTTGTTTTCTCAAGTCGGTGTTCTGCTGGTGCGTCTAATCTTCATGCGCATCCCGTTCAGTTTTGGCACCAACAATGCATCACAGATTCTTCCGGCTCGCTCCTCCAATAATGTCTCCTCGTGTCAACAGTGCGTAGAACCATGACAAACTACAGTCGGGGCTGAATATTTATTCAATGAAGACACAGAGCACCGCATGGTCACAGGGACTCCCACCATGACCGAACTGGGCCAAGACGTTGAGGATGCAGTTGTCCCACAGCAGCAGCATAAACACACATTGTCAACCAGCGTGGAGCATAAACACCAAACCACACGGCTCCAGCGCTTCTGTACAGTACATGTCTGCCTGTGTCTGACTTACATCAGCTTTGATGTAACAGTCTGGGCCATGGAACTTACATTATTCACTTTGTTTATTAAATAAAGCGCATTTAACTCCTTATGTGGCATTTTGCCAGCCTGTAGCGCCCCCATTTGGTCCAGAGTGCCATGTATATGCATTAATTAATTGATTGATCTCAAAACAGCAGTCATTGCATTTTTTAAAGCTTACATATTGAGACGTGTGACTGTGCCTTTAAGGATCTCAACGTTAGCCGAAGATGTTAATTGGATTAGCATCGACCAGAATTAAATTAGATTAATCAATGGCGTAAACAAGGTACTGTACGTTTATGGCGTCTGTAAACAACCTTGTTAACTTGTTTACAACTCGTTTTATCACCCTGGGGTCTAAATGAGTTAAAGAAAGGTTCCACCCCAGAAGGCTTTCTTGCCTTTATTTGCAGTTGATTTATTTCCAAAAAAAGTCCTCCAGTTATTATTTTGTGAAATGCAGTTTTTTTTTTTTTTGCTATGTATTCTATCTCCACTATGTCAATAGTGTGTTGACACTTTCACTTTTGATTCAGCAGTGGTCATATAATCCCTGGCCATATAATGACCACAGATGTGGCCTAAAAGTATGGTAAAGAGTATTTTTAATGCTGTTGCTACAACAAGTTAATTAGTTAAATTAATTGTATTGATTAATCTGATTAAAATTTTTATGTATATGCACACTGACTGAATCCACTGAGCATTTTCTCATTGAAAAAGGGGTAGAGCATGGTTTTACAGAGACATATAGTTGTGTTTCCCTGTAACCAGAGCCATAGAGTATACACTGTAACTTGAGAGATCCACAAGCATTGGGCGATCACATATTTTGATAAATAATTAGGAAATTATTATTCTTTTTCTTTTTTAAATGTTCAATCCTGTTTTGAAGCTGTGGTTAATTTGATTGAGTTTTTAATCATTCCACAGCCCTAGTATTTTTCAATTCACTGGTCATTTAAACTCTCCAACGTCACATTAAGCACAGCGTGACACCGCAACACTGATTGCCTACAGCTGGCCTACGGGACAGCTGCACCGGTTTGTCAATATGGATAATGGAGGACCGAAGCCTCCCGCAGGTTCAAGACCCATAAGTAATGTGGGGAATAGCTACTGCTCCCTGCAAGCGAAATGATGGACTGTTGGTTAACCGGATGTAACTCTTGAGAGCGTAAACCAAATGGACCCTTGCGTGTCCATACTGTTCCATCCAAGACTCAACTAGACCAGTGGTTCTCAACCAGTGGTCCGGTGGCCACTAGTGGTCCTCGAGAAGGTTCCAGGTGGTCCCCCGGCGAAATGATGGAATGTTGGTTAACCAGATAGCTCTTGAGAGCGTAACAATGAAACTAAATGGACCCTTGCGGGTCTATCTGGTTTCATGTTTACACTCTCAAGAGTTAAAATATTCATCATCTGATTTAGCCCATTAATTAAGAAGTCACACGATTAGAGAATGTCAAAGAATGGTCATTTCGATCGATGTTTTGCATGTTTTGTTTGCAAAATCCAGCCTGGAATTGTGGACAAAAACAAAACAAATCTTTGTTCTGTGTGTCTGAACTAGACAGATGACCATGTCTGGTGTATAAGAGTGGCTCTGAATTAAGAGCGTCTGTGAAATGCCTAAATTGTAAAAGAGCCCACAGGGGGAAGCGGGGTGTTATTTGTAACTCTGCGTTACAAAATGGATGAGTGAACCATAATGGATCTTTACTCACAAAATGCAATTACCACGACAGACTTCACGGGGAATGTATTTACACCCCGAGGAGGGTGATCGCTCCACTATCTCTGGGCAGACTTCGCCCTGCATGGAACCTTAACCTAAGATCTCCGTAGGTTTGTGAAAGCAATGGACCTTATCCGCACGGCGGCCATCTGACCATGTAAGTCAACGGCGAGGTGCTAAGTAGGTGCAAAACAGAAAAGTTCTTGTCTGATTGATTTTGTCAAACTCCCCAACATTGCAGCTGTACCAAACACTTGAATTACTGGTATCCTTTCCTAGCCCCAAAGTTTTTAGTCTGCAGACATGTTAAGAGCTACTTTCTGTCCTTGCAGGTGATTGTAAGTGTTGAAGTTTGGAAGTGCTTGGTACCTTGGCACCACCCGTTTAGAATGCAGGACGCGGCAAGATGTCGCTTTCCTGAAAACAAAGTGCTTCCAAACTATTTTGGCAAGATGGCCGCCATCTGAATATGGTCATCAACAGCAAGGAAGAGTCTCACTAGAGTCAGAGACAGAAGACAAAGATGGTCAACTCACCAACCTGTCTCACGTGCTGCAGTACGTTGCTTCAACTCTCCATCCACATGGGGAACGCCCAACCTCACAGCCAAACAGCACCCTGCAACATAGAGACAGAGAGAGAAAAACATTAACTTGAGACAGACTCACGTGAACACAGTCTCGAAAATTTGAGAGGCATAGGCAAACCTGGCTCCAAAGGGAAGACAGACAATACACCCACTGCAAACAAAATGTGATAGAGACTGAGCTACACTTCCTAACCGTCTGTCCACTGTACCAAGACTTCACAGACACATACTGTCCACTGACATATACATCATGCTATGTCTCCGTAAATCTTTGCTCTACCATTTTTTTTTTTTTCAATGAGAAAATGCTCAGTAGATTGAGTCAGTGTGTGTTAATTGTGTAAAAAATAATCACTCAACAAAATGAATGAATGTTATTTACTCATTTTCAACAGCCTTAGTAAATAAATTGTTTTATGTTGATTGTCCACTTTTCCTTTGGTATTGTAGACATACAGTATGTAGATAGACAGAGAGAGAGAGAGCGAGAGAGACAGGGACAGAGAGAGAGGTGATTACAGGAACAGTATCATCAAATAGGAATATGGCTTCTGTGATGAATGAGAAAGAGAAATGAAAAAGAAAATGAGTGGGCAGGGGAAGGGTGGGGTGTGGTGGGAGGAGGAGGAGGAGGAGGCGACAGAGATTAAGTGAAGGCGGAGGAGGAGGCGGGTCAGTAGTTATATCTGGTCGGTAAACTCCTCTGTTTACCACACAGACAATCACCCTGTGAGATGAGGAGTCACAGGAGATGAACCCTCTCACTGATGGCTTTTAACACACAACAGACGCACACCCACGCACCAGGTATACGCACGCACGGACACACGCACGCTTTGCGCCACAGCTTTAAATGTGATTGGCCATTTGTTTTTGTTTTTATGCCAAGCCAGCACTGTATACTACAGTGCTATGTCACTAGAGGCCAGGGCCGGATCTAGGCATGGGCATGGGGGGGTGAATGTCCTGACTGCCCCACCATTCAAAATGATTTTAAACACTATGCTAACTACAATTTCTATACTACTAAATCAACCCCATTTCATCATTCAAAAAAGAACATTCTGAGCCAAGAGTGCTTTATGCATTTAACTTATGTTATTATTGATGCTTACTGGCAAATATAAGTCCTATACAAGAAATATATCTTGTATGTCAAACTCCAGGCCCAGGGGCCAAATCAGACCTGTAAATGAATTATCTTAGCCCCGCGGGATGGTATTGAATTAGTATTAGAACTGGCCCTCTGGTTTATTTGACGCGCCATGATAAGACATTAATGTGAATCCTTTGCATTAACGTGCTTGGGGAGGATCACATAACTGAACTTTAATAATGCATTTTCAGCTTTTAATGCATGCAGTTTCATCAAGTAAAATTCCTTTCCTATACGGCCCTTGACTTGTGCCATTTTTTTTTTTCTATTTTGGCCCACTGTGGATGTGAGTTTTACATCCCTGATCTATACTGAAGAAAGGTGGCGATCTGAGCATACAAGTGTCGAGAAAAAGCCAGGTATAAAATCAAGGTATACTTATTAGAAAAGTTCAAAAGGCCAATACGTTCTTCATCAGATAGGAAAATAATCTATATTCGGAATCTAACAGGGAGTGATTGAAGGTGAAATAGATAGAGATTGTGTGATCGCTCTGTCCTGACCTCTATTAACATCTCTCTCTCCCTCTCTCTCTCTCTCTCTCTCTCTCTCTCTGTTTGAAGGAGGGATGGGGGAGAGTAAATGTGGAGGAGTTTACATTGTTGTCGGGCAGAGACCTTGAATCTGCATGTCTGATTTTCCCCACAAAAGATCTACAACCTCAAGGTTTTGTCATTTCAATTTTAAAAACATAATAATAAAAAAGAACAACGTGGAGACCCCGAGGGCACCATGGTTGCAGCATGAGTGTGTGTGTGCGCACACGCACATGCATTTGATTGACACTGACAGGCATAATGAATGAATAACCTTAATGAACATGACTAATGACATGACCAGGACTTAGTGACATGTGTGTTGCGTGTGCACACATGTGCATGCGTGCTGCGCACACTAAGACTATACTCATGACCCAGATTTCACACCTGAAGTCCTGCAGTTTGACAAGTCCACAATGCATGTAGATCGCTCAGGCTATACTCTATATGGCTCTGGTTACAGGGAGACACAGCTATATGCCCCTGTAAAACCGTGCAGATTATTCAACAAAATTAATTAATGCCATTAACTTGTTATTTCCGACCGCCATAATATCAATATATTACGATTCCTTAATGCCACAGTATCAAAATCAAATCAGGTTTATGAATTTATTGTCCATGAGTCTATGATTGAACTTTTCACGGCCCATCCCCATTCCCCAATGGTCAATCTGACCCTGAATGCTATTTTATGCTCACAGAGAGCACAGAGGATAGGCGCGCGCGCGCGCGCGCACACACACCACACACACACACACCACACACACACACACACACACACACACACACACACACACACACACACACACACACACACACACACACACACACACACAGTGAATTTACGATCCGTGGTGGTGGCCTTGTCTTAGAAAGGCTAATAAACAGCTGGAATTAGACTCTCTCCTCTGTTCACTCTGTCTGTGATGTAAAGGTCCCTGCTAAAGGTTGACGTCAACACTTTCAGGCGTTCATTACAGAGACATTCATCAAAAAACACCCCAGGAAGACATTAAGGTTCCCCAACATGAACCTCTCCCTGAAGGCCTAAGTGCCCCAACCCCCCCCCCCCCCCCCCCCCCCCCCCCCCCCCCCCCCCCCCCCCCCCCCCCCCCCCCCCACCCCCCCCCCCCCCCCCCCCCCTCTCATTCTGGGCACATCTTTCTATCTGTTCTCCTCTTGTTATCCGTCTCCTCCTCTCTGCAGACCCATGGAGCTGTGATAATGTGAGCTCTGCAGGGCTGCAGGGAGGCTAACCAGACCTGTGATAATGTGAGCTCTGCAGGGCTGCAGGGAGGCTAACCAGACCTGTGATAATGTGAGCTCTGCAGGGCTGCAGGGAGGCTAACCAGACCTGTGATAATGTGAGCTCTGCAGGGCTGCAGGGAGGCTAACCAGACCTGTGATAATGTGAGCTCTGCAGGGCTGCAGGGAGGCTAACCAGACCTGTGATAATGTGAGCTCTGCAGGGCTGCAGGGAGGCTAACCAGACCTGTGATAATGTGAGCTCTGCAGGGCTGCAGGGAGGCTAACCAGACCTGTGATAATGTGAGCTCTGCAGGGCTGCAGGGAGGCTAACCACCAGACCTGTGATAATGTGAGCTCTGCAGGGCTGCAGGGAGGCTAACCAGACCTGTGATAATGTGAGCTCTGCAGGGCTGCGGGGAGGCTAACCAGACCTGTGATAATGTGAGCTCTGCAGGGCTGCAGGGAGGCTAACCAGACCTGTGATAATGTGAGCTCTGCAGGGCTGCAGGGAGGCTAACCAGACCGTAAAACTAGACTCAGTGACTCACCACTGTGATGGGTGAAGGGTCAGGGATATGTAGGTGGAGGGTTGTTATTTTTGCAGCATTGTGTTGATATGTGTGCGTGTCCTAGAGGCTAGAGGTGACGGAAAGCACAAACAACAACAACAACAGGGAAGGCAAATGGGACTTGTGTTGTTGAGAAATGGTTCCAAATAACTTAACTCTTAATCCGCTGTTGCTGAAGATCTACGCAAATAAAACACGGTAGTTATATCCCCGTCATTGCCTTAGATCTATGGCTCACCTTAACAGTCCAATTGTTTGATACGTTTGATACGATCCTAATGCTAATGGCCGTTAGGATGGCGGCACTGCGCACATAGACATGCATTCTTTCCATTTCCTGTATCTCCTATTCCGTATCCCAGATGGCATAAGGAATAGGAAGAATAGTCCTCCATAGAGTCAATAGGTTACTACTCTGAGCATTTTATGTAGACTTAGATAGCAGTTTGTGTCATATAATTTCATGTATGTAAGCATAGCACTATTGTATATGCCCAGTAATTTGCATATTTAGAGGTCCTACTGTGTCACATTCCTATAGCATATAGCATATGTATGTTTATATTGAACCACTTTGTCTTCATATGATGTATTGCCATGCTTTTGTTCAGTCGCTTTAAATTACGATTGTCTGCTATATGACTAAATTGTAAATGATGTAATTAACAACTAACAGTTACAGAAGCAGATGGGTCTGTTTAGATCACACACAGATTCATCATTGATATGGCTCTTACATTTGTTCATAAAATGCATGCCACATTTATCATAGGCACTTCATTTTAGTGCCGCGTATGTTGATAAGGAATGCAAATTAAGTGCCATATCAATTAACATAAGTATGTTGTGCTGATAATTAAGCCCAATACCATAACCCTGACTAATCAGGCTCCATACAGTAAGTTCTGATGAAATTGAGGCACGGATCTACTCTATTTTGAACAATAATGAAAACCACAATGGCCAAATGTGACATTGTTAAATATGACATTGAAATGCCTATTGTTAGGGAACTGTTAGCAGATATTTTAGCCGATATTTGACCAATTTGTGAACTAAATCGTTACCAAGAGATGTCTCCATCAGTGTGTTTCCTATAGTGTCTAATAACATGTACTAAAATGTTGAAATTCAACACCCATGGGAAACCTCATAAAAATGCATGCAAAATGTCATGTGTCATATACAGCGTACTTTAATCCATTCCAAGCATTGGTTTGCAAAAACACACACTCATTGGGCTGAAAACGGCCATACCGCCCAAATGTGCTGACTAATATAATATAATATAATAATATAATATAATATAAGTACATTCACAGTATGATGTTTTTCTGAGAAAAGGGTGCCATTAACTGCGACCTATGGTCGCAATACAGCCAGAGAAAGGGAGATGCAATGCACTGAGAAGTCTCTGAACTTTCATTTATGCTCAGCTTTACTAGGGAATGTCCAGCAGCATTTTGAACGAAATTACTTTTTTCTTTTCTTTCTTTTTTTTTTTCATTTCATACCGACGTATAGCAAATTCTAGGCTACAGTGGCCAGATGAATTATGGCTTGTGCCAAGCGAACGCTTGCACATGGATCCTGAGCTAATGGGGGGACCTTTAGACTCACAAAGTCACGCTTCCAACAAGCTTTGAACGGAAGAGATTGGACTTTCTTTTCCATAAAGTCCAAGTTTAGGTTGTTATTAGAAAAGTAAGATAAGTAACAAATAAGTATTTATGGCCTGTCAAAGGTTTTTGAGGAAATTACATCTGGCCATAGAAGTTAACAGGATCTACAGAATGTAGACTTTACACTGTATAATAGCCTCAATATGGCAGTTTGTCACATTCAGTAGATTCTGTAATCGTTTGTGGCCAGATTATTATTATTAGGGCTGTAATAAAAAAAATAATCGCTTTAATTTTGTAAACAAATATGTATTTAGGACCATGTTAAAATGCCCCAACCCCCTTGTCAAAACAACTAAAATCCCTACAACAAAAGAAAGCAACAATGAAAAAACATTCATCTTTTACTTTCTCTAATAACAACCTAAAATGTGAACCTTGGTTGAAAAAAACAAAGTTGTCCTTTAATAACTAGGAAGGTCGAACAGTGACAAACTAGATAGCACAGTACAGTTCGTCCAAAACAAACATCTATGTCAATTCAATCAGCCGTACATCGTTAGGACGCTAGGGACATTTAAATACCTGCAGCACGGGGGGTGAGCTTTGTGATTTTGTGCACAGGGCCCTGTTTGTTTAATCTGTCCCTGACAGCCAGGATGGATGCTCTCTCTGTGGATCTAGTCACACACAGTGATGGTCGCTCACATCCAACTTTCACTGAACCTTGACTGACAATGTCACGGTTCAGATACTACTGGCTAGACAGTTTATCAAACCTTTTAATGGGCTCATATAAATAAAGAGTGTTTGAAAGAATAATCCAATGTCAAATTGGACTGTGACTGAAAATTTCAAACCGTGAAAAGTGTTAGAAGCGGCAAGGGAGCAAAGGGAATTGGTTGGAATAACAAAACTGGGAGAAAAAAGGTTTTAAAGATTTTTTGGTAACACTTTACTTGAAGGTCACCTTTATAATGCATTATAAGCTCATTTATAATGCATTATAATACATTTATAAGGCATAATAAGACTTGTTATAAATGTCCATATCCATATATAACTTCTCATAACTACATTTATTACGTTTTATTACTGTTAGTCATAATGCATTATTATGGTCAAAGGAACAGCACATTATAACTACTATCACTGAGTCAGTTATAAAGGCACATATATAAATGATGCACTGCATCACAATACATTATAACCATGTGTTTTTTATAAATGAAATAATGTCTTATACATGACAATAACATGCTATAGGATGGCTTTGGGATCTTTAAGTAAAGTGGGCAGATATTCATGTTCATGTTTGTAGTTTATATTACGACTATTAATGATCCATGAATGCTTCTATCAGTGGTTTTCAACCGGTGGTCCGGGGACCACCTTGAGAGGGTTCCAGGTGGTCCCAAGCTAAATGAAATTTGGTTAAGCAGATGTAACTCTTTGAGAGTGTAAGAATGAAACCAGGTTTCATTTTACACTCTCAAGAGTTAAAATATTCATCACCTGAATTAGTATAAACTATGACAGAACGTAGAAGAATGGTCCTTTTTCTATTCCTTTCCTTTTTCTTCTATGTTTGCCCGTTTTGTTTCTGAAATCCAACCTGGAATTGAGGACAAAAGCAAAAGAAATCTGGTGCATTTTATGGGATCTGCAGAATATACCACAATTATCCTTTAAAGCCTGAACCATGAAGGACAAGGACAGAAAATTCCAATTTTTTGAAATTGAACTCTTTTTAGGTCATAAAAGAAAATTAAAAAAAAAAAAAAAAGTTTTTTCAAAAAACATGTATATATATGTTATTTATTATCATAAATGATACATTGGGTCTTAACAACTTAGTACTCAGTACTAGAGTACACTGTACTCACTGTACTCAGTGTAGTCTCCACAGAGTACACTGTACTCACTGTGTTCAGTGTAGTGTCCATAGAGTACACAGTAGTCACTGTACTCAGTGTAGAGTCCATAGAGTACACTGCACTCACAGTACTCACTGTACTCAGTGTAGTGTCCATAGAGTACACTGTACTTACTGTACTCACTGTACTCTGTGTAATGTACATGGATTACACTGTACCCACTGTACTCAGTGTATTGTACATGGATTACACTGTACTCACTGTAGTCACTGTATTGTCTATAGAGTACTCTGTACTCACTGTAGTATCCATAGAGTATACTGTACTCACTGTACGTAGTACTTATGTAGTACTCTATTCAGGTCAGTGAGGTCAGGCATTTGGGGTTTGGGGTTCAACATTTAGAATTTGAGTAAAGATGTTCTCTATTACACATGCATAACAACATTGAATGCCCAGCATGTTTGATTGATAGAAAAATAATTATAAGAATGAAAGTTGTGTAGAGCATAATAGATATTCCCATAGGCAGTGTGCAATGACCAAAGCCTGTAGTATCATATATGATACATCATTATATGGTACTAAAAACCTGTAGTATCATATATGATACATACTTTTCAGACGTGGTAAACAACAAACAAAAATTATATTTTTGGAGAATGACTAAGTTCAATCACATTATGCAACCCTTATTTCAAAATATCAGTAAAGATATACAAGGAAAACTCACCAAAATGTCCTCAAAACCAAAATGTTTGGACAGTGGCTTCTGCTGTTGCAAATTAGATGGAGGCAGCCATTTTGGGTCATACCATCTGAGGCTCTGTATCTACTTGCAGTGCAAATGGTATGGTCCAGGTGGGGCAGGGGACGTATCAGATGTGATACAACAGGTTTTTGAACCAAGTAGTGGTTACACTGACACATGAGCCAGCTGAAGAATTGGTGTATCATATATGATACGAACGGCGTTATAGGGCAATTAAACTACACTTTCTGGTGTTAAACGTATTCATTGTCATGAGATTCAACAAATTAAAGAATGTTGCCTGATCGAATGTTCAGTTTAATGGTCATGACCAGATTAAATTGTAAATTGTAATAAAAGTGTAGTTTGTTTTTATTCTATTTTGTAGAATGAAATGTTTCAACTGCTGGGTTTAAGCAGATCTTTTTGGTGGCAGACGTTAGATCTTAAGGTTGTTGTTGTTGTTGTTTTTGTAGTTCCCTTCCATGAGGTAATTCCAAAAGTGGACAAGACATTTTTAAAAAATGTTACGGCGACTGGTAATTGATAAGTGGTCTTACCCTTTAAAGTCACTTCATGGTAATGACATTATTTTGTTGTCATTTCATGGTCTTTAGTAATGGCATTACCCTATTGCCCTTTCATGGTCTAGATTACTTGTCACTTCATGGTCTTCTAGATGAATTGTAAAGGTTAATCCAATAAACGGACGATGAATAAAGTGCAATAACTAACCCATTGGTTACAGGCTTGCAGCCAGACTATGGTTTGGATCAGGGATTTTCAACCTTTTCTATCCCAGGGACCACCATTTATTCAGGATTTGAGCCACGGACCACCATTTGATGACATTTTAACCCCTCAGACCAGATGTTCTCAAGAGTTACATCTGGTTAACCAACTTAGTTGGGGACCACCTGGAACCCTCTCAAGGACCACTGGTGGTCCCCGGACCACTGGTTGAAAACCCCTGGTTTGGATGGTTAAAGCGTACAAGCTGAAAGGATCCCCCTTTCTCAGACTGCGTCCAGAGATCATCTGACATTCTGCACTTTACCTTGTAAAGACCTTTCTTCTGGTGCATGGTGTTTGCATTGGTACTGGAGGTGTATAACAATACAGCACTGCATCGAAAAGTAGATTTTAATTTCAAGTCATTTCGAAGTCTATGGAAATGAAAAAGGCAACATCGACTATGTATGGTATCCTATTGTTTTGCAGTGCAATTATAATCATTGTCGCTTTGACTATATAAATATTGTGGTGCGTGCAGAGATGGGTGTAACTAGTGACTAGTAATGTCATGACTTTTCTCTGTAACAAGTAATATAACGAAATTAGGTCCTACAAAACAGTACTATGATAGTTATTTCTACTAAAATTACTAGTTACTTTGGTCATGCTGATGCTCTCAACAGCATTGCGTTGGTGAAGGGAGATGAGCTAATGCCACTTTACTTTGACCTAAAAAGTGCAATGAACAGTGACCCATTATTATTACAGCACAGGGTGCGTGGTATTTAGCATATTCAGGGGGAAAAAGACATTCAATTAGGCTATTTAATTTAAAATAATGTTAGTGTATATTAAATAGTTACTGAAATAATTTGAAATTATTGAATCGTATTAGATCTGATGGCCTTAATGAACCAATATCATACATTGCATTGTGAATGTGACACTTACCATACTGCTGTTATAATGTAATCCCTAATTGGCATTGTATGGTACCTACATCTGAGAAGCACTCACTGGCCGATGCATAGTTGTTTACATTGTCAAGTGATTTTTCTATAATGTTATACACTGTGCAGATACATACTGTATAGATAAGCTTTGCAAAATATAGAGTATATAATTTGGCTCAGCTGTAAATTATGCTTAGGAGAAGAGGAGTGATCAGAGCCACTGATCCCATGCCATATGCCTATACTATAGGATCTGTCCTATTTCCCTGCAGCAATATGATAAATCAGCAGTTAAACATGACCCCTGCATGTGTCAGTGTATAGGGGCCGGGGTCCTTGTTATTACTTTCAAATATGAAAACATGCCAAGGGCACTGTTTTAATTATGCAATAAATAAACGGAGGAAATGTCCAATCTCCTGTCTGTCAGATCAAAACCACCCCCCCTTCCCTCTTTCCAATTACAGCATTCTACACTACATCATATTTTCCACCTATTATAATGATTTCACACCCCCTCTTCCTCTATCTTTGCTTCTGCATGTGTCACCTATTTGTGTTCTATACAGTAAGTATAATGGTTGGTTTCAGCTCAGATAGTTTTTGTTTGTTTTGTTTTGTTTTTATTCCACAATTTGTAACCCATTTTTCCACCCGGTAATGCAGTGGTTTTCACCTTTTTAATACCAGGGCCCACCATTTATTCAGCATTTGAGCCATGGACCACCTTGATGACATTTTAGCCCCACAGAGATATATTTTGCTTTTGTCCAGGCTGGATTTGGGAAACAAAACAGTCAAACATGCAGACCAAAATGACCATTAATCTTAGGTTAGGCTAATTCACATGATGAATATTTTAACGCTTGAGAGTGTGAACATGAAACTAAATGGACCCGCAAGGGTAAATTTGGTTTCATGTTTACACCCCTGTCCAGTGATTATAGTACCAAAAATACCCAGGTATCCGTCAAATGACTTTCTTAATGTCAACGAAGTCCAGTACCACAACACAAGAGGAAGTGCAACAAATCATGTGCAACACAGATTCGGCACCAATAAGGGGCTAAACTCATTTCGCTCCTATGCCATCAAAAATGTGGAACGCCCCGCCAACAGGCATAAAGACATGCAAATCCCTCGGCACATTCAAAGGCTCTCTCAAGGAGCACCTACGACTGACCTCCATAAAATACACCAATATGCATATTTCCTTCCCAAATGGAAACAAGACCACAATGTGTTTCCTTCTAGATCGATCATTTTATTGTCTAACAAACACAGGAAACAAAATAAACCTGAAGTAATTAGTAGTACCAGTCATTACACAGCATAGGATCTATAGGGGGGAGAAAAAGTGGACATGTTGCCCAGAGGGTGTTTTATTTAAAAGATGGACACATGCTGTCATATTTGACCCCTTTGTCTCGGCCCATCTATTTTCTGAATAGCTGTCAAGGTCCATTCTCCACATTTTTCCAATCAGCTTCTTCTTGCTGCCGGTCATTGATTTTCCTTCCACTCATCAGATCTGTGTGCATCTCCTCTCGACGTGAGGAATGTCCATTCATGACAGCTTCCCCCCAGTCTGTCCTTGTTCATCTTTCTGTTTTATTTGCACATCACTCTTGTTCTGTTGGTTCTATGGCAGGTACTCTCACCCGTTCCTCTCCTTATACAACTCCCTGCCATTTGTACGCTCAGCTTTTATTTTATTAACACACTAAGAGCCTAGCCTGGTCCAGACTGATCAACACAGCACCACTCTCTGAGTGGACTGATGCTCTATACCTACTTTGGTACCAAGATGTATTTATCCAATGAGAGTCGGAATTGGGGCTTGGTCAAATGACAAATCCAAACAGACGCAGCTGATTGGCCAGCAGCCCTGTAACTCAACAGCACAACAAACATCATCATTCGACATATTTTACTGATCGTGTTCACATGCTAGTTATTATGAGTTGAATTGAATTGATGTCATCATACCCATCCCCTACACTGATGCCCACCCCGAAAGGTTGACTCCCACTTACAGGCCACCATGGCAAACAAATCGGCTTTCCATTTTCGTGCAGCAGGACGAAAATGAAAGACTAGGTGTCGAGGCTACTCACATGAACCTAACCCCTCCCCCTGAAATCTCACAGACAGTGGGTGATTTCAGACTCAAGCGACCCCCCCAATACCCCCTGACACACTATTACACTATTACATTACATTGTGTTTGTTAGGCAGATTGGTATTGTTCGTCTCCCATAATGTCCTCATCCTCTCCATAGGAATCCATTCAACAAAAAACTGTGCTGTTTTCTGAAAATAATCCATTCTAAAGCACCCTCCATTTAGATTTAATGATTTTTGACTGCATCGCGGTGGAAAATACCACCAATTGGAACAAGAGCTCACACATCAACGCTACTACTGGGGCAGCCTTGTTTACTTCCTCCCTTCCTTTCTGTGGAGAATCCCTGGATAAACATCAAGGGATTCTCCCTATTGTGGCACTGTGTAGTACCATGATATGACCAAGAGAGTGCAGATCCTAAAAACAATCACAGCAGCTGATTGGTCACTCAACAGCGTCAAACGACAAGCATGGCTGCCCCAACTGCGGTGAATCATGACTGTATCAATCTGGATATGGATGAGGAAAAAGTTCACTACTATAGCATCGCATTCACATGATTCACTTCCATCTAATCACACACTCACACTGGAAACACCACAAAAACAGATCCAATTCATCTACCAAAACCATAGTAAATATATTGCTCATTTTATATTTATTAAATATATATTACACCCTTCTTGACTTGTCCTTACTGAAGTCAGTCTTGTTTTGGTTTGGTTTTAGAGAACCATTTGGATCTGTTTAGTCACTCTCACTGTGTATTAAATATGGATGAAGAGTTTGTGTTGAGAGACACCTGATCTGCCAAGAGTGAGCGATAATCAGGAGTGTGTGTGTGTGTGTGTGTGTGTGTGTGTGTGTGTGTGTGTGTGTGTGTGTGTGTGTGTGTGTGTGTGTGTGTGTGTGTGTGTGTGTGTGTGTGTGTGTGTGTGCGCGCGCGCGCGTGTGCAGAGAGAGAGTGGAAACAGGTAGGGTGACCAGATATCCCTCTTTGCGTGGGACACTGCCTCAATTCCAAGACTTTTCAAGCGTCATCACAAATTGAGACTGTGTACCACATTGTGACTGGCAGACATATGCGTTCAAAATGTCCTAATACTTTGTAGTAGGGATGTCCCGATACTGCGTCCGTTCGAAAAAATGTATCAGATTATTATTCTCTGGTATTGGTATCGGCTAACAGAAATTGTGGTATCGGAAATGAAAAAAAATGGATTGGGACATCCCTACTTAATAATAATATACTGTATATTATTATTATTATTAATAATAATAATAATAGTTGGCTTTCAGTGTCTTTTATCCTGCTATAGATGTTTTTTTTTTAATAATCCAAGAAGTACACCCCCCATGGTGCCACTGTATTTCCACATTCACTCCAGAGGGCCCACATTGCACACTATATTTTCATTCCTCAGTCAATGCTCATGTGAAAGAAGGATATGGGAAGCTGCGGTATATAAGTTGATAAATGCGCAGAATATATGAAATGGACGTCCATGTTGGATGAATTGATGGGTTGGGAGATTGAATGACAGCGGGAGGTGTGGAGGTAGCGACCGACTGGCAATCTATTTTACTGTTGGAAGTTGAGAATAAATGCACCGAGACACACTGTGCACAGAGAGGTCCACACACTGTCTGCACTTGCAAAATGAATTCATTTTAATTTAAAGAGCCAACGTTTCGGTCAAAGACCTTCTCCAAGCAACTCTGCTGTTAAGTTGGAACTGGTTAACCCTTTAGAGGTCTGTAGACTGAATCTTGATAAAACATGAAAATGTCCGCACACACCGATAGCCAAAGTACCAACTTTATTATGGATGCAGCAGGTTAAAATCCCCTTAGAGTTTTCAAAAATAAATAAAGCAGAGGAAAAAATATTTCTGTGCATGTGTTTACTTCCAACAACAATCAGTTTTGTTTATAATATCACACCCGACAGTTATTAGAATAGATGTCACTTGATAAACTAAAGTCTTCTAAAAAACATTTGCAATAAATAAATACAACTTCTGCTAATTCATTGTTGTTATTATGATTTTACGCTATAATACTACAGCATTGCCCGTGAAGCACTGGCCTAGAATGGCGCAAGTTGGAAATCCATGCACCACCCAGCTATTATGTCTGTGCCTCTTTTATGAACAGTCATATCCAAATATGAAGTATATATAGATGTCATTGTTGGGGAAACTCAAAGTTTTTTGGTTGTTCATTTTGGCTCACCGATTTGGGAGATATGGCTTATATAGTAATGTCTTGCAAAAGACAGTGAGTTGAGAAAACAGGCTTGAAAGGTTAATTTCTGTGGATTTTCTGTGGAATATTACACCTATAGCTACATGTTTTAAGCATACATTTCATTCTTGACATCTGATGTTTATTTCAGGCCTGCTCTCGTATGTGCAGAGTCTGACTGTCCTATTAACTCATTTTTCTTACAAATCAAATCATTTTTTCTCGTCTCCTGAACAGTTAGTCCTGTCTCAATGACTCAACCAGTCAATCGGTCACATTTCGTCTTAAAAGTGCACAGTGACAAGGTGGACTTCATTTCTTCGGGGAGCTAAAATGACACTAAATAATTGAGTGGGTTCAACTGTCACAGCTTAACAGGCTACCGTCAACCAGTCAATGGATGCTATAAATGAACCGG
>CM076977.1:36107017-36359517 GCA_039105355.1 Benthosema pterotum
GAGAGGAGAGGAGAGGAGAGGAGACTGGAGAGGAGAGGAGACTGGAGAGGAGAGGATGATGAGCCTATCGACTGGCTGGCAAGAGACCGGAAGCGTTAAATATAGAGAGAGACGGCAAGATGGTTGGTCTTACTGGTTCTCATAAGGTTCATTCAGAATCAGGGCCAGATCTAGGCATGGACAATGCCCCCCTAAATGCCCTGACTGCCCCACCAAACATGATGGCATACAAAACAACACACATTTTTGTGTTATATTTCAAATTAAAGTGCTTACAATATATTTTAATTATTTAGCTTTATGCATGTATTTAGCTTTATGCATGCTTTGCCTGTTGCAACTTCAACAACTGATGTTATTAATGCTTGCCTAATAAAAGTCCTGTAATTGAAAATTGTAGAAGTGCGGCTTCAGTGACACGGGTGATGAAGCCGTCCCCATACCATTTTCGCCTGCATGCCCCCCCAATTGGGAAATGTTATATTCGAGCCTGTCCAGAATTTGGATTCAAGGTGATCACCGCCACCACCGCCGTTCATAGACCACGACTGCCAGCACCTCGCCTCTCCTCCTACTCTCTCCCTCGTTCTCCTCGAATGCATTCATTGGCCGAATCCCAAACCACCCCCTTGTTGACTCAATGAGCCCTCACTGACTGAGCTGCGTGTTCATGTGAAGTCTGTGAGGGCTTGAGGGGCGTCCCAATTTAAATCATTACATCATTAAGGGCTCAGCTCCGTCCTTTTATGATTCCTTTCTGTAAGTCAGCATTGATGCTAGTCTTGGGCGGTATTGATTTTTCAATATCGGTATCGATAACGGGTTAATTTGCTCGATATTCGATATTACCGGTATTGACGTGCAATCAGAGTCGACACGTTCCACCAGTCACCTAGTTCTTAGAATTGCAACATTGAGGGGTCAGAAAATGAGTGCTCGGATGTTCAAGCAGCCTAAATAGGGACAAACTGGAGTTGGAAATACATTGTTTCCAAAAGCCTAGGCCAAATAAGGTCTATTTTAGGCATGTGTGTAACATGAAAATTGTTTGTATAGTTACAATTAAGTCTAATTGCTCATATTTTAATAGAATACAGTATAATGTCGGTATTTGACGATATTCGGTATTCGATATTTTTTATAGACCCAACGATATTACTCGGTATTGATTTCAATATCGCGATAAACGGTAATACCGGTATATTGCCCAAGACTAATTGATGCCGACTTTGGCAAAAATATTACCCACAGTTCATAGCGTGAATGAAGGGAAACATCCAAACATCATTATTTATCATCATATAAGCATGCAAATTAATTATGAATCGCGGTTAGAATATCAACAGACAATATAGTGCATTCTCACTGTTCTCACAGGGAGTCAACATTGAAGGATACTATGATACTACAACGTATATTGCAAAAATAATGAGCAAAGTAAAATAAAATGCAAATGCAATTTATACTAATATTACAGGCCTATAAGTATGTAAAACTAATAATACGACAGCTTAAATACTAAATTAGACAAACTATGAAGGGCAAACCTGAGCAAGTAAACATTTCATCATGCTTTACGGAGCAGGTGATATGTCTTGGAATGGATCCAGCATCATGAACCCCCCCACCTCCAACCCCCACCAGTTAGCATATCACATGCCACATAAACCATGATGAAAATATTGACTTATTTGCCTTCTATAGGTTGTTAATGTTATGGTCACATATTTATGAAAATTGCTCAACATATGGAAGTTAGCATCTTGCAGTTTCTACATGCTGGGGACCCCTACTCAACATTTCTAACATAAAACCTTGGTGTACTCAAGATGTCCAGATTCACAAATGGGCTCTATAGGCTGACAATTTGGCTATTGAAAAACAGCACATACAAGCTCACAGCGCACCACCCGGCTCAGCCAGCTTGTCAAAGTGACAGATGTGGTCCCCCCAGAGGTGGACTGGGACAACAATTCGGCCCGGTCATTTTATGCGTGAATTTGGCTCACGCATGCAGATAGCCCCACTCTGTCAGCACACACACAAACAAAACATAATACCCCGATTTGTACACAAATATTACAAACCAACAGACACCTACACAACCCTTTGCTGCTCTCACAAGAATGATGGTGGCAAAAGGATCTAAGATAGAACAGTCACTCACTGATACAGGTACAATACAGGCCTGTATTACCGGTATTATTATTCATTTTTTTAGTGTCCCTTAGTGGCCCCTGATGGTCGCGGCCCACTGGGAGAGCTCCTAGTGCTCCCTATGGCCAGTCCGACCCTGGGTCCTCCATAAATGGGAGACTTTGTAATGGGTTTAAAGAGGAAAACAGGACGCTATAGAACCACAGGGGGTTGAGATGACTGATATGATCCATCCAATATGACCTGACCGTGTTCTGGAAACCTCCCTGGGATGTGCTGTCAGACGAGGGGGATGGGGGGAGATGCTGAGAGACAGGGACGGGTGGAGGATGAGTTGGGGGGAGGGAGACGGAGGGAACAGACCCCCCCCCCCCCCAACCGACAGCTTCGTCGCGTCAGCACATTCTAGACAAGTCCCTGTTTACACAGGGAGCTGCACGTCTATGAAGCAGCGTTGGAGTTATGAGTGAGGGAGGGGCTGGGAGTGAATGAGGGGGAAGGTGGGATTCAATAGAAGAATATTTTATGGACCATTTCACTGCTCGTCACAAAGGCGGATTTATATGCTGTATTCAGTTGTCGTATAGCCCCAGAAAACGGCCGTCTATATCCAGGCTGATGGTGAATTGACAGATAATACCAATTCCAGTGCACACAGCACAGTTTCTGCTATACCTCCCATTCTGAGTGTAAACTAGAAAAAGTGCCCTTCTGGGCACAGATCTCTCCCTCAGGTCAGGCTGTGGCCTCTAGACGGCCAATGTGGAAAAGGGTGCCATTTTTTTCTTATGCTTTTGATTGCAATTGGGTGATTTGAGGCATTTTGTTTTAAAAAATGTGTCTTGCAAAACTACACCTGTATGTACAGTATACAGTATATTTAAAATGTGTTATGTATCTATTTTTAAATGTGCTAATTGCCCTTTCTTTCTTTCTTTCTTTCTTTCTTTCTTTCTTTCTTTCTTTCTTTCTTTCTTTCTTTCTTTCTTTCTTTCTTTCTTTCTTTCTTTCTTTCTTTTCTTTTCTTTTGTTAAATATATTGTGCTTTTGATTTATACTTGTAAGATGAATAATGAAAACTAATAAAATATTATTATAAAAAAAAATGTGTCTTGCAAAACTACGAAACCTGTTGTTGACGCTGTAACAGGCCAATGTCAAAAGGGTACAGTTGTATTTGTCCGCCTAGTAGGAACATGTGTTAAAGATTTCAGGAGAATCGCACTCTGCGTTCACGATTTGATGTTTTTTTGTTCAAAATGAGCCAATCTTGCAAACTTTGAAAGTTAATTATCGCTAATGTGTAACGATTCCTTTGCGTTTGGCACAGGATCTGGATGAGAAACATGGAAATATAGGGCTCGATATTGGCTACATTAGCCCTTATGCGCAATTAACGCACTTAGCATTGGGGAAGAGGCGTTCCCACACTAAAGTTGATAATTTCGTTACCATCCCATCTCCCTTAAACACCTCCTATACCCGTTAAATTATGCATAGGTGTGGTTTGGGCGTTTTTAGCTTTCATCCAATCCGTGTTGGTCTTGCCATTCCCTTTAATTCATCCCATATCTATTTCCCTTATCCCTACTGCTAAGCCTGACCCTCCTAAGCACGCAGCCTGGCTTAGGACAGACACATGCATGAGTAGCCTATTCTCAAAGATTATAGCTCTCATTTTCAAACAATTATAGCTCGGTCAATTCTCAATCATTTCTTACCATTCAACATGTAATGTTGAAAAAACATGTTCCATGTTTTTTTGCTGTATGTGGCGTGCATTTATCCCAAGTCTGCGAAATGCTAGAGAAATGCGAAATGCTGGAAACGGTCCACCAAATCCCCGACAGTTACATTTTGCTCGATCCCGCATCGTAGAGAAGACCTACCCACATATTCTATACAGCATCTGAGAGAGTGGCTTTTTCCCGTCACGCTGCATTTTGAAATATAAAAAATGGTCCAGAATTGACCGAGAAATGAATGATCAAAAAAACTTCTATCACAAGTTAATTAATGTATTTAATTATATTATATACTGTACATTACCTAAACACAAGGAAGTGACTGACAGCAGGCAATCTACAGCTGTTTATAGGACAATCCATAAATAAGGAGATGAATTGAACTGGCGCCTTTCCACGTGGAGTCGTGGACATCTCCAAGGCGCACAGACGCCCGCACCGTGCGCACGTGGCTCTGCCTTCTCATATCGGTTAGCGGGTGCTTTGAGATGGCGTTATCTAGTTCCCAAATCTATTTGACGAAATTAGCAACTTAAGGGACTGCGCGACAAACACGCCCATGACCACACCTCCAGTCACAAATAACAGTGTCGGCATAAAGAATAGTGGCTAAGGGAAGAGAAAAGGTGACGAAAATACCAATAAGGGAATTCGCTGCGGGTTTCGGAGCGAAAATCGAGCCGATAGTGTTTTACAATAAAATCAGCCTCCTGGTGGCGCTAAAAAAACTGAAAGCTAAATCAAAGTCAGAGGTTCATCCTTGTCCTTGAGGGAGGCTGCAAGGAATGTTTCACACAACGTAAAAGTGTGTGTGTGTGTGCGCGTGCATGTGGCATAGACTGGACGCACACACACAAAAATACACAGAGGGATGGACGGATGGACGTGCAAAACATACTCTTCGCCATGCCTGGTGGAGACAATAAGGTGCAAGCATGCCCAGTGAAGTATCGAGAATCCATATTATCCATATTATCCATAGTTCTGTATATTTCACATATAGCACAATACAGGCTAATTTGTGTTTACAGCTGCTTAATCAACAAGTCTACAGACATTCTGTCTGCTACCTCTTCAGTGGGGGTATGCATTTACATTACCATTGTTTTCATGGCTTTTGAAGCCAGCCAAGGTGCGAACCAAAACAGTCACTATTGTCCTGTGGAGACATGGGGCTAGCCATATGTTGATCAATGTCTGTCTCTCTGTATCAAATGTCTGTGTTTTTGACTCCACCTTCGTATGTTAATTCACCTCTGCTAGAAAACGTATATTTACTGTACTTTGGGATCTGAATCAGTGTGTCTTTGGGAAACTGGCCAGCAGGCCAGGCCCGCGGCTCCTGGGCCCCTGGGCCCACGGGGAATCCATCTTGACTTCAATAAATACCACGGAAGACCAATCTTCTCATCGGCTTTTTCCATTCATCATCCATTTTTCACCGTTGTCTGGTTTAACTTGGGAACAATTCTTTGTTCTCATTTTGGGTCTAATAGTGTAATATTTTTGCACTATTTGTGGGGAAAATATACCACACCAGGCAAAGAAATGGAAAAAGGCAATTGTAAATGTTCCAGGAAAGAAAAAATACAATGGCTGTTTCTGCATGGCTATGGCCGAGTTTACGCTGACCGCAGCAACAGCATGGACACGGCTCTGTGACCACGGACTCCTTATTGTGACCAATGTTCACTTCCCCAATGGCCTACGTGTGCATTTTCTGGGTTTGGCGTTTCACAACGTTAAGTACTTCATGAATCACTAAAGGGGAGATCATAAAAACAACAAGCATTCAAGGACAAACTAAAAATGGTATAATTAAATCAGGGCGTCATGCTGCTAAGCATGGTTCCATGCCAAGGTGTTGAAACCCTTATTTCAAAGCGCCAGATTTCTGAAATGCGAGTCTCGCAGTGCCTGCTCTCGGCCAGTGAAAATGCCTGCCAGCCGAAAAAAGGCTTACATTGAGGTGTAAGAATCTGAGATAACGGTATTCAAATGCATAGCATGTTTGAGTGTGTGTGTGTAATGTGTGTGTTAGGCTGCGCAATAGCGACACTTGGTTTTGAAAAACAACCGAAAGCTATTTCATGCTCAGATGGACACAGCCAACCAACCAGCCAGCCAGGGATGGACGGAGGGATGTACGGACGGACAAAGCTGTGGTCACACCAGAACAATAGCAAAAATAAACATTACAGTATGTTGCTAACTTGCTAACTTGCTACAGCATGAGACACAGAGATAGCACCCGGCATGAAAGGTAAAACAACCTATAACTTATAGGTTACACCAGGTCTCGCTGGGCCAGTACAAGGATGTCAAACTGAACAGTAGAAAAATTGGTATACGAGTGCTGGAGCTGATGGAATGTGTTTCATCACACAGACACCAGTTTATGAACTGAAGATGTCCCAGGTAAACAGTAAAAAAAAATGTTCCTTCAAAAATGAGTCCCTTTACAAGAACCCTCAAGACAAATATGGCTTTAAAACATTATAATTGCCATCTATGACTAAAAATTCAAACTAAAAACACCTTAAATGTTTTATTTCTTTCATAAATATAGAATCTTTCAGTCAATACGAACAGTCCCTTGATGAAAACACATGCTGGTGTGACAGATAGCTTAAAGGTAATAGAGGCAACCAATAGTCAAAAAAATCTGTAAATAGATATATAGCTATATTTTTTGCCGTTCCCCCCTCTATGTTGCTTATACTTTGATGCTGCAACTGTTTCCATGCAGATAGACACTTGCTTCATCCTGCAGACGGTCTAGAACTTTGTTGTTGTCAACAAATCATGAAAACAAAACATTTGTAGGGCTCAGGAATGGCAGCGATAATGCGTGAGGGGGAGGGAGGTTGTATGGGGCGAGGCAGCATTTTAGCCAATCACAGCAAAGCAGTCTCCAGCAGATTCATAACGAGCCAATAGAGTGTGGGGGAGGTGGAGTTAGATTCTATTTTTAAACAAATCTTTAGGGTGTACACACACACGTTTGTACCCCCTAAAGTTGCCTCTATTACCTTTAATCAACACTGTTGTGTTGCACAAACATGATTTAGGAGGGGAAAATAACCATCCAATTACAACAAGATCACAGGTGTGACTTTACATGGTAATTGGCTAGTGAAATAAATTGGAGGGGCAACCGCACTCTACATTTTTGTATACAGAATTACGTCTTTCTAGTTCATTCAGAAGCCTGGTTTGCCCCCCTACCCCCGGGGCCTTGAGTTTGACATATATGGGTTAGTATATTATATCTCCAAGCTGAACCCTGCAGTGACATGGGTCCTCCCTGAACACTCAGTGCTGTTCCATCAGCCACTCCGCCTGTGCTTTCACGCTAAACCCTGGGGAGAGGGGAGGAACGGGGGGTTCCAATCACTATTTATGGAAGCGCAATCAGAATAGCTTTTAGAGTGATATGTTTCCGAGATTGTAGAATGGAATCAAATTGAGGTGTGTGTTTGTGTGTATGTGTGTGTGTGTGTGTGTGTGTGTGTGTGTGTGTGTGTGTGTGTGTGTGTGTGCTTCGTTTCTGCGAGCGACGTCCAATTGCTGTCCTATTTACAAAATAAAGTGGATCCTATCCAGGAGAATTGCTCAGAATGTGAAGCAGCTGCGACTCATTAACAGGAAGACACATCTCCATGCAAGAGTTTCTTTTCACAACATATTCATGGGGACAGACACCACCTGCTATACCGGCGTCATTCTATCACCAGTTATACTGTAGGCACTCCTCACAAGAAATATGTGTTTAAAAAGAAAGAACATTGAGTTCAGCTGGGTTTAGGCTGGACAGCGACCAAAGAAAAAAAAATCTCATATCGTTTCATAGAGTTTTGTAGGTATTATCACAGAATCCCAATGCAGAGCTGAACCTGAATCTCACGGCAGACACAGACTGCACTGCTCTATAGAGCTGTGCAGTCCCGCCCCCTCACGACGTCGCCCTTGTTCCAGAAATGGATTCCCCTTCATTTTCCTCATAGACTTTTCGAATATGATCTATATAAAGACGATTCCGCCGCGGACAAAGCCAACTCGGATCTCAACAAATCATGACAACACACACAATGTTTTGGGACAATCAAAAAAAATTGTAAGATGAAAAACGAACCAAAAATGTTGCATCCTGACATTGTGCCAATGTCAGGATGCAACCTGACATTGTGCCACGGACTTTGTCTGTGGCACAATCATTTTCAAAAAATCTATCAGAAAAATAAATGGGGAATCCATTTCTGGAACCAGGGCGATGTCACAAGAGGAGCAGGACTGCTCAGCTCTATTCAGAGTCTTCTCTTTTGATGCTTAATAGTGTTTGTCCTCTTGCAGGTGTGAAAAGAACACATAAAAGAACATCAGAACTGCACAGACACACTGTATGCGTCAAACACAAGGCATTGCATTTGATGTTCCAAGCCAAGGTGACTGTTCATACACCAGATGCTTACATATAAAATATAAACTATATATGAACATATACTGCAGATAAGAAAATAAACACAACCTGACACGGCCCGTACCAGGCCATGCATAATCCTCCCCTGATGCCAGTAATAATGGTTACCTTGTACACCTTTAAGTCTCAGTCACATAGCCTATTAGACGGAACTGTATTAACACTTACTCCGTCAGCATTTTTTTGTAGGTAGCTACTGGCAGCGATTTTCAGGAAAAAGTCATATTTCTTATTTCGGTCCATGTTTCCAGTCAGTCAGACATGCAAGAATGTAATACCGGATGTTACTTCCAGTCCGTCTCCTATTCGGGTCCCTGGCAAGAGGAGGCTAGCGCTGCTCGCGATCACTCACACCAGGTTCGTATCAAACAAAAGCGATACTAATCAAAGTAGATCTATGGCAAATTGACAATGGTAGGAAAACTGCTAAGTACTACTAAAAAAACAGCTGTCAATCACTTTCCTGCTGTTCTTATTCCCCCTGTCTCCATCTTCCATCCATCATCTTTCTCTGGAGACTTAAAGGATGAAATGTATTGACAGCTGAAGGTTGGTTGAGCACAAGTCCAATACATACATGTGCTCATGCAGAGCAGATTCAGAGTTGAGGTCACTGAACTGAATGTTGTCACCACGGATTAACATCTCACCCACAAGTACCAGGAATGACAGCTAATACATACAGTACATCAGTGGTTATCAACACATAACGTCAACATGGCAAGGCTGCCTTCATTACTAATAACATTTATTGATTATTATAATGTATGAATCCAGCAGATTTAAAATTCTTTAAAGCAGGGGTTTTCAGCCTTTTTGACACCAGGGCCCACCATTTATTCAGCATTTGAGCCACGGACCACCATTTGAGGACATTTTAGGATAGCTAGTTTCTTGGGGCATTTGTGGTTGTAGTAGCTAGCTCAATCCGTGCTTGATCGATAAACCCACTTGCCGTAGCAGCCGCTCCTACTACGGCAGAGCCTACACTTTAACGTAGTGTCCACAACTCCTGTTTGACAAACGTTGCATAAACGTGTCACCATGGTAACCCATCACCATAGCAGATGGCTGTTTGTTTTGCGATTTTGACAGCTACGGCGATAGCGTCATAGCAGCCATACTTCCGGTAAGTGGAGCCGTTCTGTACATGCAGCAGTTTAAAGTGCCTAATATCGGCGGTGTGCGAGTGTGAGAGAGAGCGCCGTTCTGATTGCAAAATGGTACATTCATTCCACAGTTTTTGGAGCCATAAGTGAGAAGAGAATCTGGGGTGTTATTGGCAGTGTTATTGTCCCAGCTGTTAACAACACTTTAAGCGTTTTTGACAGAGTCGCAGCTCATCTGATGAGCTTTTCGAACCACCCACCCTGTTCTCCAGATGAATAGTAAAGCATCAGATCACCCTTCATTACGTACCGCAGGCTCCTGGATGGATGTTTGCCATCATTGACATTATGGTGGCATATGAGTAACCAGCGGGCCGCCCAGTTCGACATGCCCAGTAGCTGAATGAGGGACGCCAGTTGGCATCAAGGTGTTAGATGTGACATGCTCTTTATGAAATACTAGGCTATATTTATACTGAAACGTGGCAAGTACTAGACGTAAACCTAGATGTGTCGCATTAAAATGAATAGGAGGTGAGGATGAGAACACCATCTTCAAGAATGACAACTGACCTGTTCTCTTTGTCGACAACAATAACATCTGGTGTGTTCGCAGAGAGATGTGCAAAAAATAAATAAAAAATAAATTGTATAAACATAGATGGTTTGACACAGGAATGTTTGTACATTCTCACATATGTACAAAATATAGGCAAAATATTTAGATATGTCCTTTGTTATGGGATCAACTATTCTGTTGACCACGCACACACGCACACGCACACACGCACACGCACACACACACACACACACACACACACACACACACACACACACACACACACACACACACACACACACACACACACACACACGTACTGGAACAAGAAGAATTAAAGAATTAAAAGGACACTACAAGAAGAAGAAGGTAGATAAATGCTAAATGGTACATTTATAACACATCTATCCAAGGAGCTTCATACATTACGTTGCAACACATCCTCATGCCTAAAAGGCAAAACTTGCCTTTTATCCAGACCATGGATAAAAGGACCATGTCGCCTTCTGAGACCCTCGTAAAAGGACTTCTATGCCTTTTCTCTAAAAAGGCGTTCCGTGCCTTTTCCGTCAGAAGGCATAATGTGGTTAGTGATTTATCGGAGAGCTCTGGGGTATGAAGGAGCGCTTGTTTTATCTGCCGGCTACTACTAGTAGGGCGGGGCGAAGCATAGTTTTACTGAGGTTATGTTTAGGGTTAGTTACCGCATAAAGCACCGTCTAACTCTCACCCTAACGTTGTACATTCACACACCCATGGCGGCGGAAACCATGCAAGGCACCAAACAGCACATCGGGAGCAATTTGGCGTTCAGTGCCTTGCTCAAGCCATCAAACCATCAAACCATCCTGCCTGCTCAACCTCCATGGGTAGAAAGGGTTACCAATTAACTGGAATATGTCTATGATTTTGCCATAATTGCTGACAGTTTTATGAAAAGCAATAAATCACGCTTCTTTATATGCCTATCCTGCAAAAACAATGGAGCCCTGGATGTAATAAACACAGATCAAGCGTGACCTCTATGTACTCTATGTCCTTGTTGACCGGCTTACCCACAGGGGATGTGCACTATGACCTCACAATGGAACGCTGTGATGCATTATGCACTTTTAGTTGCCTCACTCTCAGTCTGAATTATCATTTGGTTTCACTTTATTATTCAGTCTGAAAACCTTTCCCACGACTGCAGCTTAAGGGCTGGGCCATTGTCAAATTGACAGTCTTTGGCGATTGGTTCATCATACCGACCAATCACAATAGTAGGATTGCAGATGACGTTGTTGTCAAGTCATGTGGCTAATGTGGCTAGTCCAGGGGCTAACCGAACTAACACAGCCGACGACCGTTACTGGCATGAGAACGAACGTGGTGAAATAATATATCACCAACATAATGTTGGATGATGATGTTTATAAAACCTTTAAAGAAACTAGTCAGTCACTGGAGTGGCGGGTTTGTTAGTTGACGCAGTTGGCCAATTAGGGACTGACAGTCAGCATCACCAGACTAGCGCACTGTAGCAGGAGAGTACCGACACTCCCATCGACTCTAATGTCTGAAAAGAGACAGCTATTGGCTGAAAAGCACACCTGACACCACAAGAAGGGAATGAAGTTCCAAACAAACTCCTCTTTCCCATCCTGCAACATTGGCAGCAGGACGCATGTTTGCTGCTGAATTGGCGAAATTACGGCATTTTAGGACATTTTAACACATTAACAGACCTATCATCACTTTAGTGAACAATGATTTGTTATACAGTATAGAGTAGACCAGCTCAGTGGCCTTGTGGTTAGAGTGTCCGCCCTGAGACTGGGAGGTCGGGGTTCGATTCCCGGCCGGGTCATACCAAAGACTCTAAAAATGGGACCCAATGCCTCCCTGCTTGGCACTCAGCATCAAGGGTTGGATTGGGGGTAAGTCCCTGCGATATACTAGCGTCATGTCCAGGGGGTGTACTTGTACATCAAGCTGCCTCACGCTACAGAAACAGGAGATAGGCTCCTGACCTATATGGGCCTCAATGGCTCAGCCAGGCCTCCTGACATCATGGCCTGGCAAGGCTACTTACAGTATAGAGTAGACAGTAGAGTTAAAGGTAGTATTTTTTTAAAGGTTGGCGATTCAGAACCGGAACGTGGCTACAGTTGTAGATCTACTTTTGCTGAATATTCACCTATTATGACATGCCCAGAAAAAGGATGCAGATGAGAATATTGTGGCATATGTTGCACAACAACACATAGGGTTGGGTTAGGTATTAGAAGGAGGGGGATGGCGGCTGAAAATAATAATGCAATCCCTGAAACATCTTGATATATAATAAAACATTCAGCTCCGGCGTATTATCCATTCCACAGTCCACCCCCCCCACCATCACACACACACGCCGGCTGTGTTAGATTAGAAAGCGGTGTGGTGTGTGGTGGAGCAGTGAAGTAGAAAGCCTAATAACTAGTACGGTGGTCAAATTCCTCAACTGTAAAGCTGCCTACTGTCACTTCCATTATAGGGATTTTCTCTTTTAGCCACCCTCATGTCGATGCAACTGTAAGTGAACTTGCATGCATGGTGTGAGTGTGTGTGTGTGTGTGTGTGTGTGTGTGTGTGTGTGTGTGTGTGTGTGTGTGTGTGTGTGTGTGTGTGTGTGTGTGTGTGTGTGTGTGTGTGTGTGATTTCATTGATTCATGGGGGCATTTTGTAATCTGTTTAGGCGACAGCGCCTGCACAGTGCCACTACCACTACAATCTGTACTTAGTACTAGCAATAATGCACTGCTTAGCAATTACTAGCCTGACTTCTATTTTACCAGTTTTGTTGCATATGCGACAAAAAGCAACCAAAACAAAGAAACAGCATCAGGAACAAAGGGCATATACAGCTAGAATGGGGGGTGGGGGAAGTTGTATTCTTCCAGTTTTAAAGAATCAACAACTTGCTCTTCACCCACCCTTCGGGTTCTGTGTTAAAGACAAAAATGTATAATGATGATATCCACCCCTCACTTCACACGGGTGTGATTTTATATTTGGGAATAGTTAAATGGTAAATGGACATTCATATAGCACCTTCATCCAAGACGCTTTACCTGCGTTTACATGGCATTTACGTGGATTACATTCACCAAGTCACACACACACATTCATACACTGATGATGAAACCATGCAAGGCATCAACAGTACTTCGGCAACCAATTTGGGTTTTCAGTGGCATGGCCAAGGACTCTTCGACATGCAGAGGATCATTGGAGGACCTGCTCTACCTCCCCAGCCGCTGGAGTTAAAATACACACTGTAATTGGTGGTGAACACAGCATGAAGCTTTTGGCCCAATTGAAGTTGATATATGGCATCAGCTACTTGAACCAGGAGCTGAAGCACCCCTTTGGCTTCAGCTATATATCACTACACACCGCTAGGTTTGGTAATAGTTTCCCTGCAGACTTCCAAAAGCATACAGCGGAGCAGGAACAACTGTTGCAGCTGTTCCTCCAGCCATGTTTGCCTTCACGGTTCGCGCTCTGCAAACGGTTTGATGTCTGTTGAAACTAAAGGCTGACTTTACTTCACTTATCCAAACTCTCCAGGAGGGACTTTTGCGACTGTTTTGCATAACAGTCAACCATTTTGCATAACATTCGCAGCCGTTATAATCCTTATACTTTAGCTCAGTGGTTTTCAACCTTTTTAATACCAGGGCCCACCATTTATTCAGCATTAAGCCACGGACCACCATTTGATGACATTTTTAGCCCCACAGACCTAAAACTAAAGATTTCTTTTGCTTTTGTCCACAATTCCAGGCTGGATTTGGGTAACTTAATCTTCTACTTTCTCTAGTTGTGTAGACTTGGCTCTTTTAACTCTTGAGAGTGTAAACATGAAACCAAATGGAACCGCAAGGGTCCATTGTCTTTATGTAATTAAAAGGCGACTGGGAGAACATTTAAATGTAACATAGTCAGACGATTGTTAAAATTCGTGAGCATGTGAAGGCAAATATTCTGAACATGAACTACACTATGCTTACTGTGAGTGAGTTAAAGCTGAATTCTCTCTGTCAATCTTGTTAATTGATGTCTAAAGGAAAGTGTCCAGACCACTGCCTTTAGTATTCCATTCACAGAGAACCGACTGAGCAGAGAGGGATGCTCCATAATAATAATAGAACCCACTGTACGCTGTGAGAACACTGTTTCCTCCCCATCTCTGTTCTCTCTGAACCGTGCTGTCTGTTCAGGCTGGTTTCTCCCCTCCTTTAGCACGTCTTTCAAACCACTGCCTCTGTTCTAAATCCCTCCATCATTACAAATATAACACTCTTCATATAATAGAAAGGGTCCTATGACTGTTGACTGAAGCCAGATGCTTTCTATAGCGGTTATACTTGCAATTAAGTGACTTTCTTGAAGACACACAAATTCATCTTAACACTGCAATACCCAGGTAGGTTTCTAAATAAAACCGTGGTCTTTGCAGGGTTAAAGGGATATTGTGGCCATTTTCACATCTAGTTATATTTACCTTAACATGTTCATGAAATGATATTCTCCTCCATTGTCTTCTCACTAAAAGAACTATGAACATTATAATAAACAAATTATCACCTGGAATTCAGTGTGTTATCCAATATGGATACGTCCAGTCTGTGCAGACGCGAGTGATAAGATAGATAGATACTTTAATTTTAATAGCTTTCATTTTCACTTTCCTCACTCCTTCCCGCTGCTCCTCATCATCTCCCATGCCCACATCCTCACTGTGGTTTATATCAGCCCCGACATCTTTTCATTTCATCACATCTCATCCTTCACGTTCAGCCTCTCCAATCCCTCGCGCTTCAACGCTTTCATTATCAACACCTGGCCTATACCATGATGCACCTCAAATATCTTCCTGCTTCATCTCTTCCTATCCTCCTTTAACACATTGAGTACCACTGAAATGGCATTACCCAGTGGCTAAAGTGAAAAATGTGTGTTTTTTACCTTAAAGGAGAATTCCACACCAAATCACATTGGCATATTAGGGGTGTAACAAAGTATATCGAAATGAAAACAGCAACATTGACTACTGTATGTATTGTAGCATTTTGAAATGCAAATAATCGGTATCAAACCGTTTTCTTTGCAGATAATCGATTGCATTAATACTACATCAAATTTAACATCAACCCATTAAGGACGGGAATCAATATTTGGATCCTGTCCAGTATGTACAGTATTCAAATATTCAATTTGTTTTTATGCTGATATATAAATATTTATTTTTTTTTACAAAAACCTTAGGTCAGGCCTAAATGGGTTTATACATAAAAAAGAGTGGTTTCATTATTTAGTATAAGACAATGTCAACGTATTTTAAATAGTTACTATATCAATTTCAGATCATTGAATCGGGTCGTATCGCCAAGAATGAACCAATATCGTTCATGTAACGTATTGGCAACCATATATCGTGATATGTATCGAATCACTGTGAAAATGTATTGTTACACCCCTATTGGGCATCCATCTACCTTGATTTCTGTGACATCATACATAATGCCCTTAATTTTTGTCATAGATGGCCCCTGTTCTACATGTACATTCCACACTGAGATCCCCTCCCTCCAATGCAGTTTGCATTGCCGCAGGTTCTAATGCAGGTATTTTAGTAGCTCCAAACTTGGACCACTAGATGACTTCAAAAACCTCAGGTGGCACCCTGAGGGTTTCAACCTGAGTGATTGGAGAGGAGAGTGGCAGAAGGGAGGATGAGGATTATATTACCTCTGAGATTACATGTAAAGGCTTCCCCAGAGCGACCTAAAACGCCTGCGTGAGTATGAGTGTGTATACTATTAAAATATGATGTGTGAAATAAAGTTTGGAGCTACTAAAATATCCGTATTAGTATAAAGACAACCTGTACCAATGCAAACTGTTGGAGGGGAGGGGGACCTCAAGGGGAAAATGTAGACCAGGGGGCATCTATGACAAAAATCAAGTGCAATATAAATACAGTATATGATGTCACAGCAATCAAGGTGGAAGAATGTCCAATGTGTATTGGTCTGGAATTCTCCTGTAACACCAGGGTCCTCAACCCTGGTGTTAACGGGTCAATCATCCTGACCCGTCTCTCCTACTCCCCCCTGTTACAGACCTCCATCTGCATGATTACTGATGAACGCACAGCCTCATCCTCATCCTCATCATACGGCACACATACTGGCATCTACAATTCACTGTAAGCTACATTATGTATCATTGGCTGAACATACCGGATACAGCTCACACACATGCACAGTCACACACATGCACAGTCACGCACACACGCACACACACACACACACACACACACACACACACACACACACACACACACACACACACACACACACACACACACACACACACACACACACACACACACACACACACACACACACACAGCCACAGCCACAGCCACAGCCTCTCATCATGCTGCCTAAAGATAATATTCCCCTGCTGCTCGCAACGACTGCTACTGAAGCGCAGTCGATGGAGCGTACTGCACAGTGCATCGCTTTGGCAGTTTGTGTGTGTGTGTGTGTTTTTTTTTTTTCTTACACAGACATACAGTACTTCATCCATAAGGATGCGCTATACGGTTTGACATGGAACAAATGCAAAGTCTCTTTGTAGATAGCCTACATGAAGTATATATCTCCCTCCGGCATACCCTCACTTCGTGGCATGTGCATTTACGTCAAACACCATGATGAATAAATAAATAAAAACAACCTGTTCCGCTCCATTCACCACGTGTAGGGGAATGCGCGTGGCTAATCTGCTTCTGATTCCTCCCATTCTTAACGTGTCATGGGAGGGAGGGAGGGATTAAATAAGTTATTGTGTGCATGTGTAAAACATGAAAGCAATGAGAACTTACTCAAGTGACGCATAATGCAGAAAAATACAGTGGTCTCTGCGCCCAGAACAAAATGCTATATAGCTGTTATCCATACAGAGGGTCTGAGCAACACTTCCATTCCGAGTGCCTTTGAGCAAGGCACTCGGAAGAAGCTGTGCAGTGTCCAGCTACCCTCTTTGACTGTTATCAAGTGATAATTCTCAGGGCTCTGCTTATTTCCTCGACAAGGCATGTTGTCTGAGAGCTGACTGACGCGATTACAATAAGACGAAAACCTTGATCAGCGTGACCGCTTGGCCGCCTTACTTTAAGCCCTGTGTCAGCATGATGACCTGCTTGCAGTTATGTTTAGGATTAGGGTAAAGGAGGCGAGTATATTGACCAAAATGACCCCATAGCCGAATGTGTGTTAAAATGGACTGCATCACGACACGCTCATGGGGCTGGCAGCCAACATGCCTGGTCAAGAAACTCGGCTTAATAAGCAGCCTACTGGGAATACTCGCCTGATTTTGGGTGCAATCTGCTAGTCTAGCAGTCAAGTCAGTCAGGGCGACGGTGACTCATAGGTAGAGTCACCGGATGGTTTGAACTTGCAGGGCTCCCCCAGAGTTAGTGTTGATGTGTCCCTGAGCAAGACACTGAACGCCTAATTGCTCCCAATGTGCTGGTCAGTGGAGTGTGTGTGTGTGTGTGTGTGTGTGTGTGTGTGTGTGTGTGTGTGTGTGTGTGTGTGTGTGTGTGTGTGTGTGTGTGTGTGTGTGTGTGTGTGTGAACTACAGCAGAGCGGCATCGCTCGGAATACGGTGGCGCCATGGGTTTCCTCTGTTGTTCTACCAGGAAGGGGAGGGGCTAGCCCTGGTCCTGCACGATAGCGAGTCTCTCTCACTGCTGCCCTGTTGGTTCTCGTTTACAGCTCTGTAGGAACCTTC
Organism: Benthosema pterotum; assembly: GCA_039105355.1. NCBI lineage: Eukaryota > Metazoa > Chordata > Actinopteri > Myctophiformes > Myctophidae > Benthosema > Benthosema pterotum. Next base: position 36,124,901 of record CM076977.1, read on the forward strand.
CTATACTGGCGGCGAATTGTTGTTTTGGACATCGAAAATAAACAAAACAACGAAACAACTGCTCAGCCAAACAAAGCCTTCCAAATCTTGGAAAGGTCTGTTCCACTTCATCCTCTCTCTAAAATGTGCAATTTTTGCCCTGAAATAAAATGTGGCGGCACACAGTGCATTTTATAGAGAAGCTGTGGTAAATGGTGCATTTATAATTTATATACATTTATTTATTTACATAAATAAATAAATCAATACATTCATGGCAGAAGAAACCATGCAAGGTACAACCAGCACATGAGGAGCAATTATGGGTTAAGTGTCTTGCTAAAGGACACTTCGACAGGGACTCTGTTGGAGCCCAGCTTCGAACAGGCATCTGGTGCCACTGCCCTCTCTGATCCACTGCCGTCCCCACTGTGGACCTGTTGAGACCCTTCCCCACTTCAAGACTAGACCTTTGCCTGTACATCTATCTGGAAGGCTTTGTTTCAGTGAATATGTTATGTTTATTTTCGCAATCAAAAAACAACAAAGCACGGCAATAAGAAAGTCACTTCAGAACATCTCATAACTCACTGCCTTTGAGCACAAATAAGCCCTTCCCCCAGACACTGAGCTGTCTTTTGCATTCTTGAAGCGTCTACTGCATATATAGTGACACTAAAACAAAGGTTTGTGTTGCTTTCAGCGTAAACAGGAGCCCTGTTGGTCTCCAGCTAAAAGATGGAACGTTGGTAACAAAATGGACCCTTAGAGATATGTAACTCTTGAGAACGTAAAATGAAACCATTTACGCTCTCAAGAGTTAAATTACAAATAAATATCTGAATTACTACGTTTTGAAGAATCTACACAATTAGAAAATGTAGAAGGACTGTTATTCTGACCAATGTTTTAACAGTGGTCTGCTGTGGCTAAAATGCAGAATAAATAGTGGGGCCTGGTATGAGGGCAATGGAATGTTTGACCGCTGTAGATCTTCAGTAATAGCGGTAATTTTGTTAATGTCAGTCGTTCTGCATTAAGAGTGTCTGAGACCTGCCCAAATAGTAAATTGTGCTGATGGATTGATTCCATTGGGGCTCTATGTATTCGATTCATTGAAACATTTAATGGAAGGACACTATATCTGCTGTTTTATAATGATGAACCAAACCAATTAAACATCATAGAGCCTATATATAAAGTATACTGTATATAGGCTCTATGATGTTTAATTGGTTTGGTCACAATTAACGATGTGATTAAGTGTGAACTTTCAGTGTGCATTGAATCATTTATGTTCAGCACATGAAGGAAAGGCAGCAATTACAGCGACAGGTGTGTCTAATTTAGTATTGCCTTGATCAGTAGAGCTTCTAGTTGGTCAGCCCATTCCGAATAAGCAAGTGTCTGTCTGCAGGGAAACAGCTGCAGCATCAAAGTAGAAGCAACGCAGCGGGAAAAGGGTAAAAATATACTAGCTATATATTTATTTAGATTTTTGCCTAAAAAGTTGCCTCTATTACCTTGTGTTCGGTCAAACCCAGCTGTGGATGTCAAAAGAGGGATGGGACTCAAACAGTGAGTGTAATTTCTATTGGCTTTTATCGCAGTGACAGTGGATACGTCATCACACAGGATGAAGTATCAAAGTGTCGACATCAGGAAGTCATTAAAATTTGATTTTTATGGACTCCATATATAAAAATACACAAAAGTGTAAATGTTCTTCGGCATGCATTGTTGGGTATGGGCATATCATGACCACGGATGTGGTCTAAAAGGGTGAAAGAATGATGAATGTGGCAGCGGCCCTATTTACTTTAACTAGAGAGGGACATTCATTATAATGTGCGTGCATGTCCACCTGCGCCCACCACACACACACACGCACGCACACACACACACACACACACACACACACACACACACACACACACACACACACACACACACACACACACACACAATCTTCTTCTGAGTTGAAAGGGGATAGGGGCTGATTTATTGAGACAATGAACCCAGCATAGAGCAGCTGCTGCAGGTTGAAACCTTATAGCTGACAACAGCCACTATATGTCACTATTCATCCATTCCCTCCTTAGCCATGATTCCATCCCTTTCCTTCCAGATTAATCAAATAATCAAACATAATAAAATAATGTGGCACACATTCTACATGATTCTACAGGCATCTCATTCTCTCACACGATGTAGCCCGCATGGTTGTTGTTCCTGCAGCAATGTTCGCAGAGCACAGGAGATAGGTGTGTGCGCGTGTGCGCGCGTGCGTGTGTACATCCATTTTGGTGTATCCACTGAAGGTGCACAGCATGCCTTCGTTAAGAGGTGAAGGCAACAATAGACATCATTTTAATACTACCTTGTCACCTCATACGCACAGGCATGCACACAAACACATGCACGCCCGTGCACACATGAATGCACACAGACACACACACGCACGCACGCACACACAAATTTACCAAAGACAGACAGACTGGAGGTCTGATGATGCACCAAATAAGGCCTTGAGGTTCTCAGTCTTGGGATTTCAGTCCTCAGGAATTCTTAGCGGTAATTTAATGATCAATGATCAGTTCAAAGTAGTAAAAAATATATATTTTCAGGCTTGGGATAGTTTTTTAAGCTTTAAAGGAGTTGTGTAGTTAGCTTGCAGTGAAGTAATTCCAAATGTGGAGAAGAAGGGAAAAGTTCCAGTGATTAGAAATTGACAATTCAAAATATGCTCCTCATTGACTTACATTGTACACTATAACAGCTCTCAAAATCACTCTTTTAGAACATAAACAAACACAAAGTTGATGCAGACACTATAGAGCATCACCAAAACTCATGTAGTTTGTTTTGTTTTTGTTTTTTTTTCATTAAAATGTTAACTTCCTGCTGATTTTACCATTTTTTTATTAAAAGAAAACAATCAGACTGGATACGTAGATCCATATTCTCAATATAGTAAAATCAACATGAATGAAAAGATAAAAACACATGACTTTTGGAGGTGCTCTACAGTGTCTGAATTAACTATGTGTTTGTTTATGTGCTAAAAGGGTGATTTTGAGAGATGTTTTAGTCTAAGTCTTTAAGTCTATGAGGAGCATGTTTTGAATTATCAATTTCTAATGACTGGAACATTTATTTTTATTTCTTGTCCACATTTGGCATTACATCACGGCGAGGTAGCTAGCGTAAAGGGTAGTGGTCCTAGTCCTACCCTTTAAGCCCTGCATGGGTCCCCTCGCCACCACCATGTTAAACTATTGGCCCTGACAGTATTGATGTGTTCATCCATCAGTGTCTCCAAGACAAGCCTGAGGGACTCAAGCGGTTCTAATTCTAATTCCAAAGGGTCACATCAATAATACAAACAGACACGCAGCACAGACAGACAGACAGACAGACAGGTCAGTTATGGCTGGAATGTTGACTGTATGTAGTCTAATACAGGGGTTGAAAACCACTGGTCTAAATAGGGTGACCAGATTCAAACTCTTCTTTTGAGGGACAGAAGTATTGCATCTGTGGGACAAGTGGGCAAAAATAGCTGATACTCAATTACAGTACATGTGGCTCCTCTGGAGAGAGTGTGGAAATATAGTGGCACCAGGAGAATACTGAGGTTATTTTTAACTTACAAACACATCTATAGCAGGAAAAGAGACAACAGAAAGGCAAACATTAGTTGATTTGATTTGAACACTGAACTTTGTCAGACACAATGTGAGACAGAGTCTCAATTTGTGGGGGACACACAAATTGCAAGCCTGAAAAGTCTTGGAAATGAGGAAATGGCCCATGCAAAGAGGAACACAGTTTAATGAGACTATATTCTTCACTGCTATGTTCTTAGATCATGTATGATTCAAATTAAATTAACTACAAACATACTCTGTATTGCCATGCCTTTCTTTTCTTCATTCATTAATATAAATCGCTCTGGATTAATCTAAATTGTAAATTGTTCTATCAAGCTCACAAGGAATTTTGTGAGCTTGTGGAGCTGCCATTTTCACTCTCTATTTGAAAAGAGATGGTTAGTTCACCCTGTATTTCTCAGTTTCATAAAAGTCATCCGTTTCCAACAATAAAAGAAAATGAGAAAAAATTAAATAAAGCACTCAAGTTAATGTTAATCATAGGATGGAGAAGCAGGAAGACGTGATAAGATATACAGTAGCAGAGGATGTAATAATCGGCCGATATCCTTCATTCCCAAATTCATTCATACAATTATAGGATAGATACTGTCCACTTCCACAACGCAGGAAGATCCCAAACTGTTAGAATAAGCCCTGGAGGACAAGAGGAATCATCCGCGTAATTTTGGGGTGGACCCAAGGGTCGGGACCCCACCAATATCCAGGGATTGTTGTTTGGACCCCACCAATAATATTGGTGGGGTCTGGAAAAAAAAAAAAAAAAAAAAAAACGTCTCATTCACATTGCAGCGAAGAAAGGGCTCTGTCTATTTATATGCTTAATGGTTACCTTTGTAGCGGAGCGCCAAATTGTTTCTCTGTAGATCCATCTTTTTTTTTTGCTTAAAATAGTCCCTTTACCAAAACATTGCACTACTAACATGCCGTGAGTCGGGGTGTGCGGATGTGTCCCCACGCCATCCATTGACTTTGTATTGAAGCCAGGGGAGTGCTACGGCTGGGGACTGTGTCATTGCGCTGGGACACGAACATTATAGGGTCTCTCTAGCGTCTATCCATGCGTGGTATGACTGGATCGGGCCATTCATTCATTACGGCGCTGAGACGTGGGGAAAAACTCGTATTTCTCCGTGTAAGGCCTTATTGGTGCAACGTGGGCACATGACTGTCAAACGCGAGAGAGAAGTGGACATACGGGCCTTTTTTTCAAAGAAATCTGTAAGTCACACTATCACTCGATAATGAAATCACGTTTGGAACACATCACTTAGCAGGGCAAAATCGTGCCCTGCTAAATCAATGAATCAAGACAAGTTGTTTATGATGACACGCACGACTAACTGCAGAGACTGTAGTTGAAAATCATCCAATGATGGCTGTCAAAACGATAGGCACATGTCCTACTAATGATAGAAATTTTGTGACAGTGACACAATCACTCCTCATCACACATAACATGAGACAGATTCATCATTTATCACGAGGGTGCCTTCGTAAAACGTGGGTGTTAGCATAGTGACAGTCAGACAAAAAAAGCTATAGCTAACTTATCCATTTTTAAATCAACTGGCATTCATGGCCCATTATGTTGTCCAGGTGACAGATCTAACACCACAACTCCACACTACAACACAGTCAGACGGCAATGGAGAGAAAGAGTCACAGGTGAAGCTGAATGATGATTTAGTAGTTGGCAAAGTTGTCCTGTAATTTACCATTATAAACAATGATAGGCTGATGATGGTTCATTTCTGTCTTTGAGTGCATAAAGTGAATGCTCATGGGATGTCACTGCCAAGGGCGAAACTTTAGGACTCCACCAATGTCAAAGGTAAAGTTTCGCCCTTGAGAGGAATATACAACGTACGGTAGATCAATCATAACACAGAGACCCAGGGAGAGAAAAAGAAAAATATAGAAAATGACCTATAAAAACAAATCAAAGCAAAACTCTGAGCTGTGGTATATACACTATTTTGACCAAAAATGCCATCTGGGATAAGGAATATGAGATACAGGTACAATATGAGATGCCAATGTATGAATGAATGTACCATTGTAAAGCACTTTGTGCACTTATAAAAGCCCCATAAAAATGCATCCATTATTAAAAGAAACAGATTGAATGGACATTTATGGACACGACGATCCACATTATGGGGAGTAGCATTGTTCCAATCAAACCAATAGGACTATAAAGGTTATGTTTGCTGACGATGGTGCCAATAGAATGGATGTGACTATTGTTTCATATCAATTGACGGCTATCATTGGCAATGTTAAAGGCGAAATCCACCCATTTTGGAAAAAAAAAAACATAAAAAAAGGTCTTAAAAGAAAAATCATTAACATGTTGAAACACTTGATGACGTCATCAGCTGTGTTTCACCGTGTTAATTTTTTCAGACCTCCATTTATAGGAAATGCAGAATTGGGGGTGACTTTTTATCATGTCCACGCAACATCTCTAAGGTATATACCTTAGAGTTGTTGCGTGGACATGATAAATAACATAGTAAAATGTTGTTGAAAATGTGTGGAATTCCCCTTTAACAAATGGATTAAGGTGTACAATCGTGAAAGAGAGCTATATGTGCCGCCGCTTGATTATGTGACTATGTGTATGTCATTTATGCGCTTTGCGTTGAATAACTTATCAATACATCATCATAGTGTATGTCAGTACAAATTAGACTCTGAAGTGGCTGCAGGCTGGTGGGCTTCCTGGACCCTATAGCTCTGTGGAAGGAGGGCGACTCATTGGCTTTCAAATATACAGCCGTGGAATGAAAGAGAGAAGAAGCAGCAATAACAAGAGAAATGGCTTCAGGATGTGTGTGTGTGTGTGTGTGTGTGTGTGTGTGTGTGTGTGTGTGTGTGTGTGTGTGTGTGTGTGTGTGTGTGTGTGTGTGTGTGTGTGTGTGTGTGTGTGTGTGTGTGTGTGTGTGTGTGTGCTGGTACCAGGATAAATGGGGTTTAAGGCAGACACTGTTGAGGCTCTGCTCTTTTGTGACCTTATTAGGATGTGTTAACTATAAGGAGCGGAAAGCACACATGCACGCCATCGCCTGCACGCACCCACACGCCTGCACACATGCCTGCCCGCACACACACACACATTTATGTCATCCAGGGAGAATAAAGGGGAAGAGCGAGATGAAAGGAGAACGGCTACGTATCGAACGGAGGCGGCGGAAAGTGTCCTCTTCAGTATCACAGAATTGAATGGACAGCACACACACACACACACACACACACACACACACACACACACACACACACGCACACGCACGCACACGCACACACACGCATTTAACAATTACAACACTTAAATTCATGTTTTTATCATGTTTTCAAAATCTCTGTTGATGATCATATGTACAACGTAATTAGGGGGAAGTATGTGTCTCTGATGTCTTGGACCAAGAAATCAGAGACACATACTGTCCACTGTACCAAGACGACAGAATGTGTCTCTGATGTCTTGGTACAGTGGACAGTATGCATCTCTGATGTCTTGGTGCAGTGGACAGTATGTGTCTCTGATGTTTTGGTACAGTGGACAGTATGTGTCTCTGATGTTTTGATACAGTGGACAGTATGTGTCTCTGATGTTTTGGTACAGTGGACAGTATGTGTCTCTGATGTCTTGGTACAGCAGACAGTATGTGTCTCTGATGTCTTGGTACAGTGGACAGTATGTGTCTCTGATGTTTTGGTACAGTGGACAGTATGTGTCTCTGATGTCTTGGTACAGCAGACAGTATGTGTCTCTGATGTCTTGGTACAGTGGACAGTATGTGTCTCTGATGTCTTGGTACAGTGGACAGTATGTGTCTTTGATGTCTTGTTACAGCGGACAGTATGTGTCTCTGATGTCTTGGTACAGCAGACAGTATGTGTCTCTGATGTCTTGGTACAGTGGACAGTATGTGTCTCTGATGTCTTGGACCAAGACATCAGAGACACATACTGTCTGCACATACTCAACAAAAGGTTATGTTTGCTGACATACTCAACATACTCTCAACAATGAAACTCCTGCATCATCAATTATACACCCATTAATCATTGGTCGCTCCTGTTTACATGCATGCACTCATGTGTGTGTGCGCGACGTGCGTGCAATGCATGCATGCACGTGAGTGCACACACACACACACACACACACACACACACACACACACACACACACACAATCTCAAACACAGAAAGAGAGAGAGAGAGAGAGAGAGAGAGAGAGAGAGAGAGAGAGAGAGAGAGAAAGAGGCAGCTCTTGTGGGCGAGTCGAGAGGCAGCTCGACTCGCCCACCTCACCCCTGCCCGCCTCACTTGCGCTTCCAGAGCCTCTTGAGGCCCGGCCCCGGCAGCCCACAATCCTTAACCTTCTATAGACACCAGGCGCTTCTCACCAAGGTACACACTGCACTGATGCTCAGCAGGACGCTCACCCCCAGGGATCACACACACACACACACACACACACACACACACACACACACACACACACACACACACACACACGCACACACGCACACACACACACACACACACACACACACACATTTTAAATACTCACATTAAATACTGGTTCATTTTTGAAACCAGAAATTCCAGCTCTCTTCTAAATCCGTCAACCAGGCCTGCCATATGCAACGGCAAAAATATGTGCATGTTATTTCTTTTTTTATCTCATAGGAAAACTATTGGTGGAGAGGATTAAAAAAATCATGAAATAATATACCCATGTCAGAAAAGGCTTCTTAACTTTTTTCAACATAGAAGAGTGATCCCAGTGGTGTGAAGTCCGGTGATTTACAACTACTGCTTTTTACACATTTGGCGCGACATGAGCTTGTTGTTCTGCTATTTTTGAAAAATTGTGAAAATATGCTGCAAATCTCTGAATATGTTATTTTGGAAGCAAACATTTTTAACTCAAATTTTTGCATCTGGGGGATCCCTAGAACAACATGTTTTCAGATGGGGGTCTGCAGCCAAATATGGATAATTCTGGTGGTTCTTGGCTTGGCCTTGGACACAGGAACACAGATTTTTCAGAAAAACTAGAATCTAATGTCAGAGACTATAGAATCTAGTGTCAAAAACTCGATTCTAGCGTCAGAAACTAAATTCTAGTGTCAAAAGTAGATCCTATCATCAGAAACTATAATTTAGTGTCAATAACTAGAATCTAGTGTCGGAAACTACTGTAGAATCTAGTGTCAAAAGCTAGAATGTTGCTGCAGCTATAATCTGGTGTCAGGAAATACTGTATAATCTGGTGTCAGAATCTCAAATCGAGTGTCAGGACACATTTACATGGATTAAAAAATAGCACAAATAGCTTGTGCATATGCTTTCCTGTACTAACCAAGACGCGACGGAGAGCACATATAACTCCCATCTTGAAATCTCTCCACTGGCTGCCAGTCGCCTTCAGAATTAATTTTAAAGTTCTCTTACTAGTTTTTAAATCCATTCATGGAATTGCACCCACTTACTTATCTAGTATGCTCCATGGATGTACCTGGGCGGGCGCTTCGCTCATCAACGGCTGGTCTCCTAGAGGTCCCCAGGACCAGACCCAGAGCTAAAAAGTTTGGAGAAGCAGCCTTTAGCTACTATGGTCCGGTATTGTGGAACAGCCTGCCCGTAAACCTTCGGCTCTCCGAATCTACTGATATTTTTAAAACCTTAAGACTTACCTTTTTAGCATTGCCTTTACTTAACTCCTAAATATTTACCTGTTTGGTTACCTATAATGCTGTCCTTTTACTTTTACCTCCTCCCACTGTATTTATCAACTGTATTTTGTGTTATTCCTGTGATCTGTAAAGCACATTGTGTTGCACCTGCATGAAATGTGCTATATAAATAAAGTTTTGATTGATTGATTGATTGATTGATTGATTGATTCCTCAGGGATGGCCTTAGTGCACAGCCATTTTTGACAATTACGCAGCAACAATAGCTCTCACCATCCTGTCGTCGCTTCACAATGAAGTGTCTCCTATTTACTGCCCAATGCAGCCCATTTTACACAGGCAACCATTTTATCATCTATCTTACTATCAGCCGTGCCCGATGGGCCATCAGTCATGGCCGTTCTTCACCAGTCCCTCCTAAACCTAACCCTAAGCCCTAACCCTAAACATACCGGTAACCTCAGTAAAAAAAATATGCCTAAACCTAACCTTAATCTTAACTGACTGATAACTGGTAGGACACCTGCCATGACCGCAAAGTGGTCACAACCACTAGTGACGGTTGCGACCGTTAGTCAGGACTCATTTACTAACAGCCGCTAACAGTCGCAAGTCATTAGCAGCTCCCACACCCAATGACTATTGGACCATTGGTCGCAACCGTCGGTCGCGGTCGCAAACATGATTTCTCCCCTCCTGATCTAGAGAGATTACCGAACATGGCGTGGGGAAAAGCTAGGAAGCATTTTATCTAGGCAGGCCGTAAGAACCTCTAATGGACATCGCTGACTGTCGTCCCACTGACTCTGAGGAAATGTGATATGAAACGCCATGATGTGGAAGGAACAACAATAAGGCCAATTGATTTCCTGTCTTATTTTTCCACACAAAGAAGGATGTTAGACGTCCTTAATGCGGAGAAATGGATTATATCTCAAAGCCAAGGCACGAAGGCAGTCAATATGGAGTACGGCGATGATGGACTATTTTCAGAACCAGCCCGAGATGGGAAGAGTATATACCTGTGAAACACTTGAGGCTGAATGTAGTGTCGCCGCTTGCATGTCAATCAAATTATGATGCTTTTTCATTCCCTGATGCTTTTTCATTCCCCAGTGTTGCTGTGCTCAGGCAGTGACACTGCACTGACAATGTCATGGAGGAGAAAAGCTTTGTAAGACCAAACTTCTCCCGAGTGCAAAAAACCTGCATGTCCTTGTGGAAGTGCTGAGACATCAATAGTGGATGTATAACAAATTATACATATCGCCTCAACACAGACAGCCAGGGGAGAATTTGCTGGCGAACGCACATGCTGTAATACTTCTGGCCCGGACGGATCCGATGACAATCGCATTCCCCGGTGTAAAGAAACAGTTTGGTTATGTCAGACATCGGGACTGATCTACAAACTCGCAACGAAGTTATGACTAGCAACTAGTCACAACCAGAAGGTAGGTCTGCAACCTGGTCGCAACTAATAAGCAACTATGTGCAACCTGGTCGCGACCTGGATGTCGGTCACTACTGGATCTTGCCCTTCCGTTCCTTTTATAAAAATAAAAAAAACATAAATGAATCTCTCATATAGGCCTTCTGTATGCAAGTCCTGCACACAATTCCACTGTACTCAAACTTAGCTGTAACCTGGGAGGGAGATGCATACTTTTAATGATCACTACAACATCCTGGAAAAATAGTCCAGATAAAAAAATAACGTTGGCAGTTTGGATTATATGTTGATGTGGTGTCATAATAATTCAACATACTGGCAATGTAGACTTCCACAGACGATTCCCAAGTACTCAAAGCTCTAGGGCTATTATCCTGCCCTTGATGTCTTCACACACGTTACACGTTACAAAAACGCATTATTCAGGCCCATGTCAGCCTCCTCTTTTGCCCATTAGGGAAACAGCAATGGGCTCATGTGTTGGCGTCATTCTGGATGCCACAGGTTTCTGTGTTACACCTTCCTTCTGCTGCCGGGGACCGGCAGCCTTCCAGTCCAGCACAACCCGACACTAGACAACCACCAGATGGAAAGCCCTTCGGACTAGGGGCCAATAAAGCTCCTTTGAAATGAATTGAATTGAGCGAGGTACAGCCAAGTTATCAGGCGAGATTAGAGATCAGGTGCACGGTAGGGAAATGTCATCAGATCGCAATCAGACGTCACTGCTGAACATAACGTCCATTCATCACCTCCGTCCAAGGGAATTCTGCAGTGTAAACGTTTTAGAAAAGTGTGAAAGACGGTTTATGTCCAATATGGGTGTCTGTGAATAGACAATGACATGTATTGATGTTGGGTGATGTCTCTGTGCTCCTCTAGGGGTTTCAGTAATCAGACACAGTGTTAGTATGCGGGCCAGCAGCAGCAGCAGCAGCAGTAGTAGGGTGGTGTGTACAGTATGTCGATGCATCGATGCTGCCATTGATGCTGCAAAGGCTTTGGCTGAACACCTCCCGGACATTCTCCACCATGACAGGCAAATCCCACCACAGCCTCGGGCAAATGATGCCATTTTATACAGAGGCTGTGTGTGTGTGTGTGTGTGTGTGTGTGTGTGTGTGTGTGTGTGTGTGTGTGTGTGTGTGTGTGTGTGTGTGTGTGTGTGTGTGTGTGTGTGTGTGTGCATGTGAGATGTGAGATGTGTATGTGTGCGTTTCAGCGCCAAGGGAACGGAGTGTGGATAATGACAAAGAAGCAGCATCCAGGGATTCTGTTCCCTTGATCGATTTGGCCTGCCCACCGTGTCTAGGAAACATAATAAGTGTGTGTGTGTGTGTGTGTGTGTGTGTGTGTGTGTGTGTGTGTGTGTGTGTGTGTGTGTGTGTGTGTGTGTGTGTGTGTGTGTGTGTGTGTGTGTGTGTGTGTGTGTGTGTGTGTGTGTTTTTTCGTTGCCAGCCACCCAATAATTCATTCAGTCTGTGAAGTGTTCTATCTAGGGCTGTTGAATGATTAACACATGGAAATTATTCAGATTAATCACAGCTTCAGCAGAGTTACACATCAACAAAAGTCTTCAGAAATGAAGCTGAGCTGTTTTTATTCCCATTGCTGAGTCGACATTCAAACACAGCAGGTATTGATACACATACCTAGTCAGTTTTTAATCTCATCTACAGTGTACTACTAAGTTTAAACCTAATCATCACGCTAACGTGTATCTGAAAACATTATAAGTTCAAAATAAGCCACATAGAAGTAAACCATTATAGTTCCCTGAATCTCTGTCAGAGAACTATAATGAGTCTGGCGTCCCATCGCCTGAAGGGATGCGATGCTCTGAATGGTTCAAGGTGGAATTCATCATAAAATGCACCCACCATTCCTGGTAAGACCTGAGACCAATTCTACAATGTACAAATGTCTTCTAAATCATGTACGGTGCTCAAATGTTTTCATTGTCAACAACCAAAATGATATGGATTTGGCCTGCCAATGCCACCGCCTCAACCACCCACCACCTCAAAATAGTTTGTTCCGGGGATCACAGAAGCAAAGAAAATCCAGAGGAAATGTGTGGATGTCTGCATGTGGCATTGACTGCAGGCACACACACATACACAAACACAGACAGGCTCTCCTGGTGGTCCCCTGGTGGTCTCCCGAGTGAGAGAGAGAGAGAGAGAGGAAGTCATCCTTCGCCAAGTTAACTTGCGGATCACATTACGGTATAATGTTTGAGATGCAGTCTTTGCTCTCATTGTGTTCAGGGTCGTGACGGTGGCTGCCGCCCACCTCATTAGAAGTCTGTCCGTCCCTCAGTCACTGCTCACTGCTGGACTGTGGTGCGGCACACTGGCTGAACATTGCTGATAATGCACCTTTCTTTCCAAGGGGAAACAATTAGTTTGACATACTATACACGTTTCAGAGGAGGGGTTGGGGGGGTGGGGCGGGGCTGCGAATGGAACACTTAATTAACTAGACTTCATTACATCGGAAAGAAGCTAGGCTTCATTCAATCGGAAGTAAAGAGAGAGAGAGAAAGAGAGTCAGTCAGTGTGAGACAACCTACAGTAACTGTTAGGTAATAGCCTGCAGTTGGCATTAGTAACAGGTCCCTGTCCTCCTATTACCTGTACTGTTCCATGGACTCCTGAGGGAGTGCGCACACACACACACACACACACACACACACACACACACACACACACACACACACACACACACACACACACAGAGCGCGGTCTGTGTGCGAGCATGTGCTTGTTATAGCGTGCATGCGTGTGCGTGTGTGTGTGTGTGTGTGTGTGTGTGTGTGTGTGTGTGTGTGTGTGTGTGTGTGGATGAAAGAGAGAAGGCTGTTTAGTATTCAGAGAGAATATAAGGCCAACTCCGCTGAGACAATACACCACAGCAGGCCACTAACATCAGAGGTTACTCAGGGCCCGGGGTGGTGTGTGACAACGACTGTGCTTGTGTACTGTGTGTGTGTGTGTGTGTGGGGGGGGGGGGGGAGTGAGAGAGGGAGCGTGACTCTGTGTAGGTTTTGCCAAAAACAAACCTGATCTTTGCCGCAAGCATGTTTCTCACAGTATGCTTTCTACACTCTACCGACAAATTTATGTTTTTTTTTTGTTTCACATTGTGGTTTCCTGCTCGTTACCTAAGTAAACAAAAAAACACCAAAAACCACCAAACACAATTAAAGGAGCATTCAGTGAATGCAAGATGTACACATGCACACACTCTACAGTGGGGGGTGCAGCAGGTAAACAGCACATACACCAAGGCCCGCCCCCCACTGATTGGAGAATGGAGGTGCGGTAGACATTCATATTAAAGCTCCATCTCTAATAAGGGCTGAGCTAGTGTGGCACGGCCAACCAGCGCTACTTTAAAGGGGAATTCTGTAAAGTTGCGTAGGACGAGTTGCACGACACTGCAGGGTGCACGTGTGGGCGTGAGTACAGTGCAATGGCCGCAAATACTACACTAATACTGCACAATATATGTGAGGATGATCCGTAGCAACAGATATTAACTCCTTCTATGGTGATTTGCGAGTAGATCATTAGTTAGCATTGGAGCCAGTGGAGCTGGGACAGGTGGGCGGTCCCGCTTGGACCACTACAGCGAAAATGCAATCTAGGTAGGTTACTGGGGCAACAGGGATTAAGGGGGGCGGGGGTCTGGAATGACAGCGCATTGCATGCTGGGTGGTGCAGTCAGTGACTGAAATGTTTACATTATTGTGGTGTATTGCAACAATACGTAAGGCTACAGCCAGGGAGCCACTAGGGGTGTGTTCTAGAGCTGCACACGGCTGACCCCCCGCCGTAGGGGCTCACTGGGGGACAGGGAGGAATTCCACATAATGGTCACCACACAGCGACCCAGGAGCGATCTGAGGGATCACTGGACGACCTGCTCTACCTCCTGACTCTCAATGTGCAGGTGGGAGACTGTTGAACATCATGGCTAATTTACAATGTACATACTTTTTTCCTATTGGTGTATTGTTGTACTGTTGTATTGTGCTTCTGGCTTTGGCAATGCAAACGTATTTTTTCTCAGACCGATAAAGCCTTTTGAATTGCAGTGAATTGAATTGATTGCAAACCTCACAGTTTTTTTCATAATCACTTGCTTTTTGATTTCCACAGTACATGACTTTATTTCAGGATCTGAACCGGGAATAGCAGCAGGTATGGTATATTTTCTGTCTCAGAGTCAGAGATCTCCTCAAGATTTGGCTGCCAGACAATAAACAGCGGACAGTCTTGTGATATTTGGCAACATACCCAGAAACATACCCTATTGGCCTGAATATAAGACAGTGTTTTTTCTCAATGGAAATATCCTAAAAAATGAGTCTTATATTTGGGGACTATATTATTTGATACTCAATGTTATTTTTGACACAAATGCGTCTTGAAAAATGGAGGTCATCTTATAACGAGAAAATACGGGAATATGGTAAAAAAAAAAAAAAAAGTATTTAATACCTGTTTTTTGCCCTTCTTGGGCAAGGTTTTTAGAAAAATCTGTCTTTCATCAGTTGGATGTGTTTATGCAGAAAAATAAGGTCCATAACAAAGGTCACAGCACAGAAACAGCTCTTGTAAAAGTTATTAACGATCTTAAGGTGTCTGCTGACATGAAAAATGTATCTGTTCTCTTACTTCTCGATCTAACGGCTGCATTTGACACAATCGATCGTTGAATTTTAATTCAACGCTTACTGGGTAGGCCTATCTGGGACAGCCCTGTCCTCGTTCTCCTCCTACCTATCAAACAGGAGTTTGACTCTGACAAACATGACATTGTAACTCGTCTTCTCACCTGAATGCCTGTCTGTTTTACATTGTTTGTCTGTCCTTGTGATTGCCTTGTGTATAAGTCATCTATTTAAGTGACATATCGTCCATTGTTGCAACTCGTGGGACGGGTAAGGGGTGGCTTCTGCCACATCACAACACAACACATATGGATAGAATGGATCATTAATCAGTGTGTGGAGTAAAAGTGTGCGTGCGTGCCACACATACACGCCTGCGTGTGTGTGTGTGCACTCGCCTCATGTGGGACACCACGCCAGATAACGAGAGACAGTGAGTGAGCGTTCAAGTCGCTGTGGCAGAGAGATACGGCGGTGATCAAGGGAAAAAGAGAAGTAAAGGTCAAACAGGAGGAAAAAAACAGAGCCTCAGCCTCGCGCTCAGGCAAACATTTACAGCCTAAAGATGAAACACTGTGTAAACCAGGGAGACAAAAGTGCTCCAGCAAGAGCAGATAACGTTTGTGATGATGTCCGGACAAAATGTAAATGTAAACACCTCATTATTTCTATGACAGTGGCACTTAATATTTCATGACAAGGATCCCCTCCCAAAATCATCTGTATATTGTGGCTGCCCCCCACCATCTTAAAATATGTAGTTCCAGAACTTTCAGGGACCTCTCCATAAGCAAAATATTTGAGTTAAAAAACATTTACTGTGGCAGAATATTCACTGATTCGCGTTTTTTATGATTTTTCTGCAAAAACATGAAAAAGACATTGCTAGAGAGATTTGTTTTTTCAATATCTAAAGCACATGAGCATAATGCTTAAAACACCACAAGGTTTTCCTGCTCAAAGTGGGTTAAGTGGATGGCATTAAGTGTTCCTGGACAGAGTTTAAATGTGCATGTGCATCGTTCCACAGCAGTCGGCAGACGCAGCGCTAATGATTTGAGTCTAATGATTTGAGGTATAATATAACACGGCCTAGAGGGAGTGTGCATGCAAGCATTTTCTTACAGATCGGTGTTGTTATAGGTAAAGACACACCTCTGCGACACCACAAGGATGCTAAATGGCTGAAAAGTTGTCTGTCTTCCCTTGGGAGCGAGGTCTGTCTGTCTGTGGTGGTCCTTCCTCTATTGAAAGGCTGTGATCACTGAGTCTGTATCTGGTCCATGTTTTCCTACATTTTGGGTCTTTTACCAGGAGGGACGAAATCCATTTGCGGCTGCTGCGGGGTCGCAACAGGCAGCAGTCGCCGCGGGCAGGTATAAATCCGCAATGGCACGTGAAATGTCGCAACAGTTTGAAACTGTTGCGGCAATTTTACAAAAATAAAACTGCCGCAGCAGTTTCATAACTGCTGCGGCAGTTTCAAACTGTTGCGACCGTTATAACAGATTTATACCTGCTGCCACACGCAGTTGCAAATTGATTTCTTTGTCTCTCTCTCTTACCGTGGTAAGTGGTAAATGGTGCATTTATATAGCGCCTTCATCCAAGGCACTTTACATACTGTAGATAGTAGATCCCATTAACCCATTCACACACCAATGACGGAATAAACCATGCAAAGTACTGACCAGCACTTCGGGAGCAATTAGGGGTCAAGTGTCTTGCTCAGGGACATCGACACTAGCTCTGGTGGAACCCGTGTTCAAACTGGCAACCTTGCAGTTACCATCCGGTGACTCTACCCCTGTTCCACTGCCACCCCGTGCTCACTGCTCAGGTATTCAGCCAATGTACAGTATATTCTCTTTGTAGTGACAGTTAACAGCATTTGCTTTGGTTTTGGTTAGACTCCTTTCAGCACAATAAATACTCATAAACTTGAACAGTTGACATGGTCTCTTACTGGACATAAACCAATTGCCGCTTTGACAACGCCCGTCCCACAAACTGCTGTTGGGGGCTTTCAGGGCTTTCAGACTGAATAATGAGGTGAAACGAAATGATTATTCAGAATTCAGAGTGTGTCAGACTAGATAAAAAAGAGGACTTGCTGCAGAATATTAAAAGTAGCTACACCTCACAAGAGTGTGTGCATGACTGCACCGTTGCCAACATTCTATCTGAGACCTGCATTCACCCCCCTTGAAGGTGTTGTGGATGTCCGCGTTACGCGATACGCCCAGCCGACCAAGCATGGCTTTGTAATTATTATGTTAGCGTGTGCGTGCACGCGTGGGTTTTCATCACGCGTGCACCTGCTGTGTGTGTGCAAACAGCATCAAATTACTGGATAGATATAGTTGGCAACGGTGCAATTCCGGTTCCATTACGCCAACACACACACATGTGAGAGAACACATGTTCTCACCGTGTCACACTGTAGGAAGAATTGCTCGTGCGCAACATCAATGAAAAAATTAAAGCTGCAAGCAGCGATTAACGGGCCCTCGATCGTGCAAGTTTCGGGCAAATATCGGCCAATCAGAAAAGGGGACGCGGCTAAGTCACAAGGAGCCAATACATAGTCCAATGATACCACCCATATGTCTCTATGACATAGCATTGAGGAGTTATGGCAGGAAATAGTATTGACCAATCAGGTGAGGGGGCGGGGCTAAGTTACACCAATCAACGTCAGGGACGCGTCAGGGGCTCTTTACCCAGTCCATTGCTACCACCCATATGTCTCTATGACTTAGTATTGCGGAGTTATGGCAGAAAATAGTATCGACCAATCAGAAGAGGGGGCGGGGCTAAGTTACACCAATCAACGTCATGGACGCGTCAGGGACTCATTACTAGTCCAATGATGTCACCCATATGTCTCTATGACATAGCATTGTGGAGTTATGGCAGGAAATAGTATCGACCAATCAGAGGAGGGGGCGGGGCTAAGTTACACCAATCAACGTCAGGGACGCGTCAGGGACTCATTACCCAGTTCATTGCTGCCAGCCATATGCCTCTATGACATAGCATTGTGGAGTTATGGCAGAAAATAGTATCGACCAATCAGGTGCAAGTACAGGGGGCGGGGCCCCTCTTCTGATTGGTCAATACCAATCAGGACGTCAGGGACTCATTACCGGGTCCCATGATGCCAGCCATATGTCTCTATGACATAGCATTGAGGAGTTATGGCAGAAAATAGTATCGACCAATCAGGTGCAAGTACAGGGGGCGGGGCCCCTCTTCTGATTGGTCAATACCAATCAGGACGTCAGGGACTCATTACCGGGTCCCATGATGCCAGCCATATGTCTCTATGACATAGCATTGAGGAGTTATGGCAGAAAATAGTATCGACCAATCAGGTGCAAGTACCACTTCCTGTTTGGCGGCGAAGTTTGGCGCTCCGCCACGGTGGCGCCGTTTCACGAAAACTCACGATTTTAGTAACTTTTCATCGTCAACGTCTTTTCTGCTTGCCGAGCGATTTTTTTTCCGAACGGACCCCCCTGCTCCGACGAGTTTGCCAAAATGCGACATGTGGAAATTGCCTAAATTGCACCAAAACTCAGCCTTTATTTTGAAATAACCGACTTCCTGTTCGGTTTCGGACGCGGCACCAAGAGACTTTTTTTTAAGTTGCGACATGATACAGGTGCGTGCCGATTTTCGTGGATGTACGTCAAACCGTATGGTGGGGCTCGAGGCACGAAGTTTTCTAGGGGGCGCTGTTGCACAAGTAGGCCACGCCCACTTTTAACAATTTTGAAATACGAAATTTTTCGCCACTAGTAACGTGCGTGCCAATTTTCGCAACTTTTCGTGTACGTTATGCGGCCGAAAAACACGATTTATTTCGGTTAAGAAAAAAGAATAAATAATAATTAAAGCTGCAAGCAGCGATTTACGGGCCCTCGATCGTGCAAGTTTCGGGCAAATATCGGCCAATCAGAAAAGGGGATGCGGCTAAGTCACAAGAAGCCAAAATATAGTCCAATGATACCACCCATATGTCTCTATGACATAGCATTGAGGAGTTATGGCAGGAAATAGTATTGACCAGTCAGGTGAAGGGGCGGGGCTAAGTTACACCAATCAACATCTGGGACGCGTCAGGGACTCATTACCGGGTCCCATGATGCTAGCCATATGTCTCTATGACATAGCATTGAGGAGTTATGGCAGAAAATAGTATCGACCAATCAGAGGAGGGGGCGGGGCTAAGTTACACCAATCAACGTCAGGGACGCGTCAGGGACTCAAGGACCCAAAACATAGTCCAATGATACCACCATTATGTCTCTATGACATAGCATTGAGGAGTTATGGCAGGAAATAGTATCGACCAATCAGAAGAGGGGGCGGGGCTAAGTTACACCAATCAACGTCAGGGACGCGTCAGGGACTCGTCACCCAGTCCATTGCTACCACCCATATGTCTCTATGACATAGCATTGTGGAGTTATGGCAGAAAATAGTATCGACCAATCAGAGGAGGGGGCGGGGCTAAGTTACACCAATCAACGTCAGGGACGCGTCAGTGACTCATTACCCAGTCCATTGCTACCACCCATATGTCTCTATGACTCAGCATTGTGGAGTTATGGCAGAAAATAGTATCGACCAATCAGGTGCAAGTACAGGGGGCGGGGCCCCTCTTCTGATTGGTCAAAACCAATCAGAACGTCAGGGACTCATTACCGGGTCCTATGATGCCAGCCATATGTCTCTATGACATAGCATTGAGGAGTTATGGCAGGAAATAGTATCGACCAATCAGAGGAGGGGGCGGGGCTAAGTTACACCAATCAACGTCTGGGACGCGTCAGGGACTCATTACCGGGTCCCATGATGCTAGCCATATGTGTCTATGACATAGCATTGTGGAGTTATGGCAGAAAATAGTATCGACCAATCAGAGGAGGGGGCGGGGCTAAGTTACACCAATCAACGTCAGGGACGCGTCAGTGACTCATTACCCAGTCCATTGCTACCACCCATATGTCTTTATGACTCAGCATTGTGGAGTTATGGCAGAAAATAGTATCGACCAATCAGGTGCAAGTACAGGGGGCGGGGCCCCTCTTCTGATTGGTCAAAACCAATCAGAACGTCAGGGACTCATTACCCAGTCCATTGCTGCCAGCCATATGTCTCTATGACATAGCATTGAGGAGTTATGGCAGAAAATAGTATCGACCAATCAGGTGCAAGTACAGGGGGCGGGGCCCCTCTTCTGATTGGTCAATACCAATCAGGACGTCAGGGACTCATTACCGGGTCCCACGATGCCAGCCATATGTCTCTATGACATAGCATTGAGGAGTTATGGCAGAAAATAGTATCGACCAATCAGGTGCAAGTACCACTTCCTGTTTGGCGGCGAAGTTTGGCACTCCGCCACGGTGGCGCCGTTTTACGAAAACTCACGATTTTAATAACTTTTCATCGTCATTGTCTTTTCTGCTTGCCGAGCGATTTTTTTTCCGAGCGGACCCCCCTGCTCCGACGAGTTCGCCAAAATGCGACATGTGGAAATGGCCTAAATTGCACCAAAATGCAGCCTTTATTTTGAAATAACCGACTTCCTGTTCGGTTTCGGACGCGGCACCAAGAGACTTTTTTTTAAGTTGCGACATGATACAGGTGCGTTCCGATTTTCGTTGATGTACGTCAAACCGTATGGTGGGGCTTGAGGCACGAAGTTTTCTAGGGGGCGCTGTTGCACAATTAGGCCACGCCCACTTTTAACAATTTTACCATACGTAAATTTACGCCACTGGGAACGTGCGTGCCAACTTTCGCAACTTTTCGTGTACGTTATGCGGCCGAAAAACGCGATTTACTTCGGTTAAAGAAGAATAATAATAAACATTGCGGAATCAATAGGGCTTCGCACTTGCTTTGCAGTGCTCGGGCCCTAATAAACAGTGAGGCAGTTAAGGAAATATTTCAATGATAACAAAAGGTAGGTGGGTACATAGAAGTGCACACACACACACACACACACACACACACACACACACACACACACACACACACACACACACACACACACACACACAGAACGTGGGATACCTTGCACTACGAAAGCAGCTGTACAGCAGTGATATGGCAGCCGGTCTGCCTCCTGGTTGGGCTGTGAGCACCCATGGGCATTTTATCTGCTATTGATTGAACCTTCTCCACTTGCCCTTCATCTCCACTCCCACTAACAACCACCAACCGACAAACAAACACTGTGCAATTGGATTCAAATGGAAATGAGCACAGCAATGCGAAGTTTGAGCCCCCATTTGTAGGTATGAGTGTGCCACTTCCATGCTTGTGCCTGTGTGTGTGTGTGTGTGTGTGTGCCCATGTGCCTGTGCGCGCGCGCGCGTGCGTGCGTGCGTGCGTGCGTGCGTGCGTGCGTGCGTGCGTGCGTGCGTGTGTGTGTGTGTGTGTGTGTTAGGAAGGGGTGCGATCCAGTAGCATCCAACGATGAGGTTGCCACCAGGTTGCGACTAGTTGTGACCAGATTAGTGCTGTATAGTCGCCTGAAATTGCCATTCGAGCCTCGGACAGCAATTTCAGGCCGAGCTTCGAACCTTCGCTAAAAAAAAACAAACCCCCCCCCCCCGCGACACGCGTCTACTAACTCTTAAAATCGTGGATGTTGCCGTCGGTAGATAAGTTTTCTACTGCCCTGAGATGTGATTGACATCAGTGAATACACCAGTCATGACACCGCTCTCCTTTCTCTCCTTTCTGATGAGACTGATCCGACACAGCCACGGGTAACACGCTGTTCTGATTGCCAAAACATGCCGTCCGTCGGCTCGTTTAATTATTTGTTTCCTGTGAACGCCTACGTGTCTATTGTAGGCTATAGTCTAAACTGCCTGCTTCTGCTGGACAGCTAACCATAAAACCAAAACCAACCAAAGGCTTGTTTAATTATTTGTTTGCTGTGAACGACTACGTGTCTATTGTAAGCTAGTCTAAACTGCCTGCTGGCTAGCCTGCTGCTGGCTAGGTAAATACCATACCATAACCATAAAACCAACCCCAAAGTCAGCGTGCAGCTCTATAGAGTACAGACGGAGTTGCGCAAACTCCGTTCACTTCCTAGAGCTAGTCTAATGGCGGATCGCCTACATAGACTTATATTGAGAATGGGACACCTTCAGTGAAAACAATGCATTTCCAACTGCAGTAACAGCGCGTTTCACAGCGAGTTTCTGACCCCTCGATGTCGCACATCTACTAGATGGGGGGAAAAGTTAAATAAATAAATAAATGCGAATGGTTCGGGATCATTAATATTCGTTCGCGTGGCGACCTTAGCGAGCGAATGGTTCGAATCCCGAGCTTCGGTATACAGCCCTAGACCAGATTGCAACTAACTTCTGGTCATGACCAGTGTTGGTCTATATTACTTAGGAAAGTAACTTCTTTACTTTACTCGTTACCCCTTAGACAAAGTAATATCATTACTTTACTTATTACCGGAATCGAAGAGTAATATATTACATATTACGTTATTACTTTCCCAAATTCTCAACTCCCACCTTTGAAAAAATAGAGATGTACAACATAATCTGTTTAGTGAGCTCTTTTTAGAACTGAATCCAATTTATTGGAATAATAATAGTCTCCAATCCCACAAACTGCACCTGAAAACAAAACCAACAAAATCCGACATTGTAAATGTCTTTCTTAGATAAAAAAAAAAAAAAAAAAAAATCTACATTCTACATTCTAGTGCACATCTCTGTTGTTACAGTACCTGTCGATAGCTTGTAAATCTGTTCTATTTTTGCATGCAACAACAAGCTCATTTTAAAAAAGTAACTTGGCGTTACTTGCAAAGTAATGCGTTACTTATTACCCATTTTTGCAGAGTAATCTCGTTACTTTACTTTTTGGAGCAAAAGTAATAATATTACAGTAATATGTAATCTAAAATTAGTTACTGCCCAACACTGGTCATGACTAGTTTCTAGTTGTAACCTGGTTGCAAGTTGATCACGACTAGTTGGTCACAACAAGGTTGCAACTAGTAGCAAGGGTTAGGTCAGGATTTGGATAAGGTTAAGGTTAACGTAAGGGTACTGTATATGGATTAGGTTAAGGGTATACCAACCAGGTTGCAACTAGTTGCCTATTAGTCATGAACCATAAGTAACTAGTGACAAACAGAATCCAGTCTTGACTGGTAAGAACCTGGTCGCGACCAGGTTGCAACCTGGTCCTTGGTTGCTATTGGATCTCGCTCTCTCTCTAATTTATAGGCAGAAAAATAATTAGCACAGGGTACGGCCAGGCATGACGGAAACCCGATTTACACTTTGACAATGAGAATGTACTGTATGGTGATGCAACAGGTTGTGTTGTGCTGTCTGTTTTCACTGCACCAGACCAGCCCCCCGACGGAGAACACTTGAAGCCTTTGGCCGATAGTTACTCTTCACTGAACAGTGATTGTTGCCGCTCTGCTATCGACAAACCCCCAGTTTTATCAATGCTTCTCTCCTTCGCCAACCTTTCTTGTCTCTACCGTCGTTTTCTAATTGCTTTCTCCCTGTTAAATTGGCAATAATCTAATCTTTCCCTCCATCTCCAGTCGATTCAGTTCAAACAGGCTGTATTGACATGGGAAAAATGGGTTTACATTGACTAGGCAAGCAAAACTTAAAGAAGATGGAGACATGTACACGGTAGTTAACACAAGAGCCGCCATTGTCGATGATAGCCGTCAAGTAATTGATATAAAACAATAGCTGCACCCCCATTGGTGACGATTGTCAGCAAACACACCTGGATTTAACCTTTAAGAAGACAATTAGAATCAACTTAATATGGACTGCATTTACCTTTGATAAATTAACTTAAAATGGAATTATAATGAAGGACCAGTCAGAAGACAAAATGTACACCTTAAGAGCAGTTATACAATGTAATCCAAGTAAATGTACTCAAGCTGTACTCAAATGTACTGTAGCTTTAAGAGCAAATTAGCAAGGTTAGAAGCATCCGTAATTCAGCATCCGTAAGTATATGTAATTCACCTAGGGTAAGACCTCAACTTTAAAATATAATGTTAACCTTAGCTGGAATCTGTAACCAGAAAACAATAAAACCTCAGGTTTTTCCCAAAGTAACAGAGCAATGTATCCATTTTTATTGCAGATCTCATCTTGGATTCCGTTCGTCATGATTGCCATGACAGCCTATGGTGAATGGTCACAGTATGAGATTTCCTGAAAGCAGATGGGTTTTCTAAGATGTAGTTCAATAGCTACTTTAGAATACTACTACTTTGTACTCCATGGAGACAAAGACCAGGGCATGTTTTAACACTGGGAGACAGCGTAGAAGGTCAACCGTAGTAGGTACAAAATTAAAATATAGCGAAGAAATCCACACAGAAGTGTCAGTTTTTATGGGTGTCTATATACCATTGCCTCTCGCTGCCTCTACTTGGCACCCAGACAAGGTCCATCAGTCCCCACCAGAGCGACATAATAGGCAATAATGAGAATGAGGTCTGCACATTCCGTCCGCACTAACAAAAGTCCAAATTAGATATGGATCCTGCATACCGCGCGTGGGTGCGTGCGTGAGTGCAGGAATATGCGTTGGGCTTCATGTGTGCCTGCAGAAGACAGATCAAAGGTGTTGAGTCTGTAGCACTAATGAGGCTTCTGCCCTTTCACCCTGATGCAACCTGAGCTCATTAAAAACACATTTTTCAACTGTTTTCCAGAAACAGGTTCAGCTTAAAGCGCCGGCTCTCTGAGGTTTGGTCTTTCTTGAGCCTCGGAGAGACAGCAATAACATCTTGCAACCTCAACCTAGATAGGTACTGTAGGTAAACCAAATGGACCCTTACAGTTCAAATTGAACAAGCATTTTGAACTGCTTTTAGTTAGGAACCAATTAAGCGGACCGTTAAGGTTCCAGGTAATCGTCGCTTCTAGTTTCACATAATGGGCATGAAGTGTGATACAGGCGACTGAAATCAGTTTTCAGAGGTCCTTGTCCGTGGGTCTGTCTTGAGTGACTGAACAGTGAGAAGTTCAGTCACTCGAGACAGATCTAAGGAGCATAGCCGGCCCTCGTTCACTTAGACGGAGAACACTTGAAGCCTTTGGCTGATAGTTACTCTGCACTGAACAGTGATTGCTGCTGCTCTGCTATCGACAGACCCCCCAGTTTTATCAATGTTTCTCTCCTCCAACCTCTCTTCTCTCTACAGACGCTTTCGTTCACTTGGAAAAGACAGCTTAGGTGGTTCAGTCATTTGTACGGATGCCCCAAGTGTCTCCTATAGGCCAGATGGGGGGTATTACATATGGTATGTAATACACTGGCACACAGTGGCTAATGCTACTCTACAGAAGAGGGAAGGCTAGGGTTCTCTGCTGGAACTGTTGGAACTGCTGCAATATACAAGGAACTGGGAGTGCATTCCACAGGGCTCTGTACATATGAAGGAGAGGTTCCTATAGGCCGCTGGAGATTAACGTTATAGCTTCCCCCCCATGTTTCATTTACAACTTCACAAGTGCACCGGAGGCTTGCTGCGCTGTAGACCCTGCTACTCTAAGGCCCTCGCCACCCCTTACCACTCCCCCCTTTTTTGCTAGGGTATGGGCACTGTGCCACGGAGTATACGTGGCCACTGTCTCCGCTCCAAAACAATTCATTACATAAACGTGTGCATGTGGGTCACAGAAGAGCGTACAGAGCAATAATTAACATTTCCTGTTCAATCCTACCGGCAGTGAACCCTAACCCTAAACAATCAATAAAGAATTCCCTGGTTGCATTAAGCTCCTAATATGTGTAGAATGCACATGAAAGAAGACAAGCAAAAGGCCTGTGGGGCGTCAAATTCACAGAATGGGAATAACAGACGCATAAGTTACTGGTTTCTCCATTCATTATTAATGGTCACCGATTGCCACAATATGCTCAGATATGGACCTAAATACCGTGTGCGTGCATGAATGCATGTGCACCCACGTATTTTGAACAATATTTACGAGAGAACTATCCCAACGTTAGCCGAAGATCCCAATTCGGTTAGCATCGACCGGGATTAATGGATCAATGGATTAATCAATGGAGTAAACAAGCTATCGTCCTTGGCAGAGGTAAACAACCTTGTTTACAACTCGTGTTATCGTCCTTGGGTCTAAGGAGTTAATAACAAGGGTAAAATGTGCAGCATTGGGAAGTAAAGGGAAGACACTTTATTGTGAAGGAACAAGACGAGGAAAGGTTGTTATTGCTGCGTAATTATCGAGAGTAAGGTCGATATTGAACAGTCAAAACGCCTATCAACAGAATGATTTTGTCATGGGTATACTGTATTGGGGCTTTATGCACAGTAAATGTTCATTACAAGGGGTTAATGGCACTATGTACAGTAAATGCACAATTTAACATTTAGAACGTCTCAGTGGTTGGATGTCTCCTCCACAAATGTTTTGTAGACCCTGGTGTTGGATAAGAGACTTGTAGTATTATTAGTAGTAGTAGGAGAAGTAGTAGACAATTAGTATAGTTTGATGCTCAAAAGCACAATGAGAGAC
This sequence comes from Benthosema pterotum, assembly GCA_039105355.1. Classification (NCBI taxonomy): domain Eukaryota; kingdom Metazoa; phylum Chordata; class Actinopteri; order Myctophiformes; family Myctophidae; genus Benthosema; species Benthosema pterotum. The sequence continues at coordinate 36,151,996 of CM076977.1, forward strand.
CATATGGTGCATATATTGTCTCATATAAGGGAAACTTAGGCTCGAATCCCGTGCAGGATGTAAAAGTTACGTCTAGCAGCTTGAAAACAATGTCCTTTTAGTGCTATGAAATGGCAAAGCGACGTATCTTGGCTACAGAACAAACCACTTTGCCCAGTGGCGTACCCAGATGGCGGCTCAGATACTAATTAGGCCATCAAGCCACTAAGTTATGATTGGCCATCAAGTCCTATATTTACACTCTGTGGCCACTATGTTAAAAGAGCCCTAAGGAAGTATGATGCTGCGCGGAATCATTTCATCATGGCGTCATCGAATCATTTCTTTATCTCAAAGGAAAGATTCCTCTTAATCTCAAACTAATGATTCCCCTGGAATCCCCTTGTGGGTTCCCCTGCTAAACGTTTTCATCATGTCCACACAACACCTCTAACATATATTGAGTAATGAGTAGTAAAATGTTGAAAATGGGGGGAATTCTTATGGCATATACTACCCTATTGTCCCAAATATAAGGCGACTCTGGTCATATAAGATGACACCTATTATTCAAGACTCATTTGTGGAAAAAGAACATTGAATGTCAAAAAGTATACTCCCTGAAGATTGCGGTAGTATTGAGTTCACAATCTCCTCCTCCCCACCACGTCCATTTGGACAGACCACTGGGGGCCTGGTGTCTATTATAATTAGCATGCTATAGTGGCCACCCGGTGAAGGAAGCCCTCCGGTCAGAACACATTGCACATTTTGCTGCCACTTACAATCCTAATGCCGCTTTAGAAGGTACAGGCGCAGCAGGACCGGATTTAGCCAGCCTTCTGATATATCCCTTATATCAGTGGTTTTCACCCAGTGGTCCTGGTGGTCCTTGAGAGGGTTCCAGGTGGTCCCCAGCTAAGTTGGTTACCAGATGAAAAGTTGGTTAAATTGTTAAATTGCTATTGTTTGACTGTTTTGCTTCACAAATCCAGCCTGGAATTGTGTACAGAACCAAAATAAATATTTTGCGGTCTGTGGAGCTAAAATGTCATCAAATGGTGGTCCGTGGCTAAAATTCTCAAATAGTGGGTCCTGTTATCAAAATGATTGAAAACCACCGCCTTATATAATGAATATATTTCCCTGCAAGAATTATGTGAATGTGAAGTTCCTTTTAACTCGCGGGAGGGTACATACTGTATTGAACCCAACGGACGCCAGTTACCGGCCCCTAAGGGTCAAATTCGGCTCCAAGCTATCATGAGTTCTCTTTAGTTCAGGCTAAAGATGATTGAATTGTACATTTTCCTCAGAGCTTTCACTTCAAGTGAAACACAGACAATGGTATGCAGTATGCGCTCATTGTTAGAAAACCAGGAAGGGCGAATTATTTTTTGTGACTGTGACCACTGGTCACGACCGCTATGAAAACGGTCGCAACCTTTTGGGTCGCATGTTTGGGTGTGTGTGTCCCTCCCCTCTAGATCCGGCCCTGGCTGGGGCCCTGTTCTAGAGCCCGGGCAGCTAGAGAGGCCTTTAGGGGACAAATTTGAAGTCAGTGGGGCGAACCGTTCCGGAGTTAGGGTGTGCCGCATGAGACAGACAGACAGAGTGCATTCGTACTGCGTTCGTAGATACTGTAGATGACCATGATGTATCATAACTGACTGCATCAGAGACACACTTAAAGAGGATGGATGGACGACGTACAGAAAGGGCAAGACAGGGAGAAACAAGGTTGAGAGATGCAGTGAAACAAGCTGGAGTTAATCAGGGCAGTGAGCGATGCCAGCCAGGATAATTGGGTTGGACGGGTTGAAGGAGGGGGGGCACATCCTCCAAGCAGAGAACACGCTGCTCACTTTGCTGCTGTATGGTGCATTAATGACGCCTGCACAGAGGCCATCGCGCCACGAACGGCCAACGCACGACCAGTGCCAATACGATTATCAGGATGCTGGACATCAACATGACAGTGAGAGAGGGTAAAAAACTCGTCTCGGGGGGTTAAAAAACAGAGTGCATTCTGGGAAAATGGGCCAAGAACATGAACGCGAATGGTGGTCCGTGGCTGAATAAATAGTGAGTCCTCATATCAAAAAGGCTGAAAACCTCTGCCTTAGATGTTGCATTTGTACAATGTAACAAATATGGAATCAAAATGCAATAATGTTGAAACGGTTTCAGGGTTCGACAATATAATTGGCCCGCTGGCCCCCGATGGTTTCAAAACCCCTTCGGACCACCAAATGGTGCCACTCACTGGCCCGGTGGGCCAGTATAGAAAAATACCTCTTAAAAATAAATTAATAATAAATACAATTTTATTTCACAATATATATAGAGAGAGATTTTTTTTTTCAACTTCATTTATATTTCGTTTATTAGCACAAAAAACAACCGCATTTACGTTATGTGATCTCAAACCCAAGTCGCCTGTTGTGTGCGCACTGCGCACCACCGTCTGCATGGAACAGTGGCTACGCAGAGCTATACAGCTGACTTGGCTGGCTCTCGTGTAAGCCCGCTCCCCGTTCACCTACAGCGCACTACTGAAGAGATGCAGCTACTTGTTCCCGTTCTAAAATGTTCTTAAAACCCCCGCCCCCATCTCACAACCGAGCATAGACCGGCATAGCTCACAAAACACTTATTAATACTATCATTACTATAGCGTATGGTGTTTGCAGACCTCCTCATTTCTGCCTGACGCGCAACATGCCCTCAGCTCAGCATCTCGCATGTCACAATGCGACAGCAGTCCTCCACCTCAAAATATGTTTAATTCTGCCATACACAGCCTATGTGCAACGATTGTTCAGACTGCATTTTCTCTCACACGTTGTCCTGTATCTAGGCCTACGTGTTGCACTGCGCATTGTATAAGCACTTACCATACTGAATCCAAGCGTCTGTCAACAGCGCATTGACCACGCGCTCCGATCGAAAAAAGTTTTGAGATTGCAAATGTCCCTTTCTCACTCTGTTTTCAAGCGATTGCTTTAATCCCGACTTGTCAATACAGTTTATATTTTATATATTTTATATTCCATTGGGTATAGGTATACGTTTTTATATGACTTCAAACTATATGAAGAGAGATAGCCTATATGTCGTCCTTTGTATCTGCGCAGCTTAGAGACACAGGTGCGCTGCGTGTAGGCTATAATTGCTAGGGGCTTTCCCAGTGCATTGGATTGATTTGAAAAACTGATCACCATGTATTCTATAAGGCAAAACCTCAATCGAACGAATATACTGTACATGATTGAGGCTATATATTACAATGTTTTAAAATATATGAAACCAAATGTACCCTTACGGGTCCATTTGGTTTCATGTTTACACTCTCAAGAGTTAAAATATTCATCTAAATTAACCCTACACAATTAGAGAATGTAGAAGATGAATTGTCACTTTTTGCTGTTACTGTTTGCCTGTTTTGTTTGCAAAAGTCCAGCCTGGAATTGTGGACAAAAACAAAAGAAATCTTTAGTTTTGGGATCTGTGGGGCTAAAATGTCACCAAATGGTGGTCCTTGGCTCAAATGCTGGATTAGTGGGCCCTGTTATCAAAAAGGTTGGAAACCACTGCTTGTAATGTATCACAGTTATTTGTTTATTAGCTGCAGTAGAAAAGTACAGTTTATAATATGGTGCATGTATGCCAGCATAAGCCCATTGTTAGCCTTTACTAGCCCTGGATCACTATCTAATGCTCTCTATTTTATAGATATTTATTTGATATACTGTATATTTGTCCTGAACAGTGAAAAAATACAAGTATTGCTTTTTTGTCCAAGAAGGGGCAGAGAGAATTAATGCTTCATGTATATTAAAATGTTATGTTTGATCAAATACATTTAAGGCTGTAGAAATGTATAACTACTTGTTATGATTATTTATATATTATGTTGGATGCTGGCATTCTTTCACCCCTTGCTTTAATTATTTTAAGCATTATGCATTGTAGGGTCAGCTTGCTGAGCGGTCTGCCGGTTTTGACCCCCGTGAAAGAGTGTTGTTATTACTTGAATGATCAGCATTAATAAGTGCTATTGAATCGAAAGTGGTCTTTTTTTGCAAACTATGGGGATCGATTACCTGGGCCAGTGGTTATAGTTGTGGGGCCAGTGATCCTTAAAAGCCACTGGCCCGAAGGGCCAGTGGCAAATTTCCCTTATTGTCTATCCCTGGGTTTTATGAAACCCGCTTTCAGGCTAGTGCAGTAGAGCATGGTCTTTGCCTTTACTCTTAGAACCGTCCTGTTGGTCATATCATGATGTGCCATTATATAGGGAGACCACTATAGAAACATTTTCCACAAAAAGGAAGGGAGGAAGTAAACAAGGCTGCTCTACGGTAGTAGTAGCATTGATGTGTGAGCTCTCGTTCCAATCGGTGCATTTTGCCTGCAATGCAGTCAAAAATCACCATAAGGATCTAAATGAAGGGTGCTTTTCACAAACAAATGGATTACTTCAAGAAAACAAGCAAGGAATTTTTTTAATTGTGATTGGATCCCTATGGAGAGGAGCAGGAGGACATTATGGGATACAAGACGAACGTTACTTGCCTACAAGCTTATACAAAGGGACACACAAAGGGAGTGCTGCACCCTATCGTTGCACCACTCAAAGATCTGTTGATGGTTCAAAATTAACAAGTTTGTTGGAAGAAATGGTGACATGGCCGTGGGAGCAGAGCCAGTCTCCTCTGGCCACAGTGTGTTCTACCATAATTAGCTGTCAAAAACATGCACAGCTGCACACAGAGAGACAAGAGGCTACTAATTGAATTAGAAACGCTCTCCAGTTTGATCTGCTATAGTTACAACCAACCCACAGATATGAGCTGTCCGTCCCATAGACGATGCTTACATTTAAATTGCAACATTAAAGGGTCAGTGTTCCTGGGATAATGGGTATATTGTTCACTCTCTGTGAATCTGTTTTCTGAATAAGAACCAGCATTTTAGTCAATATGTGTGCCATCCGTGAAGCCTCCTTTATTAACTCACTGGCCGACCAATTGTTCCTGAAAATAATTACTTATTAGTTACTTAATAATATAATTAATTAATGTGTGGATTTGGTAACGTTATACATAGTCTGGTAATGTATATTTTCCACACCCTATCTTCTTTTTTTCTCTTTGTGTACCTACTGTATATTCAAACCTGGAAATGGCTAAAAGCCAATGCCATATACTGTACTTGTGTAGAAACCCTAGATACGGGGCGTCAACATAACATCAAATAGACAAAACCAGAGGCATCTAGTAGAAGAGTTGCGCCATTGAGGGTTGCGACACAGAAAACATGCATTAAATTGATTTAATTGAGTAGGCATTTCTGCCTACATTTCCACCATGAAGACCATTATTGAAATGTATGCTGTGAAACTGGTTCATTTGGTTTTCATTTCACACTCAAGAGTTAAAGATCTGTTAAAGGCCTAGTTCAGTTTTTTGAAGTTAAGTTGTATGAAATATGAATATACTGTAGTGGTGTCAACTGATGTCTTTTAGCCTGTCTTTGTACCTTTTCATTCCCATCTCTGTCCTGCTGCCGGTGCGCTCTATTCTTCCTGTTTCATCGTCTCTATACGTCTCGTCTGAGTTCTTCTATCTGTATTTACCCTCCAATCTAGCTGTCAAAGAGACTTCACCGTTCTATGAATCCATTTTCTTTGCCTTGGTTGGTGTTTTCATTTCATAAAAGGCTGTGGATCTATTCGTTTAGTCGGTGCTGCACGAACCGAATACTCACACACAACCTCCACCGTGTCTGTCTGTTCAAAGACATGTTTTTTTCTGAATTGACAAATGAAAGGAATTCAAACGAATGAGCGTCGGCGGCCTCGACAAAGTGGGAGATTCAGTTTATCAGACAATAATAAGCCGAACCTCCGGCGATGACTGGCATGTTTCTGAAATGGATCAAAGCCCATGTTGACATTTAATGTGCAGTGACGTGGGTTTAACTTGTGGTTTAGGTTTTGAGAGAGGGGTGAATGGCAAGCTTAACGTTTTATTTTATTTTTAGGGCCCACTGTATTATTGATGGACAGAGAACGTTGAGGTGGCTGGGCTTGGACCTGCTTGGACCCTGGTTGAACCCAGAGGATGCTATCTGTCAGTCTGACAGGTTCAGATTAAAAGGACCAGTGAATTGAAAAATACATTTTTCACACCTTTGGACCACACCTGTGGTCATTATATGGCCATACCCGACAATGCATGCCAAAAAAGAGAACATTTTCACTTTTGTGTATTTTTAAATCAATACTACGTAAAAAAAAAAACATTTTAATCCCTTATTACTTCCTGTAAATGAAAATAAAAAATAAAATAAAGCCAATAGAAATTAAGCTGACCTGTTTTTGTTTTCATTCCTGAATTGTTTTCCACAAACACAGGTGGATTGATGGGTTGATTACATTCAGAAATACTTGTTTTTTAATCCCATTTTGGCTTCCAGACAGTGTATTACTGGCTTTAAACACATTCTCTGGTGGAAATAAGCCACATAGCAGTAAAGTGTCAGAGCCTAGTGACTATCATCAGGTGGGATACATAATTAGAAAAGACGCATAACGGTCGCGACCGTTTGCATAACAGTCGAGAGTTAAGTTTAGGTTTATGCATAGGTTTTACTGAGGATATGTTTAGGGTTATGGGTTAGTATTTAAAACGGTCAACTGTTATGCCAAACAGTCGCAATTGTTATGCAAAACAGTCGTGACGGTTATAAAACCACCTTAGACGCATCCAATATATGTATATGGGGGAGACTGCAGAGACCAGCAGAGCCAGGATATTGCAATAAAGAAAACGCTTCAGAGAACCACTATTTTTTCCTTTATCGACCAAGTGAAAACATTGTGCCGTGTTTTTCTTTTTAATCTTTGTTCCACCAACGCATCTCACGAAGCTGTTATTCAAGTGTGCAAGAGGCTTATAATTAAACACGTTATCACCAAAAGCGTGGGGAATTCAATTCTGGTATTCAATTTTGGCCCAACCGAATGCTGTAATTGAATAGCTCTGTCTAATTAATAGCCTAATTAAACAACATAAATAAAGCAAATAACAGTCACGGGGAGTTTTCCGTTCTCATTCGTGGGGCGACAACCTGTCAAAACAGATTCTGCTCTCCTACGAAACAAACCATTACACCTCCTCTCTTCCAACCACCCACACACCTCTACCTCAGAACACCTTGCTTCATCACTTCTCCACATAATCTGCAAGCGTGCCTGGCTGCTTCCCTGCACGTGTGTGTGTGTGTGCGTGCGTGCGTGCGTGCGTGCGTGCGTGCGTGTGTGTGTGTGTGTGTGTGTGCTGGGTCAATAAGGTCACAATCCAGGTGGCGTCTCAACTGGTGGCGTGTTCCGCAGGATGTTGCATCTCAACACGATAGGCCTACATGCACGACACGTGCACGAGCACACACAGACAGAATACACCAACACACACACAGAGAACACAGGAAACACAAACTGCTATCCCTACAAAACAATCATTGCTTATCAAATTACCTACTGATCGAATGATCGTTTGTTAGCCTCACACATCTCACTGCCTTTGTGTTTGACAAACAGACTGCAGCACTCACTGACCTGCATACAGTATGTAGTTGTTATGGCGAGGGGACGGTGTCCAGTGCAGGGTGACTAATGCAAGTAATTCATTCTTTACACCAGGGGTTTTCAATCTTTTTGATGCCAGGGACCACCATTTATTCAGAATTTGAGCCACGGACCACCACTTGAGGACATTTTAGCCCCACAGATCCCAAAACTAAAGATTTCTTTTGCTTTTTTCCAAATCCTAGTTGTGGGGTAATTCAGATGATGAATATTCTAACTCTTGAGAGTGTAAAAATGAAACCAAATGGACCCGCCAGGGTCCATTTGGTTTCATTTTTACATTCTCAAGAGTTACATTTGGTTAAACAACTTAGCTGGGGACCATCTGGAACCCTCTCAGGGACCACTGGTGGTCCCCGGACCACCTGTTGAAAACCCCTGCTTTACACTTTACAGCTACTGTGTTTTCAGTAGTATTTATCCACATTACATAATGTTGTTGTTTTTAGCCACTGTATTATGTATGGTTGCACAGAGGAGGAGTTGACTGACACTGCAGGGTGCGCGTCTGGACAGAGTAGAGTGGCTAAAAACAGCAATGGCCGCCAATGCTAGGCTAATACTGCATCTGTAGCTTTCTGGAGACCATTTGAGATCCGTGGGGAAATAAAAAAAATGTTAGCTACGGATATTATTCTGTTACTTGGACAACTACAGTGAAAATGCACTCTACCAGGTAGGTTACTATGGCAAGAGAGGTCAATTGGGGGGGGGGGGGTGTTTTGGTCTGGAATTCCTTTTTAACCAATCAACTGTCAAACCCGGCTTCCAGTGACATCATCATTGGGGAATCCAAGCTAATGTGGCTAATTAGCTAATATGACTAATATGGAAGAATCCAAGCTAATAGAAACTGATGTCACTAGAAGACGGGTGTCTGAACTGCCCACACCCCCCCTGTGAGACCCAGATGGAGTAGAACAAAAAGAATAGTGGTATTTTATCATGTAGCCTACATTAGTCAGGACTTATTATATGAAGATACGTTGAAAAGTGGTCCTTTAATTAAAATAAATGATAATCAGACATTGTGATAATAACAGTTCATGTCTGTTCCCTGAGATAGGCGACCTCTAGCTTCATGCGTCAATACCGTTTAAAATCGCCTGGGTATGACAGACGCTAATGTCGCATAATCATGAACGATGAAACGATTAACATGGTCCTTTATCGACTTCTATGTGCGGCTGTGTGCACTCATGCATGTGTGTGTGTGTGTGTGTGTGTGTGTGTGTGTGTGTGTGTGTGTGTGTGTGTGTGTGTGTGTGTGTGCCAGCACGAAAGTGCCCTAGCGAGTGTGCCCTAGTGGTAAGGGCATTTTACCAATCTGGGAACTAAATTTAAACTTACGAAGAAATGTCTTCTAACATGTACAAAATGTTGAAATTCAACTGTGGGAAACCTCATTAAAGGTCAGATCAAAATCGGGGTACTAGTCACAATTATAGAAGGAGAAACATGCAAAATGTCATGCTTTATGTAGCATGTGATATGTCTAACTAGGTGGTTTTCATGATGCTAAATCCATTCCAAGCATTAGTTTTTCATGGGCATTAGTGGTTTGTTTGAGGAAAAAAAAACACTGGTGCACGCTTGTTTGAACACCATCCGTTCAGAAACAGTGTGGTGGTGTAACATGTGACATTACATGAATGCAAGTAAAGCAGGCTCTGTCCAGACTGATTTGCAAAGTGACACCTCAAAAGTGCGTAACGCAGCGAATCAGGCTGGAAGCCAGGCTAGATTTTCCACATCTCTCCCTTATTATTATAGTGGGGAGTGGCAGTGGGGATGATGGGTAGAGGTGGAGGTGCTCCTGGGCTGTGAGAATAGTCAGTCAAACAGTAGCTAATGAGCCCTGCTGGAAGTTTGCAGCATGGAGGTGAGAACACACTCAGACAGGCTGCACACACACACACACACACACACACACACACACACACACACACACACACACACACACACGCACACACACACACACACACACACACACACACACACACACACACACACACACACACACACACACACACACACACACACACACACACACACACACACACACACGTCTCCCTCACTCATCCACACATTTCTATTATTACAGCCTATAACCTCTTTCATATAGATCAGTTTTCAACCTTTTTGACACCAGGGCCCACTATTTATTCAGAATTTGAGCCACAGATCACCATTCCATGACATTTTATCCCCACAGACCCCAAACTATAGATTTCTTTTCCTTTGTTCACAATCCTACGCTGGATTTGGGAAACAAATACAGTCGAACATACAGATCAAAATTACCATTAATCTTCTTCATTCTCTAATTGTGTAGACCCACATGGGTCTATTTGGTTTAATTTTTATGCTCTCAAAGACTTACATCTGGTTAACTGCTTTCCATCATTTAGCCTGGGGACCACCTCAAGGACCACTGGTGGTCCCCGGACCACTGGTTGAAAACCACTGCTATAGCAAGGCTTGGCACTAAGACTTGCCCGCTTGCCCGGGGCAAGTAAAAAAATGGTGGTGCAAGTGAAGACTGCTACCTGGTTGCCCGATCGGGCAAGTATGCAACTTATTGCGCTTTTGTCCACAATTCCAGGCTGGATTTGGGACACAAAACAGGCAAATTAACACACAGATAAAAATGACCATTAATCTTGTACATACTCTAGTTGTGTAGAATTGGGCTAATTAAGATGATGAATTTTAACTCTTGAGAGTGTAAAAATGAAACCAAATGGACCCGCAAGGGTCCATTTGGTTTCATTTTTTACGTTCTCAAGAGTTACATCTGGTTAACCAACTTAGCTGGGGACCACCTGGAACCCTCTCAGGGACCACGTGTTGAAAACCCCTGGTTTAAAGCACCCAAGTAGGAAGTAAACTTAAATGCAAAATTTACAAATTATATTTTTTGGGGGCAAGTGACCATGACCTGAGGGCAAGTAGAACCTGACTTGCACTTGCCCGATGGGCAAGTGCCTCGGAGACCTTAGTGTCAACCCCTGTATAGAATCATCCATCCCTGCTCCCAGTGTTGGGAAAGTTCTCTTTTTTTATGAATTAGTTCAGTTCACAGTTCACACATTTAAAAGCAAACGATTTCCGTTCATAGCTCCTCATTCAACAAATTCAAATTCCAATTGATTGCAACCCATAGCCATAGCCATATACCACCACAGACTTTATTCCTATTGGGAATGAAGTCCAGACCTAAAAAGTGGATAATACATCCTTTTCCTCTTTAGTATGGGTCTATTTGTGAAAGCTTTTGTTTGTACGTTTCTATGGTTAAGGCTCTCACAGCCTACGCATCGCCGCGGGCTGAAAATAGAGCAGACGTACGGGTGGATGCAACACGCTGTGAGCTCGTAGATCTGCTCTATTTTCAACACGAAACAGGTTCCAACACATCACTCACAGTGTGTGTTGGACAAGAGTTTATTAATTAACTGATTGTGTGTTTTAGCATCAGGGGATTTCGCCTGGAAGGCTCACTCTTGAACAAAATTGAAGCGAGAAAAGTGACGTTCAACTCACACCAGAATTGAACCAGCTCAGAATGCCATTCTTCAAGCAGAAATATAGAACAGTTCCGTCTACCCAAAATATAACCGCGTTGTTCATGAACGATCGTTCTTTGAGTGCGCTCGGGTACAACACGGCCTCGTCCTCCTCCTCTCCAGTCTCGTGCACACGCCGTGCGTTGCATTCTGTTGTATGCTCTGCATCACGTGAGCACGCCACGCGGCGATACGTATGAAAGGTTAAAAAGGTTACACGTCCACGTTCACGCATGGCCTCACACATTTACTCCAACTAATCACTCATTCATACATTCCCCCACCGCCCCGGGGCCCCCCACATTGGATCCTCTTTGTGGTATCCATCTGCTATCATCTCTCACCCTTCTCTTCTTCCTTCCTGCCCTTTACCCCCCTTCTCTTCCCTGCCCTTTCTTGGCTCCTCTCTATCAGTATATTCCTAACCATGCACTTCCCCACCAAAGAAGAAAGGCTGTATGGATTGCATTTTTATAGCGCTTTTCCAAGTGCTCAAAGCGGTTTACAATGGTCCATTCATTCATACATTCATACATTGGGAGGTGAAGCGGCAAGCAGTCGATGTTCAGTGTCCTCACTTCCCACATTCACACACCAATGGTGGCCAGCTCACACCCACCAACTCATTGGAGGCACTTTATGCGTTCAGTGTCTTGCCCAAGGACACTTCGACATGTAGACAGGAGGAGCTGGGATTCAAACCGCCGACCCACGGATCATTGGACGACCTGAGCCACAGCCTGGTGTGTGTTCCAAGTTCGCCACTGTGTGTGGTATGTGAAATCATCAATCCATCTTCACCCACTTGAATGAATGAATGAAACCTTTATTTGTCCCCGTAGGGAAATTCGTAGTTGGGTCATGGGGGCAACAAGCTCCACCAGAGAACCCCAGATTTTCCTCTGCAACATCAGTGCTGATAATGCACTGCACTACTGGCCAACAGAGCTTTGGGCACCGTCAGCGCAATCACAGCATCAACAAATGGACCTGATACAATTTAACGCATACTTTAGTCGGACAGATGGGGAGAGAGATGACAGATAGGAGGAATAAATGGGTTGGTAGTAGCAGCCTGGATGGATTGATCCACATCGAGCGTTCCATGAGGAATGAGATGTGGAGAGAGAGAGAGCAGAGAGGGAAACTGGAGACGTAGGAGAGGTAAGGAGAGGTTTGATTATACTTTTTTGTGGTGCCGTACACACACACACACACACACTCACACATACACACACAAGAGATGGGATTTGTGGCTCTTTTAGGGGAGCCGGATACCTTGGAGCCGTTCAAAGAGCCATTCAAAAAACTGTCTCAGTGTATATATACTGTATACAGGGTATGATCCTAGATGCAGGAGGACAATTCAGACGACGCAGCCTACTCTCTGAGCGCCCTGAGTCTGGCCTTCGATTGTTAACCTATAATTTGCTTCAGTGCCAAGATGTATTTATCCAATGAGAGTCAGAGTTGGGGGTTGGTCTAAAGACAAATCCGCACAGATGCAGCTGATTGGCCAGCAGCCCCGTCACTCAACAGTGCAACAGTTACGGTGTCAAACAACAAACACGGCGGCCGCAACTGTGGCGAATCACAACCATATCAATCTGTCCATTAAACCGACCTATTATAAATTGTTCACATGCTATGGCTGTGTTTGTTTGGTTAGGAAATGGGCTAGCCCATTATCCACATGAAGGACAACGTCTGCTTTATTTGGCATGAACCAACCCTCTCCCCCCTGAAATGGCTCAAACAGTGGGAAATGTCACCATCAAGCTTCAGGAAGCTGAGCTTGAGTCTGATAATCAGGCTAGATGATCCCCTCCTTCTGCCTCTCAGCTTTCCCACTTTGCTGACGACGAGACAGAACAAGAACAGTTAAATCTCTCACACCCAGATTGATTTTCTAAGCATTACCTTCCCCCACTCGCTAAATAATAATTCAAAAAGAAAACATCGACTGTCTCGCTGGCACTCAGCCCCAGTCTGAGATTGAGCCATGAATCGTGTTCAGCCTCTCTACGGTGAAGAGATTGGCATTAAATAAGGCCAGGGATGAAAACAGTCGACATTACAGTTTTTCTTTTCTGCAAGGCAAAGCGAACGAGGTCCAAATCTGCACTTGAATAGACTTAATTATAATCAGGGGGAGAAGCAGGGATGATGCAGAGGCATGGGGGCTGGAACAGGATGATGTGGATGGATAGATGAATATAGAACACTAAGAATAATAAACAAGTATTTAAAAAATTAAACAAAACTTTCTATCTTTCTTAATACCAGTGAGATGAAAGACTCTGTTGCAACTTCAACAACAAATAATGGTTATTATTATTATTATTATTATTATTATTGATGCCTACTTGCCTATAAGTCCTGTACAAGATATAAATCTTGTAAAGAATTGTATGGGGATGAAGCCGCCCCCATAACATTCTCAGTTAAATTCTGGCGCAAAGCGACACAGGTGATGAAGCTGCCCTCAAGCCATTTTCACCTGCCCCCCCAATCAGGAAATAGGGACTTTAAGCTGTACGACGGCAAGTCTTTACTACAGGAACAGGAACTCGATCTGTGCTCAATAGATAAACATGCTTTCCGCAGCAGCCTTTCCTACTACGGCAGAACCTACACTTTAACACCTGTTTGACATACGCTGCATAGACGCGTCTCCATGGTAACCTATTGCCGTTGCAGATGGTTGTGTGCTTAATGAGTATTTTGACAGCCACGGTGATTGTGCCATAGCAGCCGTACTTCCTGTAAGGGGTGCCGTTCTGAAAATAAGGCAGCTTAAAGACCATAATGTTACATCCGGTCCTGGGCGTGATGTAATGATTGCAAAGGCACATTACAAGATATGGCCATGGTATTATTGCCAGATGATCTCATGTGTTCATGACCTTTGACCAACAAAGTGCAACATAAGATGAGATGCTAGGAGTCCATATGTCACAGAGATGTGACATATGGAGGAGGAGCGTTATGGCTTCCTGTTTTCGTGATTTGATGTAATTCCAGAGATGACATCCGCCATGCACTCACCTCTTTCTTGGGATCAGGCCAGGTCATTGGACGGGGTCAGTGGTTGGATCAGTTGATAAATCAATCTGCTGGGCCTGGAACAAACAGGGACGTTTTCATTAGGAATATACTTAGCGTACCTTTGACCTGACATTGTAGATTCTACAAATCTGACATTGTAGATTCTACAAAACGATTTGTGCTGCATTCTAACAACTTCCCCCCAAAATAGTTGGTGTTCACAACTATGAGCCGTGATCACCTGCTATTTTTCAATAAATTTAGAGCAACAAAAGTACAGTACAGAATGGTTTAAAGGGTGGGCGGGGGGAAGCAGTGAGGAGGGAGGCAAAGGGCTGTTTTTGTGGACATTTCTGGTACTGCATCCAGATATAGCACACTAGGAAAATATTAGTGTTTGTTTAGGCTACAGGGCATATAAAAAGGTATTAAAAGGCAACTTTTAAATGATACTCGCGGGCAGGTGGGCGCGTGTGTGCAAATTGTGGCACAATTTGCATGCCAAACTAGTGGAGACAAATATGTATTTAGGTTCATGCTCAAATGCCCCCTCCCATAGCTAAAATCCTTAATACTAAAGAAAGAAAGGAATGTAAAACAATTGACACCCATCTTTTACTTTTTCTAATAACAAACTAAAAAAAAATCAACCTAGGTTGAAAAAAACAAAGTTGTTCTTTAAAATCACAGAAGGTCACATATAAGTAAGCCAGGGCGCGGCGTTTTGTGAGCTTGTAGACCTGCTATCTTTGTACATATCATATTATGTTTCCACCATTCAGCACGTTAGGAAAAAGCTATGAAAGAAACTCTGTGACTGATTCTCCAGTACATGTTTATAGCAATCAACTATTGGATAGCCAACATGACATTTAAATAGCCTATAAACATGAAACGATGAAATGTCACGTTGACACAAAGATAATGAGAGAATCCATTTCACTGTCGGAAAGAAAATTTAGATGAAATACCATTAATCGCCTTATTAATAATTTAAAAAAGTTCACAGGAAGAATAATTTATCTTTAGTATGCACAGTTAGTGAGGGAAAATAAAGTTTTATTTCATGTTATAAACCGGTTAGAGTAATATGCTGATGCAACCATTGCTCACCGAAATGCTGTTAAAGGATGTGGAAAACACACTGTACTGAAATATTGTTTGAGGACAGGCGTACGGAAGACAGAGATAGTATTACACAAAGAGGATCCCGGATTGCCGAGTTGAACAGGGCCTTCAGAACTCCCAGCACCACACACACACACACACACACACACACACACACACACACACACACACACACACACACACACACACACACACACACACACACACACACACACACACACACACACACACACACACACACCCAAGGCATGTTAGCATGAGGCTATATGACAAAAAAGTATCCCAAATAAATTCCAAGATGTTCCAAAAATGAATTAAAATTATTAGGAAACAACTCACTGGTTCGACAGGTGTTACATATTCATTATAGTGGAGTCATAATCTGAGGTTTTGTGACCATCCTCTCGGAAGGATGGTTTGATGATTGATTTGACATCTTTGGACCCTTTATAAAAGATTTAGCCTCCATGTCCCTCGCAAAAATCCCAGCATTTTTTGCTAGAGGCCCAAAATCGAAAATGTCTGCCCAGAAATGTGGTTTCTCCTTCATTTATCCTTCATAACTTGAAATGCATTGATTTTACGCCCCATAAATGTATTGAACGCTAATACAAAGTTGGATATTGCGGACAATTTGGTACCAAGTACATGTCTGTATCTCCTACGGTTCCCGAGATACAGCATATA
This sequence comes from Benthosema pterotum, assembly GCA_039105355.1. Classification (NCBI taxonomy): domain Eukaryota; kingdom Metazoa; phylum Chordata; class Actinopteri; order Myctophiformes; family Myctophidae; genus Benthosema; species Benthosema pterotum. The sequence goes on from CM076977.1 coordinate 36,168,061, forward strand.
GGTACTTTCACAGAATGAGGAGAGCAAGACATTTGTAACATTTGTTCTTAAGTCAATCAAATGGTGATACAGGCATGAAAATTGGTACACACACTCTTCAAACCCCACTATTTCTAAAAGTACTGCGTACCCTGCAAAATTACAAGATGGAAGCCCCCAAAATCCAAGATGTCCGTCTAAAAATGTGGTTTTTCATTCATAACTCAAAATACAAAGATTTTACGCCCCATAAATGTATTGAACGTTAATATAAAGTTGGGCATTACGGACATTTTGATACCAAGTACATGTCTGTATGTACTACGGTTCTTGAGTTATAACATATTGGGAGTGATGAGGCACCACAAGGGTAACCTTTTGGCATGTTTCACTCTTTTACTCAAAGATCCCTTTATGACCATATCTACTATTTTCAGGAAACGGACCTACATGTGTCTGCTATCATAAACCACTTCAAGTTTTTCAATTGATGAAACGGTTCGGAAGTTATTAAACCAAATGTGAATGCTTTTCCGGTGTTACATTTGCTGCGTATATTTGGCTAGGATAAGCCATGCAGAAATGTCTTGTCTGTGCATCACACTGACTCTGTGCTTCACAATAAGTGTATATGTGAAGCGGACGCACCAAGTGTGGCATGTGTGATAGTGTAATGGTATAATGGGCTAATAGGTGTAATAGTGTAATATATGCAATAGTGTAATAGGGCTAATAGTGTAATATCTGTCCATTAGGGTAATAATGTAATGGTGTAATATATGCATAGTGGTATAGTGTAATAGGTAATATGTGTAATAGGGTGGTATGTGTAATAGTGTAATAGGGTAATATGTGTAATAGTGTCATAGTGTAACATGTGTAATAGTGTAATATGTAATAAGTGTAATAGGCTATAACTGTAATATCTGTCCATTAGGGTAGTAGTGTAATAGTGAAATATATGCAATAGCAGTATAGTGTAATATGGTAGTATGTGTAATAGTGTCATAGTGTAACATGTGTAATAGTGTAATATGTAATAAGTGTAATAGGCTAATAAGTGTAATAGTGTAATATTAAAGGTCACATATTACACTATTACACATGTTACACTATGACACTATTACACATACTACCATATTACACTATACTGCTATTGCATATATTACACTATTACACTACTACCCTAATGCACAAATATTACACTATTACACTTATTACCCTATTACACTTATTACATATTGCACTATTACACATGTTACACTATGACACTATTACACATACTACCATATTACACTATACTGCTATTGCATATATTTCACTATTACACTACTACCCTAATGGACAGATATTACAGTTATAGCCTATTACACTTATTACATATTACACTATTACACATGTTACACTATGACACTATTACACATATTACCCTATTACACTATTACACATACCACCCTATTACACATATTACCTATTACACTATACCACTATGCATATATTACACCATTACATTATTACCCTAATGCACAGATATTACACTATTAGCCCTATTACACTATTGCATATATTACACTATTACACCTATTAGCCCATTATACCATTACACTATCACCCATGCCACACTTGGTGCGTCCGCTTCACATATACACTTATTGTGAAGCACAGAGTCAGTGTGATGCACAGACAAGACATTTCTGCATGGCTTATCCTAGCCAAATATACGCAGCAAATGTAACACCGGAAAAGCATTTACATTTGGTTTAATAACTTCCGAACCGTTTCATCAATTGAAAAACTTGAAGTGGTTTATGATAGCAGACACATGTAGGTCCGTTTCCTGAAAATAGTAGATATGGTCATAAAGGGATCTTTGAGTAAAAGAGTGAAACATGCCAAAATGTTACCCTTGTGGTGCCTCATGACTCCCAATATGTTATAACTCAAGAACCGTAGTACATACAGACATGTACTTGGTATCAAAATGTCCGTAATGCCCAACTTTATATTAACGTTCAATACATTTATGGGGCTTAAAATCTTTGTATTTTGAGTTATGAATGAAAAACCACATTTTTGGACGGACATCTTGGATTTTGGGGGCTTCCATCTTGTAATTTTGCAGGGTACGCAGTACTTTTAGAAATAGTGGGGTTTGAAGAATGTGTGTACCAATTTTCATGCCTGTATCACCATTTGATTGACTTAAGAATAAATGTTACAAATGTCTTGCTCTCCTCATTCTGTGAAAGTACCTATATGCTGTATCTCGGGAACCGTAGGAGATACAGACATGTACTTGGTACCAAATTGTCCGCAATACCCAACTTTGTATTAGTGTTCAATACATTTATGGGGCGTAAAATCAATGCATTTCAAGTTATGAAGGATAAATGAAGGAGAAACCACATTTCTGGGCAGACATTTTCGATTTTGGGCCTCTAGCAAAAAATGCTGGGATTTTTGCGAGGGACATGGAGGCTAAATCTTTTATAAAGGGTCCAAAGATGTCAAATCAATCATCAAACCATCCTTCCGAGAGGATGGTCACAAAACCTCAGATTATGACTCCACTATTATAGTGTCAGCCCCTTACCCAGGAGGCCTTAGCCCTGTGTCTGATCGCTGGTTAGACTGGCATATTTGCCAATACGATTTGCCAATACGCTAATCAGTGGCGAAAGTGGTTTCAAGTTTTTGCCGGCGCTATCAGAAATACATCTGCGATGCCCCTGTGGATGGGCCACTTTCCGTCTTACCAGAGCTGAGCTCCCGTGTGTCCCCACCCACTTTCACCATTGCCGATAGTAACAAAAATACTGATACCAATACAGTATTTACTGCCAATGCCATGACAGACAAGGGCTTATCCGATACTTTTTCTGACACCGATACAGTATCGGGACATCCCTAGTAAGAAGAAAAACGTATACCTTGAGAAATTCTAGCCTGGAAACCAGCCACAAGAATGTGGAAGAATATTAGTCTGGCCATGCCAGGCGAGAGCAATTTCTGTAATGAACCTAAGCTTCCTGGATGAGGCATTTACAGTGAGTGAGCCAATGCTGCACTACTCTACAGCAGATTGCAGACAGAATGAAACAGCCCAATAAAACATTCTGTGGGACACCACATCGAGATTAGTTGTTTTCTGGAGGCGCTTCACAGAAGTGTTAGTAGCATCCCGGGGCACCTTATTATACCCTCCTTTTCCCCTTCTGTGGTATTACTAGTGTGGTTGCCATAGACTAGTGTTATTGTTGCTCTTTCTCCTCTATTATTTTTATTTCACCCATTTTTGCTGTAAAACTTCTCTCCCACATCTTTTGGTTGCGCACGCTTAACTGTTTCCGCACCAAACACAAGGATTACATATTATGTGTCTATGCCACTACTTTCACATTCGAAAGCCTTGTTTTGAAGCACCAGATCTCCGAAACCGGATGTACGATGATGTAATTGTGTTCCTGGTGTGTTGAAGGTCCAAGTGCACATTATGCATATCTGTGTCTTGCTCTGAATGCTTATGGTTTTCCAGGTATGATCATTTACTTTTGCACTCTCTATGAGGCACTGCGATGTGAAGACATGCATTTTGAAGTAGGCAACATTGATTTAACTTTGGCCATGCAAAGATAAATCAATAGGCAGGTGGCTTTGCAAATTGGTCCATCATGGTCTAACTGCCTTGTGCACAAAATCACAAAGGCCCTCGCCAGAAAGGTGCCGATTACTTTTTTCCTAATATGTTCGGTAGTTTTTTTTTTTTTTTTTACTGTCCCTAGCGGCCGAACGATAAGGCCGACTGAATAGATGTGCATGTGTTGCATAATGCTCACTTAAACTACTATCTAGTTTGCCAATTTCTAACCTTCCTACAGTAGTCTGTGATTAAAGAAAAAAAAAGCCCAAAACTAAAATGCTGTCTGTTTTTAAGATGTTTTGGCCTTTATTTCTGGAACAGAAAGTCTAATCTGTTTAGTTCAAACCTTGTTACACTTGCAAATGCGCTAAGTCGGTACAACACACAGATCTCCATATGTGGAGCTGACTATCAACACCTGGATCTCCACCTACATACAGTATGAAGATCACAACACTGACCCCATCAAGCCCTGGATTGCCAGCCAGGCATACATGCTCTGCTCTGATGAACAGTCAGCCGTTCCGTGACAGTAGAAAGGTTGGGGAGCCCTGCTCTATAGAGCATCTGACCTCTGTGACACCAGATGAATAGTTTAACTCCTGCTGTCTCACTAGTGATGATGGTGCAGTGCTGAGTGTGCACGGGGGTGTCACACCGTGTCTCCCTTCTTTCCATCTCACCTCCATCTACAGTAGTTTATTCCCCTCCTTCCCAATAGGATCCATCTTCTTCAGATCCAGCCCTGACAGCCAGTATATCTCTGTCACTCTTCAGCTCCCACTATGTCCTTAATAGGCTGTAATGCACTGTAGCATGCGTGCGTGCGTGCGTGCGTGCGTGTGCATGCATGCGCGTGTGTGCATGCGTGCGCGTGTGTGAGGCCCTATGCAGTGTCTGTATGTATTTGAGTCCTCCTTCTGTTACTAGCACAGTCGTTTGAAAAAAAAACTATAAGTCTCTGTAAAATATAATTCCCCCACCTTTTCCCCTCTTTGTGTATTTTTCTTTTCCATTTTACCTCCACTAAGATTTGTGGTAGCAAATATTAACACGTGTCTAAATGATTTGATGAAATGAACATGGTGGCCGCTATTCTAAACAATTAGAATCACTAAAAAGGAACCCTGGCTAAGGAGACAAATATGGATAAATACATTATAATTGGAAACCAGCTCAGTGGCCTTGTGGTTAGAGTGTCTGCCCTGAGACTGGGAGGTCGGGGTTCGATTCCCGGCCGGGTCATACCAAAGACTCTAAAAATGGGACCCAATGCCTCCCTGCTTGGCACTCAGCATCAAGGGATGGATTGGGGGTAAGTCCCTGCGATATACTAGCGTCATGTCCAGGGGGTGTACTTGTACATCAAGCTGCCTCACGCTACAGAAACAGGAGATAGGCTCCTGACCTATATGGGCCTCAATGGCTCAGCCAGGCCTCCTGACATCATGGCCTGGCAAGGCTACTTACTACTTTACTTACATTATAATTGTACATTATACATCTATAACTAGAATTGAACATTTAACACAGAATAAGCCCTTTAGTTTAAAAATAGTTCATGTTTTTATCCCAAGGGGGGCAGCATTTTACTGTGCCTGTCACATGGCCTGTCATAGGGATGACGTCACAGGAGATCTGTAGTATAGTACAGCTAATGGAACGTTCCATGATTACCCAGCATTGCAACGTAAAGCATCGATGTATAGACACTGCTCTGTTTGTTATGACAATGGCGACCCCCACTGGTGAAATAAAGGACTGCAAAACAAACAGGATGAACTATAGGTGGAAAAAATATGTAGTTGTTTGATGTATTCCATTACTTCTACTGCAGAGCAATCTCTTGTGATGTCATCCCTATGAGAGGCCATGTGACATCCACCGACAGCGCCCCCAGGCTTGAAGCAACGGGCCTTGGTGGCGAAAAGTGGAAGTGCAGCCCTATAATGGAAGTGAACGGGCTTCATGACGTCACAGGTGTCATGGCGGCACACTGGTGACCACCAAAATTTGGTGTCCGGAAGTTGCCTCCAATGTTATTCCAATGGGAACTTCCGGCAGTCTTCCGGGTGCTTCAAAGCGCCCCTGAGCAACTTGTATTGAAATGAACGGCAAGGGGGCGGGGCTATCGCTCCTGTCCGCTCTCTATATTTATAACTCTATGATGAGAGGTCATGTGACAGGCACAGTAAAATGGTGCTACCCTTGGGATAAAAACATTAACTATTTTTAAACTAAAGAGCTTATTCTGTGTGTTTTAAATGTTCAATTCTAGTTATAGAGGGCAAGTATAATGTATTTATCCATATTTGTCTCATTAGCCAGAGTTCCTTTCAATGGTGTCATAAACTCATAGTTATCAGTACTGACTTGTGCTTGAAGTGTACTGTAAATCTGCTAGCCTGGCTAAAGCCAGGCTGAATCAGCTGACAGCCTTTTTTTCGGTCTGGCTTTATGCAGGCTATAACTCCATGCTGTTAATAATAAAAAATTAAATCAATCAAAGCAGCTCGATCTGTCAACTTCGCCAATCACCAGCATACTTAAAATGTGACTCTCACCTTTGCAGTGTCCCTGGGCCTAAATAACTGTGTATGCGTGTGTGAATGCATGCATTCAACACATTTCTGCTTGAGAAGTGTTGTTGAGTGTGAAGGACAGATGAGTTGAACTGAGGAGAGAGAGAGAGAGAGAGAGAGAGAGAGAGAGAGAGAGAGAGAGAGAGAGAGAGAGAGAGTCTGTACCAGACTCCACCACTCTAAATCGAAGCCCCAAGAGCCTATAATAGTGTGATCATCTGGAAAGGGATGGATGGGACAAGGAAAGAAGGAAGGATAAATGAGGCTTCTGGTAGCAATAGTACAACTTAGATGGCACTCTGTCTTGCACACACACACACACACACACACACACACACACACACACACACACACACACACACACACACACACACACACACACACACACACACACACACACACACACACACACACACACACACACACACACACACACACACACACACACACACACACACACACCTCGTGTCTATTTCGGTCCGTCTTTCAGCATGCCTGCATTGATGATCTGCATAATGCAAACACCCCTGCGTTTGGACAACGTCCCACTACGCCATTAGCTAGCCTCCGAGAAGTCGTTTGATTCTGTGTCGGGACATCCCTGCAGCGATCGGAATGGGTGGAGTGCATTCAAGTGCAAGAAAACCCCTTTTGCAGTATCATATCCGAATAAAACGTGAGGGTACAGTCTATATCCAGAAAGCTACAGATGACTTGCCTGCATGGCTCCAGCCCTGAAGCGACACCTTAAAGAATACCACAGCAGCCGAATGGCCGACGACAGCCCTGTCACTCAGTGTGTCAAACAACAAACATGGCACCTCCCTACTGCGATGAAACGTGACCGTATCTGGCTATTAAACCAACCCATGATAGTTTCTTTAAAGGTGCGTCGGATTTGATAAACATCATTATCTGACATATTTTACTGCTTTTGTTCACATGCTAGAGACACTCGCCAACTGTGTTTGTTTGGTTAGAAACCGGGCTAGCACATTAGCAACATGAATGACAACAGCGTTGTCTGCTTTCCCAATATTCTGACTGGTTGGTATGAACCAATCACCGAAGACGGTTTCTTTGACCACTATCCATAAACTGCAGTTGTGGGGAAGGCTTTCAGACTGAATAACAAAGTGCATAACACAGTACAAGTGGGGTGGCAGTGGCTCAGGGGCAGAGTCACCGCAAGGTTGCTGGTTCAAACTTGGCCTCCCCCAGTTAGTGTCGATGTGTCCCTGAGCAAGACACTTAACTCCTAATGAGCCCTTCTCAAAAAACCCACCCCAAGGGTGGGGTTTGCTTACTGTCCAATGCCTATGCCTATACCTAGACTTTAGCAACTGTTGCTATCAAGCTCTCCCCTTCTAACGTGCCTATTGGACAAGGCCACATTGGGGAGGGACTTAGCGAAGGGCTCATTGCTTTTGATGTGCTGGTCAGTACCTTGCATGGTTTCTTCTGCCATTGGTGTGTGAATAGGATGCACCATCTACATGCACGTAAAGCCCCTTGGATAAAGGTGCTATATAAATGCACTACTTACCATTTACAAGTATTGTTGTACACCTGTGTATTTCTACCATTTTCCAGCCCAAGTCCTGCTGTCTGAACACCATGAATAATTCAGGGATCCCCCTCCCCACGCCTGGTCCCGGCGGACCCCCTACAACAGTAGCCAGGCAGCTTTAAGAGATGTTTAATGGAGAAGGCCCTGTGGCATGGCTGCGGCTGAAGCAGAGGATTGTTTAGCGATTCTATGCCTCCGGCTAGCTGAACGCTATATTCACTGCCATGTTTACGTGGCTGAACTTTTATTCCCCCCATCGCTTCATGGACGACTTCTCTCTCCTCTCTCACCCGCATAGCGTTCACCTGTTCTCTGTCACATGTGTGTAAAGCATGTCAACTTGACGGACATGACAGCCCTGGGCTGCAGGTCCTCCAGGCCCTCCCATGTCTCCCCCCTGAGACCGTCTTTATACTTCAGTCACCTCGTCCTCCGCTCTGTCACATCGTCTGCCTGCTGTCTGTTCACCTAATAGAGTGCTTTTCAAACTTTTTGATCCCAGGGCCCACTATTTATTCAGCAGTTGAGTCACAGACCACCACTTGATGACATTTTCACCCCACAGACCATTGACCAAATGACCATTCATCTTCTAAATTCTCTAATTGTGTGGTGCTATTTCAGATGATGAACTCTTGAGAGCATAAACATGAATCATTTTACACTCTCAAGAGTTACATCTGGTTGACCAACATCCTTTAGCTGGGGACCACCTGGAACCCTCTCAAGGACCACTGGTGGCCCCCAGACCACTGGTTAAAAACCGACTGACCTAGTAGAGCGTCACAGACTGTCTTGGCCCACTGTCAGAATGGCGAGCGCATTTAATTTAAGTACATTTCATTTCAGTCTTGTTTTCACTTTCACATACCATGTAACCACTGTCCATCTTGAAATATATCTGGTGAAAAGACAGTTTATAATTTTAGTAATTTGTGTGATTTTGAGTGATTTGTTTTACTTTTGTTTTGTACTCTGTGACTTACAAATGGAGCACTTAGGATCAAATACCACTTAGGATCCTATGGTGTAAATAAAATGCTGCTGCTGCTTCAAAGGGATTGTCAATAATTCAGAAATAAGTGGTTTATTTAAAGAGAAATAATGTCCATGTCTGTGCAGTTGGAAATAGCTACAGTATGATGGAATTAGACCCACAAAATCCTATAAACATCCAAGCTGTAGTTATATACCGTGTATATATAATTACAGTAACAGTGTTGTTTAGTTTTTTTTGTCTCTTTCTTTTTTAATGAAGCTTATGACTTTCACTTCACTACTAGACTACGTTTCAAAGAAAAGTATTGTAGCTTTTAAAACGCACAACATTTCTAAGATGTGGTTCCTGAACCCCACCCTTTGGGGCAAAGTTTAGTCACTGTCCAAATACCAAATACCAATGCAAATAGTTTAGCAACTGTTGCCATGCAGGTCATAAGCTCTCCTGGTCAAGGTCTATTCGACAAGGTCAGATTAGGGCTGTTGTTCATGCCGTACTGGATTTAGCCTCTCTAAAGTTATTTAAATGTTATGTTTTTACTGCTTTATCGCACATGTTTAATTGGACATGCCTCAATTACCCAACTCTCGTTGGGTAATTGAGGATTTACTGAACCACACTTTAACATGACAACGTGACAAACGCATGGAATTTATAAGGAGGGCATCAGAAGCTACAGTCAACTTTCCAGTAAGAACACTTTTACAGTACATTTGGGTGGAAGAGATTAAAGCAGGTGATGTTGTAGCGAGTTTAGAAGAACATTGAGGCGCATGCATGCACACATGCGCGCGCACACACACACACACACACGCACGCACGCACACACGCACACACACACACACACGTGTCCGTGTCGCATTGGAAAAACGGTAGGGGTTGAAAATAATGTCCGTTTGCTCCTTATTGTGGTCCGTTGCTGCTGCTGCTCTACACTCAGCGAACAATGCATGCATGGTTCATTACACAGTGGATCGAAATTTTGATTGATGGGACTCGTTAAGGGACCCGTTCATTAAAAAAAATGATGGAACCAGTCGGGACCCGCAATCTCAGACCTGGGTCTGAAATGGACCCGGGTCCGAGTCCCAACCCTAGTCAAGATGTTAATTTATAACCGCATGTTGTCCAATTTCCATACTCGACTTCTGTCCCTCAAATACACAGTTTGGATGCCACCCTAATAGTCACCCTATTAGAAGTCGATCATAGCTGTCCCGAATGGAATATCAAGAGTGATCCAGATTTTTTATTGAGTGACCCTAGGGTTAATAACTTATGGTAATGAGCCAAAAATGTGATGCAACCAGTTATATTGCTACCATGGGGCCAATTTGAGAAATGTCAGTGCCTGAGTTTATCACAGACAGACAGACAGACAGACAGACAGACAGACAGACAGACAGACAGACAGACAGACAGACAGACAGACAGACAGACAGACAGACAGACAGACAGACAGACAGACAGACACACACACACACACACACACACACACACAACTAAACGGACATGGGCAAAAAAAGAAAAATCAATATTTAGGAGACATAACCATTTAAGCCCTATTAAAAAATAATAAATCACACACCCATGTGAAGTGAGAGGTGCAACTCCACGTGGGGTGCCCTAGGGGGTCCCGCAGGAGTTCCAGACCCCTGTGAACATGCCAGCGAACTGCCCTGCCCCCGGAACAGAGTGTTAATGTGGGGACCCAGGGACGGGCACACATACAGTACAGTAGCTCCCTAAATCAGTGGTTTTCACACCAGGGACCACCGTTTATTCAGCATTTGAGCCACGGACCACCATTTGATTACATTTTCACCCCAAAGACGTAAAACTAAAGAATTCTTTTAGTTTTGTTTACAATTCCTGGCTTGATTTTGCAAACAAGACGGTGTAGACTTCTTTATCAAGTAGTGCTGATTCAGATGATATATTTTGATATATTTTAACTCTTGAGAGTGTAAAAATAAAAAACACCAACTTGATGATGTCATCAAGTTGTGTTTCACCATGTTAATGATTTTTTTTCAGACCTCCATTTCTAGGAAACAGAATCGGGGGGTCGTTTTTATCATGTCCATACCGCATCTCTAAAGTACAACGTATATTAATGACATAGTAAAATACTGAAATTGTCTGGAATACCCCTTTAAATGCAAAATGCTGCAGTTCAGTCTTGAGACTTCTGGTATTGCCATGGAAATACTAAATGGCACATTCATGGTCTGTAAAGGGCAGTTGTTTTACAGACTGGTAAAAAGCCCCTCTCTGTGGTCTATACAGTATGTACTGTATGTTGTGGTGCTGTGCACGTCCCCAGACTCTCACCTCATCATTCTCTTGGTCAGGCTGTCTCCAGAGTCATTCACTGAGGGGGGATTACAGGCTGATCCAGGGTCTAAGGCAGTTAAATACAATGGACTCAGCTGTCTCAACATGGCTCAGGATCAACACACCTTCCCTGCGCTAATCGATGCTTTCGTCCTCAGTTATCTCTCCTATACTGACTGTACCTCGTAGCAGCTTGTTTTCTCTTTGTCATGCATCTGCCACTGTTGCCAAGGTGTGTTGGGGGGAGGTAGAAACTCCCCCCGACACACACACGTCTTCTGATTTAGAAATAGAGTTTTAATGGGAAACGATGAAATGGTGAGAGAGAGCGAGAGAGAGAGAGAGAGAGAGCACTGAGAGCCACCCTGCACAGACCTATCTGTTCAAAGTAGGATTTTCAAGTCTGGGTGCGGTACTGCAATTGCTGTCGTGATGAAAAGAGAGCTCAGCCAAGAAGTCAAAGCTACTCTGTCTACAAAGCAATCTGCATCCCTATCCCTATCTCACCTCTGGTCATAAAGTCTGACCCAAAGAATAACGTCGCAAATGCAAGTGGCCCTGAAATGAGCTTGCTCCGACGGCGGCTGGCATCTCCCTTAAGAGTACCGCATTGCTCCTGAACTGTTAAAGAAGAATTCCATCCCAGAAGGATTGCAGTTGATCGTATTTCCAAACAAGTGGTGCAGTTGTTATTTTGTGGGGAAAAAAACTCCTTATTGCATGTCTCTCCTACCCCACGATAAGCTTAGAATGGTGGCTATGGGTTGTTGTTTAAATTCACCTATTTCCTCATTCCAAAATGCATTGATTTGATATTTATTGGTTCAGCAGTGGTTCAGCCATAAGCCGTGGGCCACGCCCCCACACTTTGACACAGCTGTACTACACTACTGAACCGAAAGTGAAAGTGTCAACACACTACTGACATGGTGGGGAGAGAATATATAGCAAGAAATTGCTTTTTGGAGTGATGGAAATAGGTGAATTTGAACCACATCCCCATTCTAAGCTTATTTTGGGGAAGGGGGAACAAACTGAACCACTTTTTGGGAAATAAATCAACTGCAAATAAAGGTAAGAAAGCATTCTGGGGTGGAATTCTCCTTTAACGTTTCTGGCTAAAGATGAAGAGGGTGAGTGGCCATGCTAATCTTAGTCTATCCTTACAAATGGTGGTGAATGGTAAAACACAATGGTAAACCTGAGTGTTCACATCCTGTCTACCAGCCCGTAAATGGCGACAACACAAGCACTCATACTCTCATATACATTTTGGGAAAAGGGCGGCGGGTGCATGTTTTGCCGCTGGGATAGAAGACCAGCCGTATACTGGGTCATCACCACAGAGTTAATGACCCAAAAGCAGCCAGTCAAAGCAGAGTCCCAGCACGGAAGGCTGGAACAAAGGTCTGGACACAAAAGGAACCAAAATATACCAAAATGATGGAATAAAATGCCTCATTCCTTCTCAAAAAACTCACACTCTTTATACCGTCTTTCTGTATCCTACCATAGCACTTACAAAGGCTTCCCAGTATTTATTTTTTATTGTGTGGCAATATAATATTTGACATTATAATTGGCTAGCATAAGTTGGCAGGGGGCTATATAAACAACTGCAGCAAGCACACTTTTTTCAAAATTGTGACAACTCTAGTTATTATTATGAATATCAAGATTATTATGATGAGGAAAAAAAACAGTGGAAAAGCCTGTGTTTTGAAATCGAACGCTTATTTGAATGTCCACCCAAATAGGAAATTGATCCGAGACGTCACAAAGGAAAGCGATGTTGTGTTGTTACCGACGGATCTGCAGGGCCAGATATTGTTCGGATGGAGGGGGGGGTGAGCAACGCCTATTGTTGACCACTGGCTCAGAGGGAGACCACACAAAGGAGACACTTGCATGGTGCAAGCTGGCACCAACGGGCTCTATGCCAGGTTCTCAACCCTGTGACTGTGAAGCCCAGTTCCTGCCACTCTCAAATGAATGGAGCGACCACTGGAAACGTACTCTGAAACCAAACTGCACCAAGTGGCCTTTCCAAAGTAGCACGAAAAAGGAGACAAAACTAAATAAAAGGTACTGACTGTGGAACAATTCACGCTGGGAAATTATTGTTTATTTAGGGTTCCTAGGGTTTTACAAATAAGTGTACAGCAGCATGTCACAATGACTGAATTGCGACTCCAAAACCTGCCAAAACTCAAATTTATACAGCAAGCAAGCAGGCAGGCAGGCAGGCAGGCAGGCAGGCAGGCAGGCAGGCAGGCAGGCAGGCAGGCAGGCAGGCAGGCAGGCAGGCAGGCATTCTAATTCCTGACACTAGATTCTGGTTTCTGACATGAGATTCCGGCTTCTGACACGAGATTATAGTTCCTGAGCCTAGATTCCAGTATTTTAGTTTTCAGTTTTCTGTGTTTTGTGTCAGTAATGTATACAGTAATGCAAACTAGTCTTGGGCAATATACCGGTATTACCGTTTATTGCGATATTGGAAATCAATACCGAGTAATATCGTTGGGTCTATAAAAATATCGAATACCGAATATCGTCAAATACCGACATTATACTGTATTCTATTAAAATATGAGCAATGAGACTTTTAATTGTAAATAATTTTCATGTTACACACATGCCTAAAATAGCCCTTATTTGGGCTAGGCTTCTTGGAAACAATGTATTTCCAACTCCAGATTGTCCCTATTTAGGCTGCTTGAACAGCAGAGCGCTCAGTTTTTGACCCCTCAATGTCGCAATTCTGAGAACTAGGTGACTGGTGGAACGTGTCCGACTCTGATTGCACGCCATTGCCATCTAGTGGTCAATACCGGTAATATCGAATATCGAGCTAACACTTATCAATACCGATATTGAAACTTCAATACCGCCCAAGGATACACACAATTAATTACCTGCGGACCCCATCTAAAAGCATGGTGTTCTAGGGATCCCCCAGAAGCAAAGCATTTCAGTTAAACATGTTAATAAAAAATAATAATATTCAAAGAAAATAATATATTCAAAGATTTGCGATAAATTTTTACATTGTTTTTTTTTTAATATCAGACCTACAAGCTTGTAGCACACCACCGAGTGCCACGCTATGAGCTTGAAGGTCTAATAATTTCAATAGCTAAAGCATAACGATGCTTAAAACACCAAAAGGCGTTCCCTTACAGAATAAATAAAGTCACCATACAAGCAGAACATTATGCTTGCTCACGCTGAGAAACAGGGAGAACACCCTGTGGAGCCTACCTGGATTGATTGTGCATATATTTGGCGTTCCACGCATTCATGCATGCATGAAATGAAGGAATGGCATTGTTCCTGTTAGCATAAATTATTGAAAACGTGCCCATGTTAACAAATCATTCCTATATGCATCTACAGTATGCCATTAATTTGCAGAAATACTCCACTGCATGTCATTGTGAACTGTGAATGCACAGCACTACTGCATGCCGGTCTGTGTGTGTGCGTGCGCGCGTGTGCGTACACACACACACACACACACACACACACACACACACACACACACACACACACACACACACACACACACACACACACACACACACACACACACACACACACACACCATGGAGAGTGGAGGTTAGCTGTGTGTCCACTGTTGTATAATAGATGCTAGCGTTGCCAGATCTTGTGAGAGAAAAAGGGCAGATGGGTATACGAAAAGAAACTCAAAGGAAGTGCCTACAGGTTGCATGATTGATCTCACGCACGCACGCACACGCGCACACGCAGCAAAATGTTAATATAGTGCAAAAAAGTGTTCTACTTTTGTGAGCTTGTAGATCTGATATTTTCAAAACCTCTAAAAGTGGAAAAAAAAAAAAAATCTAATGCTAGTTCTTGCCTGTTACCCCAAATTATGTATTGTGTAGGTGATGCAATGCAATAGACCACATTACTGATTGGGATCCATTATTAAGCAATAATTTGTTAAATGCTCAAAAGGTAGATTGCGATTTACCAGTAGATCACAAAGGCTGTACAGGTAGACCACATGACCTGGCTCTAAGATTATACACTTATTTATATATTTATCTGCCATGTGAATAAGGGGCTTTACAGAAGGGCAGTAACACTTGCGCCTTCTAGTTCATTTTCAACGGGACTGGAGTTTCTCAGAAAACACTGTGTGATAAAGCAAGCGTACGACGGCGTGCGTTATCGCACGGCGTCCAGTGTTTGTTGCGCACATGCTCGCTTCGTACACACGCACCGCACGCTTGTTTGATTTTAGAAGTCAATCCTTTTCTCGCTACGCGATTCTCGTCTGTCGGCACTGAGCGGCACAGTGGAATCACCATGGTAATGCGGGCATTTATCACTTCCCATCTGTAAAGCCCTTTAAGGTGACAGAATTCTGAACCCTTGAACAGCAAAACGCTGAGTGACGTTGACTAGGTTTAAGTACTGTAATTATGTATCCATTTTTGAACGCATTACAGTGGAGTGACTCATATAAGAAGGCACATTCGCCATTAAATGGCTTGGTTGGATACTATTGAAGGTTTAATGGTAAGTATGTCATTTCAGTATATCGAGCTGAAGGGAGCTAATAACAGCATTGAAATTCAAAGGCTCAGAACAACCTTCTGATTTCTTTTGTGCCATTTCCAACATTTCAGCCCTGTTAAGAGTCATTAACCCAACAATACCTCTCTGACCAACTTCGGTTGGAGTTGAGGTGGAGGGAGAGAGAGAGAGAGAAGAATAATCATTGTAAATAATGATTATTGACCTCAATGACCCCTGGAGGCTTCATTTGTCACGCACAAACATTTCCCTGCTGGGCATAATTCAGAGATCTAACGAACAGAGCTCATATAGGTAACATACCGTTGTTCCTCACAAGGAGATGCATACTGAACTGTATGTGCAATGACGTTTCCTGTCTGTATTAGGCCAAGCAGGGCATATAGTCTAGATGGAAAGGGGGGTCCACGCGCATATAGTGGTTTTTTTTTCGAAACCTGTTTTTTCTTAATCCTTGAAGGGTCTACTTTGAGATTCTGCCAGGTACCGAGAAAAAAAAATGTCCCAAGGGGTCCATTTTTAACCTTTTCTTACACATACCCCACCTAAATATGCAAATGAGGAGGCAAGAGAAAACAGCATAACTATTCACATAAACAACCTACAGGGACAAATAAACACATTTTTCCATACAATGTGGACCCGAGGAATACAGAAAAAATGGTGTTATGAAGATTCAAGCACATCTTGACTCTATTTAGGGTCAAAAACTGCACAAAAATAGCTGAAAATGTTCGGATCACATTTATATTTCTCTGTTTACTAAGTTCTTATGTGGATTTTGAAGTTCCATCTGTTATTTTCTTAATCCTTGAAGTGTGTAGTTTTAGATTCTGCCAGGTACTTGGCAAGAAAATGTCCCATGGGGTTCATTTTTAACCATTTTTACACATACCGCACCAAAATATGCAAATCAGGAGACAAGAGAAAACAGCATAACTATTGACTCAAACAACCTACAGGGACAAATGAACACATGTTTCCACACAATGTGAACCCGAGGAATTCAGAAAAAGTGGTATTATAAAGATCAAACGCATTTTGACTCTATTTTGGGTTAAAAACTGCACAAAACAGCTGAAAATGCTCGGATCACATCTATATTTCTGTATTTACTAACTTCTTAAGTGAATTTTGGTGTTCCAACTGTTATTTTCTTAATCATTGAAGTTTGTAGTTTTAGATTCTGCCAGGTACTTGGCAAGAAAATGTCCCTTGGGGTTCATTTTTAACCGTTTTCACACATACCCCACCAATGCAAATCAGGAGACAAGAGAAAACAGCATAACTATTGATTCAAACAACCTACAGAGACAAATGAACACATGTTTCCATACAATGTGGGCCTGAGGAATTCAGAAAAAGTGGTATTATAAAGATTCAAACGCATTTTGACACTAGTTTGGGTCAAAAACTGCACAAAAATGGCTGAAAATGCTCGGATCACATCTATATTTCTGTATTTATTAACTTCTAACTTTTTTGGTGTTCCAATACTTATTTTCTTAATCCTTGCAGGTGTATTTTAAGATTATGCCAGGTATCCGTCTAGAAAAATGTCCCATGGGCTTGATTTTAACCCTATCTTAGACAATCCTACCCAAACCCGAAAATGGGACGAAAGATAAAACAGCATAACTATTGACAATATCAAACTACAGGCACAAAGTGACATGTTTCCATATAATTCAGACCCAAGGAATACAAAGAAATTGTTATTATTATGATCAAGCACATGTTGACTATTACAGGACAAAACACCCCCCAAATACCTGAAAAATGCTTTCATTTTGCATTTCAATATTTTGCCGCATATGAAGGTGAAATAATGTCCCATGGGGTTCCTTTTGGGGTTCACTATTAAGGCTCGGTCACCTCGTTTTTTTAGGCTGGTCATTGGCAAATCCAGAGCAATCTACTACTGTAGTACATCTAAAGACCAATGTACTGTATCTATAGCAGGAGACCACTGTCAGGAAGTAGTTTTGCCAGGCCATGATGTCATGAGGCCCGGCTGAGACAGAGTCCCATATAGGTCATAATGGTTCCATAGAGGAGTGCATCTCCTCCTTTGTAGCATGAGACAGCTTGATATACAAGTACACCCCCTGGGCATGACGCTAGTATGTTGCAGGGACCCCCAATCCAACCCTTAATGTTGAGTACCAGTACCATGCAGGGAGGCATTGGGTCCCATTTAGAGTCTTTGGTATGACTGGGCCGGGAATCGAACCCCAACCTCCGAGTCTCAGGGCAGACACTCTACCCACAAGACCACTGAGCTGGTATTTTTGTATGCATAGACCATTACACAACATCTTTATGACCCCTGTACAGCTTTTATAATGTACGTACACTACTGCACTGTGTCTATAGACCACTCTAGTGCATCTGTGGTCCACTGTAGTGCATTCTTAAATGGCTCTAGAGCATCTCTAGACTACTGTAGTGCCTTTGCAGAGTAATGTAGTGCTTCTGTAGACCACTTTAGTGCAATTGTAGATTCTATAGCATTGTACAGATGTTGTACAGTGCTTTGCATAAGCACTATACCAGTTTACAGACCATGACAGAGCTCTACTGATTCAATATAGTGGTCTAGAGATGTTCTAGAACCAATAAGAATGCACAGTGGACCACAGATGCACTAGAGTGGTCTATAGACACAGTGCAGTAGTGTACGTACATATATAAAAGCAGTACAGGGGTCATAAAGATGCTGTGTAATGGTCTATGCATACAGAAATACCAGCTCAGTGGTCTTGTGGGTAGAGTGTCTGCCCTGAGACTCGGAGGTTGGGGTTCGATTCCCGGCCCAGTCATACCAAAGACTCTAAATGGGACCCAATGCCTCCCTGCATGGTACTGGTACTCAACATTAAGGGTTGGATTGGGGGTCCCTGCAACATACTAGCGTCATGCCCAGGGGGTGTACTTGTATATCAAGCTGTCTCATGCTACAAAGGAGGAGATGCACTCCTCTATGGAACCATTATGACCTATATGGGACTCTGTCTCAGCCGGGCCTCATGACATCATGGCCTGGCAAAACTACTTCCTGACAGTGGTCTCCTGCTATAGATACAGTACATTGGTCTTTAGATGTACTACAGTAGTAGATTGCTCTGGATTTGCCAATGACCAGCCTAAAAAAACGAGGTGACCGAGCCTTAATAGTGAACCCCAAAAGGAACCCCATGGGACATTATTTCACCTTCATATGCGGCAAAATATTGAAATGCAAAATCAAAGCATTTTTCAGGTATTTGGGGGGTGTTTTGTCCTGTAATAGTCAACATGTGCTTGAATCATAATAATAACAATTTCTTTGTATTCCTTGGGTCTGAATTATATGGAAACATGTCACTTTGTGCCTGTAGTTTGATATTGTCAATAGTTATGCTGTTTTATCTTTCGTCCCATTTTCGGGTTTGGGTAGGATTGTCTAAGATAGGGTTAAAATCAAGCCCATGGGACATTTTTCTAGACGGATACCTGGCATAATCTTAAAATACACCTGCAAGGATTAAGAAAATAAGTATTGGAACACCAAAAAGGTTAGAAGTTAATAAATACAGAAATATAGATGTGATCCGAGCATTTTCAGCCATTTTTGTGCAGTTTTTGACCCAAACTAGTGTCAAAATGCGTTTGAATCTTTATAATACCACTTTTTCTGAATTCCTCAGGCCCACATTGTATGGAAACATGTGTTCATTTGTCTCTGTAGGTTGTTTGAATCAATAGTTATGCTGTTTTCTCTTGTCTCCTGATTTGCATTGGTGGGGTATGTGTGAAAACGGTTAAAAATGAACCCCAAGGGACATTTTCTTGCCAAGTACCTGGCAGAATCTAAAACTACAAACTTCAATGATTAAGAAAATAACAGTTGGAACACCAAAATTCACTTAAGAAGTTAGTAAATACAGAAATATAGATGTGATCCGAGCATTTTCAGCTGTTTTGTGCAGTTTTTAACCCAAAATAGAGTCAAAATGCGTTTGATCTTTATAATACCACTTTTTCTGAATTCCTCGGGTTCACATTGTGTGGAAACATGTGTTCATTTGTCCCTGTAGGTTGTTTGAGTCAATAGTTATGCTGTTTTCTCTTGTCTCCTGATTTGCATATTTTGGTGCGGTATGTGTAAAAATGGTTAAAAATGAACCCCATGGGACATTTTCTTGCCAAGTACCTGGCAGAATCTAAAACTACACACTTCAAGGATTAAGAAAATAACAGATGGAACTTCAAAATCCACATAAGAACTTAGTAAACAGAGAAATATAAATGTGATCCGAACATTTTCAGCTATTTTTGTGCAGTTTTTGACCCTAAATAGAGTCAAGATGTGCTTGAATCTTCATAACACCATTTTTTCTGTATTCCTCGGGTCCACATTGTATGGAAAAATGTGTTTATTTGTCCCTGTAGGTTGTTTATGTGAATAGTTATGCTGTTTTCTCTTGCCTCCTCATTTGCATATTTAGGTGGGGTATGTGTAAGAAAAGGTTAAAAATGGACCCCCTGGGACATTTTTTTTTCTCGGTACCTGGCAGAATCTCAAAGTAGACCCTTCAAGGATTAAGAAAAAACAGGTTTCGGAAAAAAAACCACTATATGCGCGTGGACCCCCCTTTCCATCTAGACTAATAAGTTATAGGCTACCTGTTTAGTGTGTGTATGCTGCATGAAATACCATAAAACTCTATTTGGGGAGGATTATTTGTGTTACGGGCATTAACAGGTTAGTAGGGGATATCATTGGGCACCCTCTTGAACCTTTATCAGATGAAACCATCTTCAGCCAGAAATGAGCCTCCGGCTCCTGGACTAGTAGATCTTGTTGAGCTGGTCATTTTGAAAGAAGCTCACAAGTAAAAAGGTGTGTGCTCCGCTGGTCTACTAGCGCCCCATTGTGAACGCAGGCATGTTGAGTACCCCCAATGTTTTATGTTAGAAATGTTGAGGAGGGTTCCCCAGCATGTTAGAAATGTTGAGTAGGAATATATGTATAAAGGACAACCTATATACAGTAAAGGGGAAAAGTCAATATTTCATCATGCTTTATGTAGAGTGACATGTCTAACTAGGGAGTATAATGATTGCCCAAATGTGCTGACTAGGCACATTTTTGATGACTGGTATTGTTATTTTTAGCCCAACGACTGTTTTTTGAGCAAACCTAATGCTTGGAATTGATTCAACCATCATGAAAACACCCTAGTTAACCTTTTTAACCTTTAACCTTTTTTGCCTTCTATAGATAGTTAATGGTATGTTCACATGTTATGAAAAATTACAAAAAAAATGCTCAACATATGCAAGTTAGCATCTGGCAGTTTGCTGGGGACCTTTGGGCCCCTCAACATTTTTAACATAAAGCCTTGGTGTACTCAACATGCTTGGGTTTACATCCTGGCAAATGGACTATTTTGTTAAGGCCTATAGTACGTAATATCATGGTCAATGGCTGTGTGAAATGTGAGAGTGATTGATGCAGCCAGTAGTGGGGAGCAGTGTCAGTGTTTCAGACACTCTGCCAGACATTCTCACATTCACTCCTTCCTTCATTGATGACATTTGCTTATTTATAGTGACATTGGCTTGTGGTTTGCGTGGACATGGCAACCGTGACTAGGAGCTGCAACTGTGTGCCAGTCAGTTATCCTGCTCTAACAATGAGTGGCGGCCCGCTGTCCAGGCAGGCTGACCCTGCCTTTGACTGTGTCCTACTCTAAAAAAACAACAGCATTCTTCCCATCCACAAGGGGGGAAAAGACCTTTAGATCTGCCATTCAGGACTTAAGTTGGTCCATGCCTTAGCCCAGGAGGGTTTTCTATCGAGAAAATAAAATAAAAATAAACTGGCACACGATTTCAAAAAGGTTGCAGCTTAGGCGATTCAGTGTGCGTGCACTGCACATGTGCGCACAACGCAGACCACGCACCGATCGTTTAAACATAAACAACATCAAAATGCTCACTAACTGCATGAACTGCCCATTAGTCTAACCTCCTGCTAGTATAACTGTAATATACTTTCCTAGTATTCACCAGAATTATAATTCATTACATAACCAGAGACACGACCAGTGATTACAGCATGTAGGACATCATGATCATTTCATGTGATTGCAACAGTGAATCCGATGGAATGCCGTCACCATCATACTGTACCAATAATCCCAGTAAAGCGCCAACCAGAGAGCATTACAGTTAATCCTCTGCCTGCTAATGTATAGTAATGGAAAACATGGAGAATACAAGAAATCCCAAGCATAACATTAAAAAGGTATATACTTGTCTTGCGGTGATTATATTTAAGAACACTACCACAACAACGTACAGTATCACAGTATAACTGATGTCGGTTAATTAGTCTAGTCTAGTCTGATGTAGTATGTTTTTTTTATCTTTGGCATTCTCTGGATCCTCACTGTGTGATTCTAAATCAAACAAAGCCGATGGAAGTGAAGTAAAGTCTCACAATGCATCCCTAAGCCAAGAAAAATCCTTTGAGGAAATGACAGAAGCCGTGATAGAAAGTGGAATTGTAGTAAGTGTAGTAAGGCATACTGCAATATCACACAAGATTACTACTTTAAATCCATGTGAAAAATGGTTTAGATCAGCGCCGTACTTCAGATGCTAAACGTACACACACGCATGCACGGACGCACGCACGCACATTTCTTGCTGTGTGATGACATATAAGATCCTTTAAATGAAACACAACCATCCTACTAGGCTGCTACTGATATTGGAACTTAAAAGGTAATAGAGGAAACTTTAGAAACTTTAGTGTGCAAACACTGTTTATCTAAACAGCTTATGTTTAAAAACAGAATATAACTCCACCTCACCGCCACTCTATTATGAAACTGCTGGAGACTGCTGTGCTATGATTGGCTCAAACGCTGCCTCATCCCACACAACACACAGATTCTGCAACAACTGTAGACTATAATGCTTACCGTCGGTAACAACTTTCACACAAGGGCAATTTATAGTTAAAGTATGTTTAGACATTGTGGTCCTCATTTCAGTTATTCCCCTACCGATGCTAATGTGGCAGCCTTAGGATCATTAGGCTGCAGAGAATTAATCACAGGCATGCTAATTTTCGTCTGTCTGTCTGTCTGTCTGTGTGAATGCCTACTGTATGTGTGAAATAAAATGTCTGTGAACTAGGAGATCCATGGGTGCATGCATGCCTACTTGTTTATCTATATTTTATGCATGTGCATGCAGCAAGCATGTGTTTTGATTGAGTGTCATGGACTGGATTTGCAGACAGCGGCATGCTTGAATGTAATGAACAACTAACAAGATAATTGATGCTATCCAAACGAGAAGAGAGGGAGGGAGAGGAAAAAAATACTGAAAAGAAACCTTGGAGAAATGATTGTGCGGCGTACTGTATGCAGGGCGGATGTAACATTTCCCAATTGGGGGGCAGTAGAAAATGGTATGGGGGGCGGCTTCATCGCCTGTGTCGCTTCGCGCCACGGTCGATGAAGTTGCCCCCATAACAATTTCCGGTTGCAGGACTTATATTAGGCAAGTAAGCATCAATAATAACATCAGTTGTTGAGTTGAAGTTGTAACAGACATGCATAAACCTAAGGGTCTGACTCAGAGAGTTTTCTGTTTTCAATGATGAAATGGTGTTGGTTTAGTGGTGCCACAACTGTAGTTAGTTAGTTAGTAGCAGTTGTAGTGTTTCAAATCCTTTTAAATATAAGCACTTTAATTTAAAATATCTTGGGTTGTTTTGCATGCCATCATGTTTGGTGGGGTAGTCTGGGCATTTAGGGGGGGCATTGCCCACCTGTTAGACCAATCATATTTCATCTTGAAGTGACACGTACAGGTATCTGATTCAGGCTAGATTTGGCTGCCAGTGTAAAACCGGCCTAAAACCGATCAGGATTTGTTGAGACCCGAGTTGGCTTTGTACGCAGGGCTTGACATTAACACTTGCCCGCTTGCCCGGGGCAAGTAAAAAAAAATGGTCAGGCAAGTGAAGACTGCTACCTGGTTGCCCGAGCGGGCAAGTGTGTGTGACTTGTGTGCGCTATAACACAACATGGGACAATTTGTCTTGAGGTGGTTATTGCGCTCTGCCTCTGCATCTTTCCCTGCTTTCTAGCTACCTCTCCCATCTCTCTCCCAGGTCCATTTGGTTCCAAACTATCATTTTGCTGGGTCTGTGACCACTATGGGAACCACTGATTTACAAGTTGAATATTTATTGTAGCGGATTGTGAGATTTGTGACTTAAACAAAACAGTCTTTGACTGCGAAAGGAAATGTTTAAAGCACCAAGTAGAACGTAAACTTGAATGCAAAATTTACAATATATTTTGGGGGGCAAGTGACCATGACCTGAGGGCAAGTAGAACCTGACTTGCACTTGCCCGATGGGCAAGTGCCTCGGAGACCTTAGTGTCAACCCCTGCGGCGTGATCGTCTTTATGTGAATCATTTTCGAAAAGTCTATGAGGAAAATGAATGGGGAATCCATTTCTGGAACAAGGGCGACGTCACAAGAGGGGCAGGACTGCTCAGCTCTATAGAGGGAAACGCAAAGAGAGATTGACAGAGAGTGCAGGGGAGTGAGAGAGACACCTGAGTGACAGCCAGGGAAGGAAAACCATATAGGGACGGTAGGACGTCCGGCGCCTCCACCTCAACTAGACAGAATGAACACACCACACACACACACCACACACACACACACACACACACACCACGTCCTGCGCGGCTGTCTGTCTGCGACAACACGCGTTCAACCAGCAAATAGAAGGACAGCTGCTGGCACGCGCTTCCTGGATGGGAGCCAATGAAAAGCTGCGTAGGCAGGAGGAGCCAGAGGGTATTCTCCCTGTGTGTTATACTGACTGACCGCCGGGAGCATTCCCTGTGGAACAACAAACCTTTACAGCAGGGTATCCGGTCAGCACGTGTGTGTGTGTGTGTGTGTGTGTGTGTGTGTGTGTGTGTGTGTGTGTGTGTGTGTGTGTGTGTGTGTGTGTGTGTGTGTGTGTGTGTGTAGGTGTGTGTGTGTGTGTGTGTGTGTGTGTGTGTGTGTGTGTGTGTGTGTGTGTGTGTGTGCATGCGTGTGCGCACGCGCGTGTGTGTGTGTGTGCATGCGTGCGCACGTGTGTGTGAGAGAGATAGTAAGGCCTAGATTTTTGGCACTTCAGAAGTACTGTTTTTAATTCCATTCTGGCATCAAGACTGCAGTAAAGTGGCAGAGCTGAGCGACTATTGTAAACAAACAGTCCATAATATAGCTAAGCCGTGCCTCACTCTATGCCATCCCATCGACTGAAGGGATGCGGGCTCTGATTGGTTCAGAAACTCTCTGCGTCAGATAATCGGGTAGGATCCATAATAATAAGGGTAATAATAGTAAAAACACAATTTCAGGTATAAAATAAAACCACAGGGACACCATTTTTACTCTTTTTGGCTTGATCTCCTGCCATAACCTGACAAAATATTATTGCTGTATGCTCTACGGTGTGCTATTATATTTCATGTCATTTCCATTTGATCCTTGCTTTACGGAGGATCACACTAGGGGTAAAGGGGAACAACCTGGCAGCGGTGCTATGCTTCATTGACTTCAGGAAGGCCTTTGACTCAATCCAGAGGAATGATGTTGAGAATACTCAAGGTTTACAATGTTCCCCCAAAACCTGCTCCATCCGAGCCATTCAGAGCATGTACACGGGATCAGGAGAGATCAGGAACATTGCATGTCTTGCTAAACTGTTGCAAAAACATCTTTACAGAGAAGCTAGCCCTCAGCTGCACTATATAATACATAAGACCAGTGGTTTTCAACCTTTTTAATACCAGGGCCCCTATTTATTCAGAACCACCATTCAATGACGTTTTAGACCTCCAGACCCAAAACTAAAGACTTCTTTTGCTTTTGTCCACAATTCCAACCTGGATTTTGGAAACAAAACAAAACCAGACCATACAGACCAAAATGACCATTTCATCTACATTCTCTAGCTGTGTAGACTTGGGGCTAAATCAGATGATGAGTATCGCATAAGTCTTGAGTGTAAAATGAAACCAAATGGACCCGCAAGGGTCCATTTGGTTTCATTTTTACGCTCTCAAAGAGTCTGGTTAACCAACTGTCCATCATTTAGCCTGAGGAACACCTGGTATTCTCTCAAGAACCCCTGGTGTTCCCTGGACCAGTGGTTGAAACCCCCTGCATAGACCACACTCATATAAATTTACTTCAATACTGGAGCACACGCCAAGCGAACAACTTTCTCTCTTTCTGCCAACGCCAGACACATTTGTCAACGACAAAACCACCATACACATACACATTACTGTATATAAATAAGTGGTCTCTCACTCTCCGTTTTTTGCAAACACAGGTTATGATGTTATTAACCAAAACGCAGACTCTGCATGGCAGGCAGGTCCTCCTCCCTGAGCCAAGCTTGGCACATATTCAGGTATGTGTTACAAATCACTTTATACCAGTGGTTTTCAAACAGTGGTCCGGGGACCACCAGTGGTCCTTGAGAGGGTTCCAGGTAATCCCCTGCTAAATGATGGAAAGTCAGTTTAACCAGATGTAGGCTAACTCTTGGAGAGCGTAAACATGAAACCAAATGTGTTTCATGTTTACACTCACAAGAGTTAGAATGTTCATCATCTGAATTAACCCAAGTCTACATAACTAGAGAATATAGAAGATGAATGTTCTTGGTCATTTTTAATCTATGTTTGCCTGTTTTGTTTACCAAAACCAGCCTTTAGTTTTCTTTAGTTTTGTGGTCTGTGGGGCTAAAATGTCCTCAAACCATTGATTGATTTAGAGTTTGCAGAACATTTACAGTACATTTCAAGCACAGCTCGATACAAACAGTCACCAGAAAAAGCATTATACTTCTTCAGCAGGGCAAAATGCACCGCACGCAATTCAAAGACATTCAGAGACTCCTCAGAGATAAATTACAGAGGTTGAAGATTGTAACAAAACATCTTTTCCATGCCATGTGGTTGCAGAATCACGCCTGGGAAAATAAAGGTGCAGTTGTGCACATCTAATAGCTGCAATTTTATGGCTGAATCAGCACTGATATGGCTCTTTAACTTTTTTCACCGCTAGAATTGCCCTAACGATAGTTCAGCTCAGGGCAACATTCACTACCATTCTATTAAGTAGTAGAAGACAGCCGCCGTCTCAGATGCCCCAAAACAGCTGTTCTACTGCTGATCGCACGGATTGGATCATCGGTGTGTTTAGAAGCATTCACATTTTACACACGTGGGCACTAGGAGTCACTATCGATCCACTAAACACGGTGGCTTTGTTCATCTACTGCCATCTGAACTGGATTAACTCCGGACAAGAAATGCCTCAACAACAGCTTTTCTTTTCCTCAATGCATTATGTCTGAAGAGAAAGGCAAAACAACATTAAACAAGCACAACAACATTAAAGGTACAGTGACTCAACATTATTATGTGTATCATTAAAAGGTCCTCTAAAAGCATGTTAACGATGTATTCGGCGAGGATGCGCTTTGCATACCGGTAAGTGAAATGCAGTAAATACTTAGCGAGGAGCCAGTTAATTACCGCAGTAGAGAGTACGCACATTGGGAATCTGAGTGACTGAGTGGCAAAACAACTTGATCTCCAAAGAAATACACTGTTGTGGCAGCAGTTTGCATTCACTCTAAACACCGTGGAGAGAAAAAACAGCTTTTAAAGGACTTTTAGTTTAACAACATTTCATAAAATATACACAGAGCGAAGAAGGAAAATGAAATCACTTGTGTGAAGTGAGCAGCACTCTATACATATTACACCAGCATCATCATCATATCAAATATATATCACATTCCGTGCCAATCGGCCAATCAAAATCACCACTATGGGGTACACACAGACCCACAGAGCCGGGAGTATATACAGTAACAGGACGGCGAAAAATAATAATAATAATAATAACTTCAAGAATTGATGCATCATCAATTAAGTGGCAGCTGCTCTGTTATTGTTCTCCGACCTCTGAGACTTAGGATGTTTTTTGTATTGGCTATCTTGTCTCTCGGCAACCCTTCCATCTCCAAAGTCCCCATGTTTATCATGCAGCCTGCAGCTGCCAATAAGAGCAGTGCGGGGCTGAACACTGACACATGAGAGACGAGAACATTGAGAGGAGGACGACAGAAACGACGAGGGAGTTAAAGGTAAAGACAGACAGGAGACAGAAACAGATGAGTGAAGAAAAGCAAACGAAAAGGAGGCGAAAGGAGAGGACGGTTGTAATGAGAAAGTGAAAGTGAACAGAGGAGATGCAAGGGGGGGTGGGGGGGATGATGGGGAAACAGATGAGTGTTGGGCGACTGAGGGAAAACAGGACGGAGGAATTAGAAGAGAAAAGAATGAGATGAACACCTGACGAAAGAGAAGGGAGGACGTGTAGGGAAGGAGAGAGAGAGGTTGTATAAAGTACCTTTGGGATGTGATAGCGGTGTTATAACTGTTAGTCCTCCCCCATACGGGAGCTAACCATATCCGTCGACAACGCCATGGTAACCTCAGCCCCTACGGCGAAAAACCATGGCATTGTCCTGGACAGCCAGCTCTCATTCAAAACGCACATCTCAGCTGTCACCCGATCCTGTAGGTTCACAACATCAGATGGATTAGACCCTTCATCACCCAAGAGTCAGCCCAGCTTCAGACATATCAAACAAACAGACATATCAAATCTGGACTACTGTAACACCCTCCTTACTGGTCTACCAGCATGTGCAATTGATCCAAAATGCCGCGGCCCGCTTGGTTTTTAACCATATAAGAGTCTCACATGTCACTCTCCTTCTCTGTTCTCTCCATTGGTTCCCAGTCGCTGCACACAACAAAACCCTCATGCTTCATTCAAAGGTTTGACTCCACCACAACTTACTGGTCTCATAAAACCCTCCAAACCCTCCCATGCACTTCGATCAGCTGACACTGGAAAGTTGACAGTACCCCCACTAAAAGCGCCTGGACAACGCTCTATGCGCCCCAAGCTCTTCTCCCTCCTGGCTCCAAAACTATGGAATGCACTTCCCACTGCAATCAAAACCACAGACTCACTACCTACACTGTATCTTCTGCCGCAGTCTGAAAACACACCTCTTCAGACTCCATCTCAGCTCATAGCATTATATTACATACCAACCCATAGCACTTGCAGCAGTGACTTATAGAGGATGTCTAATGTATTACCATGTTTAATGCTTACACTGTATATTGTAAAGTGTATAGTAAATTATTCTTAAATTGTAAACTTTAATCTGTATAATGCATTACAATGTCTCTACTTGTAATGTAAGTCACTCTGAATTAAGAGCTTCTGTTAAATGCCTAGATTGTAAATTGTAAATTTCCCAGACTCCTGAAGTGCACCAGACCATGTCATCTTTTTTTTTTTTTGCAGGAGAAGCGAAACCATTTCCTAAAACCGTCCGACCAAAGCAACAGTCCCAACCGTTCTCTAAAACTGTTGGTCACGACCATTGCTAACCTATTTCAGTGGTGTCAACCTTTTTTTACAGCTGTCCCAGCAGTTTTGATTTAGAAAAAGGTCTTCCACACTCTAACTCTTTCATTTCTCAACCATTTCGGACTCAGGTCCGCTCACTGGATCTGGGCCCCACACCCTGTCCTCGTTTCTGTGGGTCTGGAAGTTCCTCACTTCACACAGAAGTGTTTTTACAGGTTTTTGTGCGGAAAATACTCCTGGCTTATACAAGCTGCACACACACACACACACACACACACACACACACACACACACACACACACACACACACACACACACACACACACACACACACACACACACACACACACACACACACACACACACACACACACACACACACACACACACACACACACACACACACACACAGGGCATTAATATAGCCCCTCTATAGCCCCTGGGACCGGGACTTGTCAATCTGACACTGAATATCTCAGGCCGTCTTTACACAGAAACAGGCTTCATTAAAAACGTAATCATTTATAGCCGTTTGTGGGGGTCCATGCAGACGAAGACAGCGTTTTCGTGAGGTGAAAACGCAACAAAGTGAAAACTCCTGGGAAAGGGGAAAAGTTGAAAACGCTCTGCATCTCCCGCTTTCATCTAAAGACCGTAAATATGCAAAACTCTGAAAATGACAAGATGTGGGACGTCCCATGGGACGTCCTAGCTCACAAATGGCTCACGTTATAAGAGGCATGCACAGTCAAGGACGAGAAAGTACACTATGTATTTTTTGCCATACTGCTGCCTGCGAGTTATGGTTGGTTTGTTTACATCTACGAGACTCCAGCTGCTAGGAGGAAGTAGAACTTGTTCTACACATGTGTGGCCGGTCTATATGGCAGTGCGGTCACGCCGACGCACGCCACCTAGTGACCAGGCATGCACATAACAGCATTTGCAGCCAGATTGCATCTTCATCTAAAGAGGGTAAATGACAGTGACCGTCTCCATGTAAAAGGGGCCTCAGTCTCATTGCTCAGAGCAGCTACAGACAAATCCATGGAGGGGAGCCCCAGGTGCCCATTACTGAGGCATACCATTAAAGGTGCAATGGAATGGCTCATTTGGGCATTTCATTTTGATGTTTCAACCTCTAGCGGGGAATCCAGAGACTCATACATACTCCAGGGTGAAGTGGGTTTAGATGAAAACTCTAATCTCACTTCGCCTGGAGTATGTTTGAGCTTTAGTTGCAGCAGAACCAATCAGAACACCACGTTCCTCCAAGCTATGCAACCTTCTGAGACGTTTTGAGACCCATGTGCAAGTGGCAGAGAGACGGGGAACAACACCAGTCCATTATTTCCAACCTATTTCCAAGGTACAAGTTGCTAAGCCGCAGTACTGTTTCAACACACAAGCACAGGTTTACAAAGATGTCCCCAAGCAAACAGCTAAAAAATAAGTGAGTATGGAAAGGCTCAACTTGTTTAACTTGGATAGGAATCAATGTAATGTAGATATAGGGCCCTAGAGTGTATATACGCATAGTTTATAGATTATTTTTAATAACTTTGATTCATTTAGTTTATGTATAGTATTTCGAGTATCAGACTAGTTCAAATACTGTACATTTGTTACTGTAAATCGCGTTTTGTAAATCATGTTCAATACTGCAGAGTCAGACAACTATGGTACCCGGAAATGGTGCATTTATATAGCGCCTTTATTCAAGGTGCTTTGCATAGTGCTGACAAACTGGGCATGGTATTTAAGCCCTCTCGTCTGCTCGCTGTTTCCTGCCTTCCTTCTGCATAATAGTTCCTGTTTGTTATGTGATGTTTGCTGCCGCCACCACCCCAGCACCACCGCTGTTCTCTATCTCCCAGCACTTAATGTCTAATGATGGTGTTTAATTGTGTGCCAAGCAGGCACTCAAGTCTAGACTTGAGTGTTTTCTCAAGTCTAGATGCATCCTCACCGGTGCCATGACATTAGTCCGAAGGTTGATCATACAACCTATTGTATATGTATTGCAGCCTGAGCCTGGGACGAGCCTCATTTGCCGTTGCAACATTCAACTTCTGATTGTTACCGGCGACCGAGTCTGGCCAGTGCCTGGTTGACTCGAATTTCCCTGACGTAATCTGTTGCGTAGTGCCGTTGTTTCTGATTTTATGTTGTTCCAACTGAGGTAAACTGTTTTTTTTTTTCAACCTTCATAAGCCACGCCCACTCGTGGAGAGAGGGGGGACATGTTCAGAATGACGGGACTTCGGAACTATGGCTAGGGCTGCACCCTTCTCACCTTCATCATCAGGGTTTGTGTTTCCACAAATATGCTGGCCATTCATCGTCAAAGGCGATGTTAGTGTGAGGACAATGTTTGTGTTTTCCTCAAAGGTGCACATAGGGAGGCTGGATTGAAGGCCTGGTGATGACAGGTTACAACCCCCCCTGGAGAGGAAATCATTAACAACCACCAACGCATTCTATTTCCATAGGAATGGAAATTGCGATTTGTAAGCCTGTGAACCTATTGGGGCACGTCGTGCAGTCAAATGGCTAAATTGGAACATATTATGTGATGCAGTTATAGTTTGAAGTCCCCAAGCTGCTCTAGTGAAGTTGCTTGGCAGCCAACACGCTGTTCCGGGGCAACTCCCATATGACCTTGTGTTAAATAGGGCAAGTGTGAAGCAGAGTGTGAAGCAAAAATAATACAATAAAAACATCCCCAGTAAAACGTTCCCATGTAACAATTAATCTCCTAGTGCAGCAACTTACTTTAAAGACAAACCATAGACCACCATACTGTAGGTAGACTATGCTCCCACTGCACACAAAATGAAGTGGAAACCGAGCTGCACTTCCTAACCATTTGACCACGTCGAGACATCAGAGACACATTCTGTCCTCTGTACCAAGACATCAGAGACACATACCGTCCACTGCACCAAGACATCAGAGACACATACTGTCCACTGTACCAAGACATCAGAGACACATACCGTCCACTGCACCAAGACATCAGAGACACATACTGTCCACTGCACCAAGACATCAGAGACACATACTGTCCACTGCACCAAGTCATCAGAGACACATACTGTCCACTGCACAAAGTCATCAGAGACACATACTGTCCACTGCACCAAGACATCAGAGACACACACTTTACACAGATTACAATCACCCACAGAGATTTTGAAAACAAGACCAATGACGAAAAACTCCCATTTCTGCTGGGTGAAGTACAACAATGTGCAAACACGGCAGCAGGATAGGAGAAGGTCAGAAGGATATCAAACGGAACACAACCACCCTAAAGATTAATCATTGTGTGTATTATTGCATCAAGTGAACTTGGTACATAGAAATTGATTTATGGAATATTCTGACTTTCAAATATACATACATTTATTTATTTTTTTCTCTTCATTGTTTGCATGGTTCTACTTTTTCCCTATTGATTGTATTGTTAACATTATGTTTTCTCATGCCAATACAGGCTTTGAATTGAAATCAAATTGAATTGAATTGATGAATCTGAATCCCCTTGATAAGACTAATAATAACAATTATCCCTAACCTCTACGTCGGGTATAAACTCAAGCATTAACAGAAGTATCACCGTGTGACACAGTGGAGAGCACATACAGCCGAAGGGCTCCGCTAAGAGGCAATAACATGTCAAGTGAAGGGCAGAAAATGGGATAATAGGATGGTAACAGGACAGGCGATAGACATGGAGAAATCTGAGAATGATAGGGGGAGGGGCAGAAGGGGTGCTTGAGAGATGGATGGAACTCATGAAAGAGAGAGGGAGGGAGAAAGTAGAAAACGAATGTGACATAAGGTATTTATAGTCTTTAGACGGGATGTGGAGAATGCGGACAGCAGAGAACGAGTGCCATTTGCACCACAGTGTTATTCCCTGATCGCTTGTGGGGCAGGTACTCTTTAGCTTCAGTCTGTGTCGATGTGTGTCGAGAGCTATAGATAGGGTTGAGAGAGAAAAAGAGAGAGAGAACTGCATTATGAACTAGGAAAGGTCTCCGAAGGAGGATGTGTTGATCTCATTACTATGGAGATAGTGTGGACCGATTTGCGCTATGTACTGTATGGATAAATTACGGTATGTACGAGTAAGGTGCAGAAATGTGTTTTTGTGTTTTTGTACCAAAACCGGCCTCATGGTGGCGCTATAACAGGCAGAAGTGACATTTCTTCCTCTGCCTATTGGGAATGGAAAGTCGCACGCTGTGTTATTGATTTTGTTGGAAATCCTGCAAACCCCGCAAACTTTGGAAAGCAGTCTTTGCGATCGCTGTGATGAGAATATGGGGACATGAACATGTCCATATCGATCACACAACTGTAAAGATAATGTATAGTGGTTTGCACAAAAATGCAGATAAAATAATATAAAGGAATGTGTTTCGCACAAATCGGCCTCATTGTGGCCCTATAACACACGATTTGGGACAGGGTGATTGATTGCCATCCAGGATGTGTGCACTGCAAAGTTTGGCATTGACCAGCACAACAGTGTCGGAGATTAGCTGCAACGCAGACCTATACGACACAAATTTCCCTCATGGAAATCTAATCAAAGATCACACAACCATAACGGGAAAATGCTATAATAATACATCATCACACAGGCTTACGCTATTATCAAATCCTGCCGTAGCACACATGCATGGAGAAGTGGGATGGCCATGATCTAATGAGCACAATAAAACAGGAGGATCCGGGATGTTAAAATTCAACTATTATGATGCGCTGCAGGGCAGGCACACAGCGAGCCGCCCTAGGACAGATATTTGACAGCTGAAGGGAAAGGGAATGCATGGAACAGGGGAGAACGTGAAGGGGAGCTGAGGGTGGTGTAGGGGTTGGCGGTGGTGGTGGTGGGGGGGTGTATAACGTATAGAGAGGTAGAGCCTGGCGCAGAGAGAAAACAAGGGAAGCCCCAGCAAAACTGCGCATGAAAGGAAAAATCGAGGGAAGCCCTTTCTGGCTGTGCTGCTGCCCGCAATAGACTACTATCGTAGCCTGCACTGTGTGCAATACTACCGGAGGATGCGAGGATAGCCCTGCACTGTCTGCACCACCTGCCTGCCTGCAGACACCTCTGCAAGGCTAAAACAAACTGAGTGCAAAAGAACACTGACTTGATCCCATAAAGGCTACCACCGCGCACAGTTATTATAGAAGCATCGGGATGCTTGCTATCACAAATAGTCTCCGATTATCCGCTATATGGCGCAAAATACCATAGGCTATTCTAAACTAGTGGGACATACTACGTTTCATAAACAACAAATAATGCATATAGGCGAGTGTTTGCCAACTTAATTGGAAAGATGGACCATAATAATATGCGGGCGAAAAATGACGAGTCTGCATTTTGTTGTGCAGCAGCAGCAGGGCGCCAGCCAGACAGCTGTCTTAGCCTATAGACATGCTTAAAATGCGTAGACTCCAAAGCATAGTTCTATATGTGTGTGTTTTTTATAATTGGTGGACCTTTTTAGTAGTGTCACGCGTCACGCTGCACGGCTGGCCTGGCTGCAGGCGATACAGGCTACTGTACATAACAACTCAGTGCTGCTGAAATACTTAAGGGAGTCGGCCGGGACGCGTATAGCCTACGTTATGCAACCGCTTTCTCTACTCCATCACCACCAGCATCAACACAGGCAGTGTCATTTAGATCAGTGGCTTTCAACCTGATACCAGGGCTCACCATTTATTCCGAATTTGAAACACAGACCACCATTTGATGACAATTTTGGCACCACAGACCCAAAACTAAAGATTCCTTGTTTTTGTCCACAATTCCAGGCTGGATTTGGGAAACAAAACAGGCAAATATACAAATCAAAATGACCATTAATCTTCTACATTCTGTCGTTGTGTAGACTTGGGCTAATTCAGATGGTGAATATAACTCTTGAGTGTGTAAAATTAATTTGGTTTCATTTTTACGCCCTGAAAAGTTACACTTGGTTAACCAACTTTCCATCATTTAGCCTGGGGACCACCTGGAACCCTCTCAATGACCACTGGAGCCCCACGGACCACCGGTTGAAAACCACTGATTTCGATGCGTAGAGTTGTAGTAGTAGCAGTAGGCTACGGTCATTCTCTGCTTGGAAATAAGATAGTGCGCAAAAGACGCAGCAGCAGTACTATTTCATCCCCAAAACTGTCAAATGCAAATCTCCCTAAATATAACACAGGCTTGATTTTTTAATAACCTAGAAATATAGCAGCTAAACGTGTCTAACCTATGGCAAAAACCGCTAAGCCCAGTTCTGTTCACATTCCCGCAACATCATCCTCAGTATTCTCCTCACGCCTCTAAAAGAGTCTGTTTAATCCAGTCTAACTTCAGGGTTAAACATCACTTTAACACCCGGGCCCTATATTTGTCAAATCAATGTATTGGCCAGCAATAGCGCGGTGCACATCTTTACACCAGTGAAATAGAAAATACAGCCTGAGCCTCTCTTCTCGAGAACGTACAAGTCAGACGAGTCTATTTGGTTTCATTTTACGCACTCCAGAGTTACACTATCGTTAAACATTAGAGGGGGTAGTTTTGATTAAACGTTTGCCCAAAACATCTAACGATATCAGAATTACCCCCAAACCTCCCTTGCTAATTATCTCATCAAACGGTGGTCCGCGTGGCTCAAAATGCGGAACAAACGATGAGAGGTGAAAAGTGTTGAAATTCACCACTCGTACTTACAGCCAATAGTTTGTACTATTTTCTGCACTATACTTCCACCTATAGCAGCCTTTGCTCCACCACATGGCCGCTTTGAGAGCCATGGACGGATGGATGGATGCTGGTGATCAGGGACGCCCCATAGTAGACACACAGTCAGTCATTCATCACTTCTACTGCTCATTACAACAACACACACACTGGCAGTGTGGAATCTCTAGTCTCCAGTTCTTACCTTTTCTCTTCTTATTCTTTCGAAGCTGTTGCTGCTGCCGCGGCCGCAGTGGACATCGTAATGTCACAGACGTGCTTATACGGTTACTTATACACAATTAAACAAAACGCGCTGGCGTGTCTTTTGCATTCGGAGGCGTTAGTATGGGTTGTTTATCCCGACTCTATCTCTCTCCCTCGCCCCCTCGACTGACTGACACACTCACTCACGCTAACAGCACATGCGCTCCCTCGTCGCACACACACACGCGCGCGTGCACCCGCAGCAAGCCTGGGCTGGGCGGGTAGTGTGCGTGAGCTTATAGGGCGGTTTGGCTCGGGAGCGCGCGCGTGAGCTGACTGGTGACGAGGCGAGCAATCACTATTATGTTTGAGAAAACAGCGGACCACGAGCTTACACACAACTCTCTTTACTTCCAAACTTCACTCAGTATAACATCATCAGAACGGCAACAGCTCACTCTCCAGAGGTAGAACTAGACTCAAGCAATCGAGCCAGATAATCTCAGTGCATCACAACAATAGGCTATATGCAAAGAACACAGCACAATCAAACTGTCAATAAGAACACAGCACAATCAAACTGTCAATAAGGCTGTCCGTGAGACATAACATTTCCCCCCCCCTGGCAAAAGCGCAAGCACACAGTCCCTACACATAGTCCTGTAAGTGGGCAGGGCGAGAGCGCACACGGGCAGGACGCGGAGTGGCATGGGCCCGGGGTTGAGCAGGCCCAGGAATGTCCGTGAGCCGCGCAGGGACAGGCAAAGGCACAGGGTGGTCCAACGCCGAGCGTGCAGGAGCAGGGACCTTACGAAGGCGGCTGGAATGCCAACGAGAGCCATCACTGAGGAGGTAGGTGGCGGGGCCCAGCTGGCGGGCAACTTGAAGGGGGGCAGACCAGAACGAAGCCATTTTGTTGTTCCGGTGAGGCCGACGAACCCTAACCCAGTCAGGGGTGGCGATGACTGGAGCCCTGGCCCGCTTTGACAGGTCGTACCGGCGCTTCATCTGAGCCTGCTGACGGGCAACCGAGGCGCCAACCACAGGGGGCGGGGAAAGGGGCGGAGCCACAGGCGCAGAGGGACGGAGCCTGTCAAGGGGCAAGGCAAGCTCCCGACCCAGCATGAGGGAGGCCGGTGAGACGCCCGTGGTCGAGTGCTTGGTGGCCCTGTAGTGCAGCAGAGTGTGACGGAGGGCCTGGGCAAACGAGCACCCCTGGGCCATGTGCGCCCTGATGCCATTCTTAAGAGACTGGTTGAAGCGTTCGACGCCACCATTGGCCTGGGGGTGGTAGTACGCAGTGCGGACATGGCGGATACCCTTGCTCTGGAGGTAGTCAGCGAACTCCGCAGAGACCATCTGGGGCCCGTTATCAGTTGTGATGGTGCTTGGAAGGCCCCAGCGGGAGAAGAGAGAGTCCAGAAAGTCAATGAGAACTTGAGAGGTCACAGAGCCAGTAGGGGCGACCTCCGGCCATTTTGAGTGCAGGTCGTAGGCAACCACCAGGAAACGGTGGTGGTGTGGAACCCCATGGATCTCACCACAGACGTCCAGCTGCAGGTGATCCCAGGGCTGAGTGGGCCAGGCGAGAGGTTGCAGGGGCGGAGGCGGCTGGTGGCCTGTCTTGCCACTAACGAGGCAGGCAGCACAGTCCTTGACCAAAGCCTCGATGTCCTTGTCTATCCCTGGCCACCACACCAGGTCCCTGCAGCGCTGTTTCAGCTTCACGATGCCCAGGTGGCCCTCGTGTGCCATGGATAAGACACGCGCACGAAGGACACCCGGAACCACCGTGCAAAACCCACGTGCCACACAGGTGTCGTTCCAGCAGGAGAGCTCCTGTCGCACACGGGAGAACGCGGCAAGCTCCCCCGGGACCTCAGGAGGCCAGCCATCTTGAACGTAGGTGCGGAGAGCAGAAAGGACGGGGTCGCGCTCAGAAGCGGCCTTGAGCTCCTGTAGAGAGACAGTGGTTTGAAGGGGTGCGTGCAGCATGTTAACAATGTCCTGTTCAATGCAGTCAGTGTCGACGTGTTGGGCTGGAGCTGGTGCAGGGAGAGAGCGAGACAGCAGGTCAGCAACAACATTGTCTTTGCCTGGGGTGAACTTCAGATCAAAGTTGTACTGACGGAGGCGATCGTACCAACGGTGCAGCCTGAGTGGTCTGTGGCCCGTACCGGACGTGGAGAGCAGAGCTGTGAGGGCCTGATGGTCGGTTCTCAGAGTGAAAGAGCGGCCATAGAGATAGAGATGCCACCTCTCACAGGCCCAGATGCAGGCCAACGCCTCGCGCTCGCCCACGGAGTACCGCTGCTCTGTCTGGTTGAGGGCCCGGGAAGCAAAGGCGATGGGTTTCTCGACCCCGTTCTGGATCTGTGACAGCACAGCTCCTATAGCTATAGACGATGCGTCACAGGTCACGAGGGTGGGGCTGGCTATGTCGAAGTGGGCCAACACCGGGGAGGAAGTAAGCTGCGCTTTGAGGGTGCGCACAGCATCACTGCACTCTTGAGACCACACCCAAGGCTCGTCTTTGCGCAGCAGCCGACGCAGTGGGGCCGTGGTGTCGGAGTACCGTGGGAGGAACTTTAAGTAGTAGCCGGTCATACCCAAGAATGAGGCAACCTGGGCAGCTGAGCTGGGTTCCGGGATGGCCTGTATCGCGTCCACATTGGAATGAAGCGGAGTTATGCCACCTGCAGACAGTCGGAACCCCACAAACTCAATTTCTGGAACGGAGAAGACACACTTGTCGGTATTGAGAGTCAGGGTGTGTTTGGCCAGTGCTGCAAACACCATGTCGAGGCGCTCGTTGTGGATGTCAGCCGTGGGCCCGTGGACCACCACATCATCGAGAAAAATGGCCACACCCGGTATGCCAGCCAGCACAGACACCATGACCTTCTGAAAACAGCTAGGGGCGGAGCAAAGGCCGAACGGCATCCGAGTGTAGCGGAACACCCCGGCGTGCGTCACGAAGGCTGTGAGGTTCCTGCTGCTGGGGTGAAGAGGCACCTGCAGGTACCCCTGTCTGAGGTCGAGCTTCGTGAATACTGTGGAGCCATAGAACTGAGCCGTGAGCTCCTCTGATGTGGGGAGGGGGTACTGGTCTGGGACCACCGCTTTATTAACTGCACGCAGGTCCACACAGACACGTATGCCTCCTGACTTCTTCTTGGCCACCACCAGGTTCGAAACCCAGGGCGAAGCATCCACAGGTTCAATGATACCGGCTTCCAGTAGCTGCTGCAGCTCAGCGGAGACCCCGTCACGTAGGGCCAGCGGGATGCGGCGCAGTGGCTGTATGACAGGCTTAACTGAGGGGTCGATGAGGGGTTGATGGGCGAAAGCAGAGAGGCAGCCTAGGCCGTGGAACAGCGATGGCCACTTCTGTTGCCATGGCGTGGTGACAGTCATAATGGCAGAACCCCCCGTGTCCAGGACAGAGAACCCCAGAGCAGTGAACAGGTCTAAACCCATCAGGTTAGCCCCACGGCGGGCCACTTGGAAAATGCAACCGGGCACAGTCCTGGTCCCATAGCGGACACTCACTTGGAAAGACCCCACAAGGTCGATTCCAGACCCCCCATAACCGCACAGGGCAGTAGAGGGTGCAGACAGGGGCAGTGAACTGAAAAAGTTATTGTACGTGTCCATATTCAGGAGTGACCAGCCTGCACCGGTGTCCACCAACAGACGGCAGCACACATCATTGAGGTACACTGAACATGACTTAAATGGAACTGCGCCAGAGGTGACATTGTGGATAACAGTGGGACCAGACTGAGAGTCCTGGCTCCCTGGGGCAGCAGGGGCAGAGCGACAGACAGCAGCAAAATGATTCAGCTTACCGCAGTTACGGCATAACTGTCCACGGGCAGGGCAATCTTGAGCTCTCGAAGCGTGTGTGTGAGACCCACAGTTACCGCAGGACTGACGTTGTGGCTGTGGGCGGGGCCGAGAGCGCTGACGTCGTCCCAGTTGCATCACAGCTGTGGAGTCAGGGTCTGGTGCGTCGTTGTGTGGCGACGGCGGGAGCAGAGGGTGATCAGACGATGATGCCCGGCCGGACATCTCCACTTGTTGTGTAGTCAACATGGCTGCACACGCAGTTGCACTTTCGACATTGAATGCAATAGTGACAGCCTCGCTCAGCGAAAGTTCATCTTTTTCCAGTAACAGTCTCTCGCGCACTTTCACGTTGTTTGTGTGTTCAATCAGTTGGTCACGGATCATTTCCTCCTGCAGCGCGCCAAATTTGCATGAGCCTGCCAGCCCCCGCAGGTTAGCCACATATTGGTGCACAGACTCACCGGGTAGCTGGCGTCGTTGTCTGAACAAGAAGCGGCGGAGAAGGGCGCTTTGTGGGGCCGCGAAATGTCCTTGCAGAAGCAGAACGGCTGCATCATAGTCCGTATCGGGTTCAGCTTCCAACGTCCCAAGCACACGCTGACCCTCCGTTCCGAGGCAGTGTTGCAACAACGCCTTCTTGCGCGCAGCGCTGACACTGGTTAGTCCCATAGCCACAATCCATGTTTCAAAGGACTGTTTCCAGCGAGTCCAGGGCACCGGAGGCTCGCCAGGCAAGTCCAGGAAGGGGGTAGGTGGTGGGAGAGAGAAAGCAGCCATCCTCGTCGCCAATATTATGTTTGAGAAAACAGCGGACCACGAGCTTACACACAACTCTCTTTACTTCCAAACTTCACTCAGTATAACATCATCAGAACGGCAACAGCTCACTCTCCAGAGGTAGAACTAGACTCAAGCAATCGAGCCAGATAATCTCAGTGCATCACAACAATAGGCTATATGCAAAGAACACAGCACAATCAAACTGTCAATAAGAACACAGCACAATCAAACTGTCAATAAGGCTGTCCGTGAGACATAACAATCACCACCACCAGTCTGAGTCCACCAGTATCCCATCCATCCATCCATCCATCCATCCATCCATCCATCCATCCATCCATCCATCCATCCATCCATGCTACTGCACCGAGGAGGAGGAGGAGGAGGAGGAGGAGGAGGAGGAGGAGGAGGAGAGGAAAACGGAGGGGCAACAAAAGGGGAAAGTGCATCACAGTGGAAAAAGGTTGTTATTAGAGAAATTAAAAGATGATGATTCATTTGTTTGAATTTGCTGCTTGTTTTTGTTTTAAGGATTGTACTTGTTCTTGACAGGGGGGCATGGGCGTCTCTTCGAATATGGCCCTAAATAAGGGTTCACAAAAAATTTAAAGCAATTTATTTATTTATTTATCATTCTACTACAATCCTAGTAGACCCCTGGAAATTACATCTGCCCACAAAAGGTTAAAGGAATGTGACTGAATGTGCCATATTGAGCCTATTCTATATTGTAAAGTGCAGTGTGCTGTGCTGCCTCCTTCACATTCAGTGAATCCTATGATCTTTTGTGGCCAGTCATGTAATTTAGGACTGTGGTAGATAATAATTAAAAAACACTTTAAATTGTTGAAAACAAATATGTATTTAGGAAAGAAGAAGCAAGAAAGAAGCAAATGAAGACACAGCTGTGACACAATCACTCCTAACCAACACTGTGTCCAGCGTAGGTTTGCTTAGTGCATGCACCAAGCATAATGAATGCACAACGTACCAAATAAACAAACAAAACCGCACCAAATTAACTGAATGAATGGACAACCACAGAGCACACAGGGGCACATTACAGTAGTGTGTTGGGGGCACATTTCTGAATCAGCCCGTAGTGTTGGCCAAGATTAGCTATGTTTATAGCTGAGCTACTATTGGTGTACCTCATCAAGTAGCCCAGC
This sequence comes from Benthosema pterotum, assembly GCA_039105355.1. Classification (NCBI taxonomy): domain Eukaryota; kingdom Metazoa; phylum Chordata; class Actinopteri; order Myctophiformes; family Myctophidae; genus Benthosema; species Benthosema pterotum. The sequence continues at coordinate 36,210,067 of CM076977.1, forward strand.
TACATTTTAGATCATTTTTGTAACTTTTGTGAGCTACAATTTGGCTGAAAACAATTAATACATATAGGCCTATATATTTATTTTCTTTTCCATTTTGAATATACCCTTGAAAATGCAAGGAGTGGACTGTTCCATTCTGATTGCTTCGAGGGCTAACAGTCAATAGCTGCCTCTAATCGGCCTGGCCTGCAATGCGTCTCAATTTATGCGACGCTTGAAAAGTTTTGGAAATGAGGAACTGTCCCACACAAAGAGGGACATTACCGGTCACCTTGTGTCAACCAGTGTACAACTAAATCCCTAGTGTTTTGATTATTGGAAGACGAGAACATCTAATTGACAGGTTGAAACAAGCTAGATCAATCTTAGCCACAAGCCAGACCAATCTTGGCCAAACACGATAGATTGAAATTGTCTTGTGACTTGATCATGTGACTATAAAGTTGATGTGTATTGGTGTGATATTTGGGTACAATCTGATATAAAAGAACATGTTCCACATAAGTCAACCTTGTGGTGGCAGACTTTAAAAACTAGGGCAGACCTTTTCCTTTGGCCTCCAGGGAGTGTGCTGCATATATACTGTAAGGTTTAGCAGATCGTGGGTGCAGTTCTAGGCCTGTCATAGTGCCACCACAAGGCTGAATTGAAAAAAAAAAAAAAAAAAAAAAATATATATATATATATATATATATATATATATATATATATATATATATATATATATATATATATATATATATATATATATATATATATATATATATATATACAGTATATATATATATATATATATATATCAAGTGACATAACATTGTTGGCATAGTGGGGATGAGCATGATTCCGATCCTGCAATCTTTGGAAGGCAAATCTCAGCAAATCGGGATGGAATATTAAAAAAAAAAAAAATTGGACAGCTTTGTGTTGATGATTATAGAGATAGTCAGTATACCGATTGTGCACGAAAAAATCAGTATGAGAGTGATACAAAAAATTGTAACAGGCCTTTTTGTAAAAGCTGGTCCAGAGGTTTGTCATTGGACATCCAGGGTGTGTGTGTGTGTGTGTGTGTGTGTGTGTGTGTGTGTGTGTGTGTGTGTGTGTGTGTGTGTGTGTGTGTGTGTGTGTGTGTGTGTGTGTGTGTGTGTGTGTGTGTGTAAAGTTTGATACGGTAATTTACTGCCTTTATCCAAGGTGCCTTACAGAGAGTGTGCATTACATTCACCTACTGTATTCAGGGGTCACTCTACCCCTGAGCCACTGGAGCTGCTGAAGATTTATGAACTGTCATCTCTACAGCTCCACAGCTGCCCAGATTCCACACCTTTCTTTCTGATTCTAATACTGCTTCAGTAGAATTACATAATTGGAATGAGTGTTTTGCCCTTATGATAAACAGCAAGAGTAAATGGTCCCTCTCAATGAATTAGAACAGTGGTTCTCAACCTTTTTCATACCAAGGCCCAGTATGTATTGTACTTTTTAGCCACGGACCACCATTTGATGATGAGTTTTGAGGATTTTCAAGCTTGTGTCCACAATTTAGGACACAAACTACTACTATTTTGAACAATGTTCAAAATAGCAATTCTTCTACATTTTCTAATTGTGTAGATTCATGAAAATAAAGTAATTCAGATGTTTAAATTTAATTTAACTCTTGAGAGTGTGAGATGAAACCAAATGGATCCGTAAGGGTCCATTTGGTTTCATTTTACACTCTCAAGAGTTACAGATGTATAAGGGTCCATTTGATTACCAACTATCCATCATTTAGCCTGGGGAGCTGTCCATCATTTAACCTGTAATCTATCAGGGACCACTGGTGGTCCCCGGACCGGATCTAATGAAAACTACTGAATTAGAATATTGTGTTAAAATAATGAGTGAGTGTACTACTGGCTCTGTGGGCAGGTACCAGATGCTGCTGGAAAAGGAAGATAAAGCTTCTCAATGTACAGAGCCACACATAGACTTACTTAGACTTAGTATCTCCCGTTCCTATTGGAGCATTGGGCGACGAGTCTCCTCCATTTGCTCCAGTCTCTGGCAACCATTCTTGCTCCATGCCAGCTGACACCCATCTCCCTTAGATCTTCCTTGGCTGTCTGTCTCCACGTCTTCTTTTGGCCTCCCTCTCTTCCTCGTTCCACCTTCAGGCATCCAGTCCATCACCATACTTGCCGGTCTCTCTCTCGGCAGTCGGAGTACGTGGCCAGTCATTCTCCTTCTCGGAGACGATGTCTGACAGTGCAGCAACTCCTGCCCTCCTCATCACCTCCTCGTTGGTGATGTGGTCTCTCCACAAGATCTTCAATATGGACCTGAGATAACGTTGGTGAAAGACAGAGCCACACAGTGCTGTAAAATATCATTTTCGATTGTTGTGTTGAGACTGCAAAACATGATTTAGGCCATGATGAGACGGCAAAACATGATTTAGGCCATGTTATCGGCTGGTGTTGATCCACTGACAGTGGAAACATAACAATGGTTTCAACACAGCCATCATTTTAGAGTGCATTGTGCTTCAGTATGTTGACAAGCTTCCTGGAGATAAACATTTTCCTTTTCAGCTCGATTTGGCACCTGCCTACAAAGTCAAAACTCCTAATAACTGCTGTATTGACCATGGCTGACTTGAACCCCACAGAAAATCTGGGTTGAGAATCTAGGAATTCTCAACCCAGATCATTCACTTGTCTGTGAGACAAGTGAATCAATCCGCAAAACAAACATAATGTGTATTGTATTGCTTTTTTTGTGTCCATATCACTACACCCAAAAAGTAGTTCCCTGTTATAGGGGCGTCAAAAATGAACTGAGGACGTGCTAATATTTTCAAAATGTGTCAACAATACAATTTATGTTTTTTTGGATTCATTTACTTTTACTGCATGGACCATACCGGTACTTAATATTCACGAAAACCAGAGCAGAACTCCGACCACGGGGATCAATTAATACAGTTGCCACCGCTATACAGTATTAAAGGGCAGTATTTCATACAAATTAACACAAAAAATCTGAACTATCCCTTTAATGCACAATGGATTGAGTATATATGAAAGTTTCACTTTTTGAATTATATCTTCAAGGAGATAGACCTGTATATTAAACTCTTACGGTATGTGGTCCGTGGACCAGTAATGGAGCCCTTAATTCATCACAATATTGACTGCGGCCAATTACTTAGCCGCGGTGCAATGCACTGCCTTCACCACTGCAGCCTTGCTGACCAAGCGGGTCAGCCTTTCTGTCAGCCGGCACACTGATTTAAACAATGGAGACGGGAAATGAATTGAACCGCATTGTAGGAATGATGGAGAGATGGCTTATACTGACCGTTACCAATCTACAATATACCAGTAGGCATTAGTAACTCCCCAGAGAGCCTTACAGTAAGCCAGGACAGAAGCATGGTGATACATCATATACATCAGTGGTTTTCAACCATTCTGATACCAGGGCCCACTATTTATTCAGCATTAGAGCCCTGGACCACCATTTGATGACATTTTCACCCCACAGACCCAAAGCTAAAGATTTGTTTTGTTTTTGTGCACAATATCAGGCTGGATTTCAGACAAAACAGGCAAACAGATAAAAATGACATTCTATACTAATTCAGATGATGAATATTTTATTTTACACTCTCGAGACGGTAAAATGAAACCTTTGTGGGTCCATTTGGTTTCATTTTTAGTTTTTTACACTCTCAAAGAGTTCATCAACCTTCCATCATTTAGCTGGAAACCACCTGGAACCCACTCACGGACCACTGATGGTCCCCAGACCACTGGTTGAAAACCACTGATATACATAACAGACTAGTTATAACTAGAGACAGGTCTGGGCACAGGTCTCCACCAGGCCAGGTCAGCTTGTGGCCTCCTGGTGGCGCTCTAAAAAGCCGAAATGAAAAATACAGGCCAAAGGTTAATCTTTGTCCTCTGTCTTGATCTGTGACCAGATCAAGGCAATCCAAGACTAGTCAAAAACACACACACACACACACACACACACACACACACACACATGTGTACGGTTATTGTTAGGTAGAATCAGATAACCAATACGGAAATGGATTCAGGCACGCACACACACACACACACACGCACGCACGCACGCACGCACGCACGCACGCACGCACGCACGCACGCACGCACGCACGCACGCACGCACGCACACACAATCAGCCTATACACAACAGTATAGGCTGCTGTTACTGCCAATAATGTGTGTGAATGCAGCAACACATTGGTCATTGTGCATTTTTGCATTTGTTGTTTTTTCATTACATACTAGAGTCCATACCCAAGGATATACCCACTCATTTGTATTGCATTGAAAACGCATTAGACCGAAAATCGCACGCACATGCGCAGACACAAGGTCAAAGATCACATTCGGTGCCGCTCTGACAACACTTCCATTCTTCTGTGCAGATGTTTAGCAGTGTGTGAGCATGATCCTACAATTATGCTGATTATGTTGATTAGTGCAGGCAGCAATGAACAATGGCCCAGTTTCCCCAAAGGATTCTTCTTAAGGAGTGGGCGACTGGGCGCGTGGTTTCATCGATTCATTGACTGAATACTTTTTATATTCAATTATATACTTGTGCGGGGGCAGAGCGAGCAACCACAGAGCATGTACCCCCAACACCTCCAGGAGATAATACTCATGACAACACTCAAGGGCTTTACAGACAGGGAGTGATAAACACCGGTCCGGCATTATCGCGGAGATTCCGCCGTTCCAATCAGTGCTGACAGACGAGAATCGGTAGCGTGGAAAAAAGCTCACAAAATTGAAGTTCAAAATCAAACATGGGCGTGTGCGCGAAACAAGCACACGCGCAACAAGCAAAACTGGACGTAGTGCGCCAGGCATTACACGCTTGCTCTATCGCATGGCGTTTTCTAAGCCCAAAACGCAGGTCGCCTTGAAAATGAACTACAAGGCGCAATTTATTACTCCCCATCTGTAAAGACCCATATCATCACCTAAACCAGCCAATCGTAGTCTACCAAGGGCCAGTCGACAACCACAAACCGATCGCATTACATCATGGAGATCGGCGATGTCATTAGCTTTTGGTTTTGAAATTATTTTGGAGGGTAAAAGGTACTGCGATCAGCTTGGTAATAAATATAGAGGGGCTGAGAGAGTAGTTTGTTGAAGTCTGCAGTGCTTGCGTGGTCTGCTGGCACACAAGTAGTAGTAGTTCATTGTTATGACAGGTGCAGACAGGGGCCATTGACAATAAAATAAGACATTTGGTCGAATATCCAAATATGACATTCCAACCAACAATTATTTTTTGAGATGAAGACATGTATAGACAGCGCCAGAAGCTGCATGCGCAAGGTAACATGCTGTGTCGAAAATTTAGTATGTCCGCAGTACCAGTGAAGATCTTAAATTGTTTTAAATCGATTAACTCGTTTTGTACATCCCTGTATACCGCACACCTGTGTGTCGCTACAAACAAGCTAGTATTAGGCGTTTGACTGTGGCTTACAATGACTGTATGAGGCTGCTACTGAGAGCTCCAAGAAGCTCCAGTGCCAGCCAGATGTTTGTTAGTGTTGGGTTTCCTACCTGCTCTGCTGTTTTACGCAATCTCATGTATATATTTATGTGCAGATGTTCAGAGTCAGTAAATGACATTGTTAATGTCTTAACTAACCCAATGTGTAGCTCTGTAAGGTTCTACTCTATAGTAGGTGGAACCACTGGAGAATGTGTCTGTATGTTTGAAAATGATCATGGGGGAACACATGTTATTGTACATTTACTGGATCTCTTCTCTCTCTTTTATTTATTTATTGTTGTACTGTTATATTGTGATATGGATTCCCCTGAGTCTGAAATAAAGATGGAATTGAATTGAATGAATCTATGATGATGTATAATGATAAGAGTGCCCTTCACTTGAAGGGAAAATCGGCACAGGGTGCAGTCAGACATTTAAATCGGTAGTAGGTCAAACACACAACCAATGGGATCACTAAAAAAAGATCCCTGTGGTCTTGTTTCCATTCAGATTGTGGGTATTCAGCTCATAATGATGACAAAAGAAACAGTAATTCAAATCATCATGGCCTTTGGTAAACTGGGCCAATATCTATAAATAACGTGTTTTCATGATCAAATCACCCCAAAAGGAGGGAGAATGAATGCAGACGACGAGTGAGACACAGAAAAGAGAGAAATGTGGAGTACGTGAGGGAAACAAGAGAGGAAGGGAGGGATAACATGCATACATAAACATTGTTAATTTATTTAATAATGAGACAGGGTGATGGCAGCCTTTGATGTTTCTGGGTTATAATTACTTGATGCAAAGGAATTTCCTCTTTTGTTGTCTATATGAAAACACATAAACAGCTACTGTATTATTTTGATTGCTTTTATGGCGTAAATAACAACATTTTTAATACTTATTATATTGTATATGTCCCTCAAGCATATTTCTAATTTGAGCCTCAATCACCACTCTGATATAACCATAGTCATTTTTCTGGACTTGTATCACTATGTCCTGAGGTTGGTGGGGGTGCTGATATGCATATTTATTATTTGAGTCATTATAATGCCAATGCTAGCTAAAAATGTCTTTCAATTACATGCTGTTTACTTAAATTGTAAATAACCATTTTTTAGTTCAACAACTCGCTTAATAACATATGACAGCTTAGAGTGTGGGTTACATCTCTGTGTGTCAGTCTGTTCAACATACACCAAAAGTAAGATCACGTTCCAGTAGAGAATAAAAACAGAAATCCCTTTAAAATTTTGTAAACAAATATGTATTTGGGACCATGTTCAAATGCCCCCTCCCATAGCTAAAATCCCTAAAACTAAAGAAAGCAAGGAATGTAAAACAATCAACACCCGTCTTTTACTTTATCTATAACAACGTAAAGTATGAACATTGGTTGAAAGAAAAACAAAGTTGTCCCTTAAGCCATTTACCCGTACACATAATTCCTTTGGCAGGTTAAGATGATGGAAAGCTTGAAGCTATATCAGCAATGACTCCAAGGTTCAGACCCACAAGTGACGGTTGGAACCTTGGCTCCGAGACTCGCCATCAGTCCCATGGAATATGCCTTCCTGGCTTGGGATGACTGAGAACAGTCTGGATAATCTGACAAGACGATAATGGAGTCAGCGCTAATGGGCTAGCGTCCCGCGGGTCACAGAGGAGGTCAGAGAGTGATGGATGAGGCTGGCAGGGATAACGTCAGGCAACTGGTAGTGAGCAAAGTGACACTGTGGGAGGCAACGAAAAGGCACAGCTAGAGATCACACGTGTCCTGGTGATTTTATTTCCCACCAGGACACACTCCCTCCTCACTGACTGGCAACTTCCCACTCAAAATTGTATTAAAAATGTATTAAAAATAACGTCAGACTCACCAACAACGGAAATCTTGAATTATTGTGTGCTTGTTGACTCACTCGACCACCCATATGTATACGATTACATACCACCTGTTTTCAGTGTGAAACAAAAGGAAAATACACACATCTCACACATTTGCATAAGCAGAGCTTATGTGAGAGGCCAATGAGAGGACAAGCACCCTGATTGGTCCAAGGACGACCTTGGACCGATCAGGGTGCAAACATATAGTTTTGGAATAAAAATGGATTGCTTTTTTTTTTTCCCAAATTCAGTGTATTTATAAGCTTTTCTCAGAATGAGTGAGATATCAACATGGGCTACACATGGGTTATTATCAGCCATAACAAGAATTATTGGATACTGAAATCTGCAAAAATGTCTCCTCATACAGTAATATCACAACACTACATTGCATGCACATTCAGGAGGAATTCATCTATCTCAATCCATCAGGCGACAGAACGTGAAAGTTTTAGCCTAGATTTAAAAGTAGTCAATGTTGCAAGGTGAAGAAATGAAAGAGAAGGAAATTAGTTTTAGTCAAAGTTGGAGCGAGCCTCGAAAGAGTTCTAATATTAAAGTCAGAGATATTTTTGGCCCTAAACCACTGAGTGATTTAAACATGAGAAGCAATATTTCTACGGCTCACTGGAAGTACATGCACTGTAGTTAGAAGTTGTACTGTATGTTTCATATAAAACTTGTTCATATACTGTATTTCCTTTAAATCTGGTGAAGGCATATACACATTTTAATGTGTCACATGTTACCTAAATAATTACTCACACAATACTACTACTACTACTACTACTAATAATAATAAGGGTAATAATAATAATAATAATAATAATAATAATAATAATAATAATAATAATGATAATAACTGAATCTTTTTTTTTCCACTTTACACAAACCCACAGTTGGTGTGCCCAGTACACTGGAGTCAATACACATAATAATGATTACAATAAAAACAAACGCTCTGCAGCATAAAGGATCAGATAATTCAACCTTTAACTCTGTGTGATATGATTCCTGTTATCGGTTATTGGGAAGATAATCCAGAAACATAGTCAAGGTTGTTCATTGCAATGCAAACTACCAGATTTTCTGAGTGTGTACCCAAAAGTAGGACTTAAAACCCCCATGTTGCTCTCCAAACAAATGCAAATGTTGTATATTAATTTCATGAGAATGCCAGAACAATACAGTATGTTTCTGCTATGGTAAATGGAAATTACACAGTACACTCATCTATCCACTAGCTTCTGCTGCAAACTATCTTGGAAAGGGATAAGATATCTAAGGCTCCATTTTCATCACACAGTATCCCTAACTTGTTCTTGTACTATTTTGAAGAGAAAAAAAAACAAAAAAAAAAAACTTTTTTGAATAGCTAGCTGATGTTCATTGACACGTTGTGAGCATGTAGGCTGGCCATTTTAACTATTCAAAACGGTTTAAAAGGTTTTAAAAGTAGTTAATAAAGGCAAAGAAGGAAAAGTCAGATTATAAATCATCTGTTTAATGCAATAAATGCTTCAAGGTAAACTAGGCAATTTTAGTGTGTGCAAACTCTGTGTTTGTAAAGAGATTTGAATCTAACTCCAACTCTCCTCCACTCTATTGGCTCATTGGTGAAACTGATGGAGACGGCTACACTGTGATTCACAACAACAATGTTTTGACAACAATAAAGTTCTTGACTGTCTGCAGGGCAAAGCAAGTGTCTGCTGGGAAACAGCTGCAGCATCACAGTAGAAGAGTCGTACATATAGTAGAAGGGAGTAGCTATACATAAGCTTCAGATATCTCCATTTTACGAACATTAAATTGGATATTAACTCAAAAGTAGCAAGCCAGAAGGCTAAGAACAGATCTACTAAACACTGTTTGGTAACCAACTACTACCTTGCAAAGCTGCAGTGTGCTCTACAGACCACAGTGAAGCATTATGTGCTTTTCAAAACATTTTTTTAAAGATTAAGTCTGGCAGAGGTCAGGGCCTCCTGTCTGCATGCACTCTCTCACCCCTCTACCATTGCCAAGGAGACCATTAATAGCTATGAGATGGAGAGTCTCCAGTACTGCTAAATCACTATCCCTCTGATAGTGACCCCAATGCCCCATTCAAGCCTAAAAACAGCTACTGTATCAGTGTTGCCAACAGCCAAAATCTAAAATGCACTAGTGGCACTTCCAAAATGCACTAGAATGCACTAGAGCAGTGTTTTTCAACCATTTTCATACGAGGGCCCACTATTTATTCTGCATTTTAGCCACGGAGGACCACCATTTGATGTTGAGTTTAATCTCTGACTAATTTAGGAGAAATTACTGAAATGTTGGTCAAAATAGTAATTCTTCTACATTTTCTTATTATGTAGATTCTTGAAAATTAGGTCACTCAGAGGTTTAAATAGAATTTAACTTGAACTCAAGACTTACACATCTAAAAGGGTCCATTTGGTTACCAATGGTCCTTTTTGGGAAGGAAGGAGGACTATCATAGGAGAGAAAAATGCGAAAAACAAGGGTTTTATCTCTGGCGAACCAATTTCGGCCCAACTCACCAGCAAAAAAGCACTAGATTTTCCGCCAGGAGTTTTTCACTAATTTTGGTGCTAGAGGGGCCTGAAAAAAGCTAAATATAGTGACAAATGCGCCAAGTTGGCAACACGGTACTGTACCCCCTTGTGAGTCTGTTTGCATTGGGACCTCTCTGTGTGTTTCCTGACACTCATTTCTGAATTATCATTTCATTTAACTTCATCATTCATTCTGAAAGCCCTTGATCCTCACGACTGCAGCTTATGGGTTGGGCGTTGTGAAAGCATCAGTCTTCGGTGATTGGTTCATACCAACCAATCAGAATATGGGGAAAGTAGACGGCGTTGTTATCATTCATGTGGCTGATGCGCAGCTCGGTTGATGACCAAACAAACACAGTCGGATATGTGGGATGATGATGTTTATAAAACGCAACGCTTCTTTAAATAAACTATCATAGGTTGGTTTAATAGTCCGATTCATGTGTTTCAGCAGTGAGGGGCCCACCATGTTTGTTGTTTGACAATGTTGAGTGACAGGCTGTTGGCCAATGTAGTCGGATTTTCAACTAATACTGGTGGCTTGTTTTCCCCAAATCATAAACTAGATTTGATATGCGATTAATTGAGATTAATTCATTACACAACTTTAGAAGGATTAAATATACAGCACATACAGTAAATATTTTTAATCGAGTCCCACCCCTTTTGAAAACCAAAATGCTATTTATGCTCGGACACAGCCAGGCTCAGGGACTCATAGGGACACACAAAGCTCGCTATAGGAGCTTCAAAAATAGTGACAGACTGTCATTGCATTTTTGACTAGAGCTGTTCTGAAGCAACAGCACCAAGGGGGAGTAGCTGAATCAATATTTGGGATTTTGAAACCACGTGTCCATTTCCTATGGTTTTACTGAATCTATCCAGTTTTATTTGTCACTTATAACAATTCCTGCCTTACATGCTGTCCATTTCCTTCCGGTAAAAGTAATAGTGACACGCACAATCAGAATGAAATCAGATTCAGTCATCTCTTCCCCCTCACTTTCTGTCTTACAAAGCACATTCGCGCGCACACGCACACGCACACGCACACACACACACACACACACACACACACACACACACACACACACACACACACACACACACACACACAGCAATGAGTGGGCTTGCGGGCAAGAGATGCCATGCTAGATATGCATCCAATGGGATGGACAGGGGAGAGATGGACTTGGAGAGAACATGGAGTGACATGATGATTGATGCTTATAGAAGGAGGAAAGATTAGATGTGCGTTCTGCCAGAGTAGTCCAGTGTCATTTGGCATCAAACTAATTACAAAAAGACCAAAATCAGCTGATTGAGATTCTTTTTTATGTCCTGAATAACAGGAAAAAAGTTGCCTGAAATTTTCTGAGAATGGTTGAAAAATAGCCTTTACAGAAGGGGTGCCCAACCTTTTTTGACCCAAGATCTACTTTTCAGCAGCCAACCCCTCCGGGATCTACCAGTCCAATATCAACATTTAAAACCACACACATCGTTGCCAGCCTGCAACTTCACAACAACACTACTTTGTTTTACCACTTTACTTTATGTCCATATAAGCATAAAGTACAACAGACTTGTCATAAGTAGGCCTACATTACAACAGTACAACAGACTTGGACAAACGCTGCCATTGCAAATGCAATCATAATAAGAACAGTCCAGATACACGCACGCACGCGCGCACACACACACACACACACACACACACACACACACACACACACACACACACACACACACACACACACACACACACACACACACACACACACACACACACACACACACACACACACACACACACACACACACGAAAATCGCTCTTTTTTCTTTTCCACCCCATTTTTTTTCTTTCCCCCCCACATCTCCCGAGATCTACTTGTGATCAGGCCGAGATCTACCGGTAGATCCCGATCTACTGGTTGGGCTCCCCTGCTTTACAGAATGTCCACCATTGACATTCCATTTAAGGCAAACATTTTCTAATTCTCATTATGCTTTAAGTATCATGTGACATATCTAATTAGGTGGTTTTCAGGATGCTGAATCCATTCCAGCCATTATTTTGCACCTTGCTCCAAGTCATGAAAAACCCGTAGTTTGATGTGTCACATGATACTTAAAGAAAATTAGAAAATGTTTGCCTGTTTGCCTTGCCTGTTTTCACAATATTTGTCTAGAACCAAGTCAAGCAAGGTTTAGCTACCACCTCAACTAAGGCATTCCAAGTGTTTATCAGGGTGCTTAGCGGTACTCTAAGTTCAAATATGAATCACCACATCTGTGAAACACTGCTGTAATGTAGATAACAGGTTTGGGGCAATTTAATGGAAAGTGACAGTAGTCTGACACCAAGACAGCATGTGAAAAGATTCAAGAATAGTGTCAAACATCATCCATCATTCATCCACTCATCCAGCTATGGCTGCGATTGTGTCAAGCATAGCTTGGCCTAACCCGAAATGATTTTGGCTTTGGGTGGGAGGGGTGCCGTGGGATCCGCACGGCAGATTGAGCTGATTTGATTTGATCTCACAAACATGTCGTTATCCTCGGCCGACGGCCCCTCCCGGGCCCGTCCACTGCTGTTCTACGACTACGTCACATCATTTAGAGCGGCGCCCACCCCGGAAGGTTGACTCCCCCCTCTAGGCCACTGTGGGTAACAAATTAGTCTAGGCTTTCTGTTTTCGCGCAACACGGACGAAAATGAAAGCCTGGGTGTCGAGGCTATGTCAAGCATATCTCTTACCTGCACTAAAATGGAAAGTTTTACTTACCAGTATTTTAATGTAGCCCAAAAGAAGTTTGCACTGCAAGTCTAGCAAACTCATTTTTGAAGGAAATTTCAAATCATATGACTATTGTTATTTTCATTACATGATCATGAACTGAACACTAAGGACCTGAATGGAAACAAGACTGCAAGGACTTTTTTCAGTGATCCTATTGGCTGTGTTTGACTATACCGTGTACCAATTACATTTATGTTTGACTGTACCCTGTACCGATTACATTTATGTTTGACTGTACCCTGTACCCATTACATTTGTTTGACTGTACCCTGTACCCATTACATTTATGTTTGACTGACTGTACCCTGGTAGTAATCAACCAATTCAGTGGTTTTCAACCTTTTTCATACCAGGGACAACTATTTATTCAGCATTTGAGGCCCGGACCACCATTTAAGGACATTTTAGCCACCACAGACCCCAAAACTAAAGATTTCTTTTGTCCATCTTCTAGTTGTGTAGACTTGGGCTAATTCAGATGATGAATATTTTAACTCTTGAGAGTGTAAAAATGAAACCAAATGGACTCAAGAGTTACATCTGGTTAACCAACTTAGCTGGGTACCACCTGGAACCCTCTCAGGGACCACTGGTTGAAAACCACTGAACCAATTAATCAATCAATCAGACTTGGTGAGGAGAGCATGCCATTGCATCCTTCTCCCAGCTAGCCCCCTGCTGTTTGAATCCTTCTCCAGGTACTACATGCCATCTCTCCCTCGGTGTCTTGTTTGTTACCCATACTTGGTCCCAGACTCCAATTTCAAGCCTCAAAATAAGTCTCCAAAGAAGAGCAGGTTAAAAGGATGAACCCAGGGCAGGCGATCAACACACCGAAGAGAGAAAGAGAGAGTTAGAAAGTTAAAGTGGAGTTGGAATCTGGAGGTAAGTAATATAGAAAGATAAGACAGTAGCAGGAAAGAAACGGATTGGAAGGGAGAGAGAGAAAGAAAATGCTGGGATTAAAGAAAATAGAGCATTTTATTTGTTTCCAAATCACTGAATACTAAAGGATTAATGCTTAATTTTCAACATTTTACACACTATTGACATGGTATTGAGAGAATAGGAAAAAATGAATTTTGGAGCGATGGAAATAGGTGAATTTGAACAACATCCCATAGCCCCATTCTAAGCTTATTTTCCTTCCCACAAAATAACAACTGGATCTGTTTTTTGGGGGGAAATAAATCAACTCCAAATAAAGATAGCCTTCTGGGGTGGAAATCTCCTTTAAAGGGGCATTCCACCCTTTTGCATTTTTTTTTCTGAGAATGTACAAATGTGAACCAAATGGACCCTAGCATGTCCATTCGGTACACTCTCAGAAAAAAAGAGGTCCTAAAACAAAAATCATGAACATGAAGAAACACAACTTGATAATGTCATCAAGTTGTGTTTCACCATGTTAATGATTCTTTTCAGACCTCCATTTCTAGGAACCATAGAACGGGGGCAACATGTCCGCAAAACATCTCTAAGTTATATTAATGACCTAGTAAAATGTTGAAAATGGGTGGAGTGCCACTTTAATTACCCATACACCACCATTAAAAGTCTCATGGCTGCTGTCCAAAGCACTGATGTATCACGTTGTGCTTCTTTGAGCTCTGATTTGCACCATGAGGACGACGACACGGTTTCTAATCGCACTGGAATTTCAGCCTCAATTAATTCATCAGCGCAGCACCTTTCACCCTACTCTAATTACCTCAGATCATATTGTTCTAATTACATACTCTGTCTCATAGGTCACACCCTGAGAAAAAGTAAAACACTTTTAATTTAACAATTAACAGTTCTAGACAGTGGAAGGTGAACAGGCACTTACGGAAGCAGTCATGTCATTTACCACTTTAAACCTCATACTCAGGGCTCTTCAACCGTTTTCATACCAGGGCCTACCATTTATTCAGAATTTGAGCCACGGACCACCATTTGATGACGTATTAGCCCCACCGACCCTAAAACTGAAGATTTCTTTTCCTTTTGTCCACAATTCCAGGCAGGATTTGGGAAACAAAACAGTCAAAACATTCGGATCAAAACGACCATTAATCTTCTACATTCTCTAATTCACATGATGAATATTTTAACTCTTGAGAGTGTAAACATTTTTACGGTCTCAAAGTGTTACATCTGGTTAACCAGCTGTCCATTATTTAGCCTGGGGACCACCTAGAATCCTCTCAGGGACCACTGGTGGTCCCCAGGCCACCTAGTGAAAACCCCTGGCTTATGGAAGCAGTCATGTCATTTACTACTTTAAACCTCACACTCAGGGCTCTATAGCAGGGGTTTTCAACCAGTGGTCCGGGGACCACCAGTGGTCCTTGAGAGGGTTCCAGGTGGTCCCCAGCTAAGTTGGTTAACCAGATGTAACTCTTGAAAACGTAAAAATGAAACCAAATGGACCCTTGCGGGTCCATTTGGTTTCATTTTTACACTCTCAAGAGTTAAAACTATTTAAAGTAGCCCATAAGTCTACACAACTAGAAGATGAATGGTCATTTTGGTGGACAAAAGCAAAAGAAATCTTTAGGTTTTGGGTGTCTGTGGGGCTAAACTGTCCTCATATGGTGGTCCGTGGCTCAAATTCTCAATAAAAGGTGGGCCCTGGTATGAAAAAGGTTGAAAACCACTGATCTATAGAGCTGAGCGGTCCTGCCCTGTTCATGACGTCGCCCACGTTCCAGAAAATGGTTGATATAAAGATGATTACGCCACGGACAAAGCCAACTGGGGTTGTGACAAATCATGACTAATACAATGTTATCATGCCATATCTAATTATCAAGAAGACAAAAAAAAGCAGGATCACGTTTTGTTTCGTTTTTTGTCTTGAAATTATTTGATTGTCCCAAAAGATTGTGTGTATTGTCATGATTTGTCACGATCCGAGTTGGCTTTGTCCACAGCGTAATCGTCTTCATACAGTATACTGTAGATCATTTTCGAAAAGTCTATGAGAAACATGAATGGAGAATCCATTTCTGCATTTTTAGTTTTGTGTATTTTTATATCAAAACGCATAAAAAAAAACATTTTAATTACTTCCTGTAAATGAAAATGTGCTGCGTGATGATGCAGTGAGGCCCACATCAATAAGAGCCAATAGAAATTAAGCCGATCTGTTTTTTAGCCCATTTCTGAATCGTCCCCTACAAACACAGGTGCCTTGATTACAGTCACAAGTACTCTGATTTTAATCACATTCTGGCATCCAGACAGTGTACTGTATTGCACGGCTTAAACTAAATCATCATGTGAGAATATACCGGTATATCTGAACACTTTATATGGTAGAAATAAGACACAGCGGTAAAGTGGCAGAGCTGATTGACTAATCGTAAACAAACAGTCCATGTGCTGCATGCAGTATAGCTCAGCGTAAGCCGTCCCACCGCTATGCCATTCCTGGCATAGGGGATGCATGAAGGGATGCATGCTGTGATTAGTTCAGAAACCATACTTAATCCATAATAAAAACCTCACCATTTCCGGTTTCATTCCACCTTTTATGTGTAATGTCCATGATATTTACATTGGAATGAATGAGCACGGCTGGAAAGTATCCCTGCAATGCTGGGGCTTACGGCAACGTCTATTGAAAAGGTCCGGAAAGTGGAAACCTGCGGTCTTTGACTGACAAACAAAATACAAACAATGCAATTGCAGTCAGTCGAGACCAATAAGAGGATACCAAGACAACCCTTAGGACGTCTCCAGACGTCATGTGCACCAGTGAGTTGTATTGTCTATGATGTCCTGAGGCGAGAAAGCATGTGCAACCGAGATTTATGTGAAACACTGTGCCAGCAGCCATTAAGACATGCAAATCCCTTGACTCCTTCAAAACCACCATAAAAGGCCACCTACGGAGACCAGGCCCAACACTGGTGTGAAGTGCCCACACAGTCAGTCTACAGATAGCTGGCCACTGTGAACAGAGAACAGATTGGATATGAAACCGTCCACCTTGACCCTTCGACCGCAGGCTGTCCTCACTCCACCTCTATTAATCACTGTCCCTTAGCTCTCCCAAGGCTCCTGCTTACGTGCAATCTATGACCCATTTTAAAGACGTTACCCATGGATGCTACCCTGAATTAGATGTTACACCATAACACCATGAGCTATTGTCTTCAACAGGCCGAAGGCAAGGGGAGACAGTATATTTTTCACTCCGTCCATCCGCCCGCTTGTCCGCATGTCTGTCCATAACAGGCCAATTCCTGTTTTTTTTAACCTAGAACTACACCGATCCTTGTGCAACTTTGTATGAGCATTCCTTAGAGCAGAGGTTTTCAACCTTTTCCATATCAGGGCCCACTATTTATTCTGCATTTTAGCCACGGACCACCATTTGATGTTTCTCTCGGACCCAAAACATACGAATTTTCAGGTTTTGTTCAAAGGATTTCCAGGTTTTGCGCAAATCTCAAGAGTTACAGATCTATAAGGGTGCAATTGGTTACCAACTGTCCATCATTTAGCTGGAGAACACCATCCTCTCAGGGACCATTGGTGGTCCTCGTACAACTGGTTGAAAACCACTGCCTTAGATCTTTGCTAATTTTACACATCTGCCCGTCATAGCGTCACCATGAGGCAGACATATCCATACTATCCATACCTGTACATCATGCAATTCGGTCACATGTTCAACAACATAAAATTGCTATCAACAACATAAAATTGCTATTATGTTTGAATGTTTGTTGGAATGTTGGAATGTTTTATCACATAGGAAATCTACTGGTGGAGAGATTCACAGAATGCATCAGTTCAGGCTGGATCTCAGACTACTAATTTACCCCCTCCATCATTTCCTTATACCTACTCTGCACTGTCTGCAGTATGAACATTGATTTTTATTTCTGCATAACCAACTCCCTTCACTGTGGGATGCAATATATCACACACCTCATTGCTTCAATTTAATGTCTGACTTGGCAAGTGAATTTACAGCAAGTCTCTACCAAGGTCTCTGCCAAAATGTCACAGTTTAAGTGCTTTCTTTTGTAAAAGAAAGTGTTGTGGATTAATTGTTTGAGTTGTTATTAAGTTATTGTAGGACAAGACACAAAACTATGTTTTGTTTATACAATATATAAAACAAATAAAACTATATTTATAGAGCGCATTTGCAATGACGTTGTACAGGGAGAAAACAAAAACATCAAAGCGGCAGTGCAATAGAGTACAACAAAATTAATTAATTAAACAAATTAATTAAAACTACTTTTAATGCAAGCATAGTGTTTGCCGATCGTCGTTTTGTTGCATTTCATTTGGGACAAAATCGGCTTAGCCATTTTTTGCCCTCCTCACCCATTCTATCCCATGCATTCGAATGGCATTATCTCAGATTCCCCCCCTCAATGTTGCGGTTCTCGACAAATCAGCCATTTCAATGAGACTGAACGGAACAACCGGGACACATCCGGTTTTGGAGATCTGCCGCTTTAAAATAAGGGTTTCGACCGTAAAACCCGTGGCATAGACACACTTAAAAAATAATTTGCTAAATAGTTACAGAATCCCATTGAAACTCATTGAATCGTATCATATCGCCATCATAAACCGATACCATCCATGTATGGTAACGCCAACCCTGTATTGTGATAGTTAAAAAGCATCACTACCCCTCCTAATATAACGGTAAACTGATGAAATGTGAAGCAAAATGCACAATGTCATGCGTGCATTTTGGAATTGTAACAGCTGAAATCAATATAATATATCAGTACTCCAGACCAGTACTATAACCCGAGGGGGGCCACATTAAGTGAAGTTGGGGGTGGAATGCAAATGGCCTCAGGGCTATCAGTTAACCAGGTATGGGCTATTGTAGATACGCAAATGACAGGTGACAATTTTACGACATGAATTTATGGATTCATCATAGCATGCAAATGTACTAGTGTGTGTGTGTGTGTGTGTGTGTGTGTGTGTGTGTGTGTGTGTGTGTGTGTGTGTGTGTGTGTGTGTGTGTGTGTTAGTGTTGTAGTCAAGACCACCTAAATTGACCTAGGGGGGGGGGGGGGGGGGGGGGGGGGGTCCAGACCAAAACAAGACCAAGACACACGGACCAATACTAACTGTTGTTTTGTGGACTGCTAGTATAAGACCGCTGTCTTTATGATCGACCTCCTCGGTCCTCGGACCGCGACAAGACCAAGACAATTGGGGCGAGACAAAAACAAGACCGAGACAACTGGGGCGAGACAAAAACAAGACCGAGACCACGAAAATTTGACTTGAGACGAGACAATGTCTCGAGAACTACAACACTGGTGTGTGTGTGTGTGTGTGTGTGTGTGTGTGTGTGTGTGTGTGTGTGTGTGTCATGTTAGTAATTCTCCTGTTGTCACTCAGAGACTGAAGGGAATCACTTCACCTCTGCTCACCCTGGGGTTTGGGAAGCACACACAGTGAAGAAATACACACCAACACACAAAGTGATAGATAGGTGCTCTCTCTTTCTCTCACGCACACACGCACGCACGCACGCACACAACCCCCAGAGTACCAATTGCAAACCCATGTGAATGCCGTATATATATATCTCATCTATAATTCATATCACATCATTCACACACACATTTCATGCCTTGCACCCCTTCCACTCCATCCCTAAGTATACCACCAGCCATTTGGATTCATAATAGAGCTCTTTGTCCAGATTTGAGGGTACTGCCCAGTGTTGTAGCGGGACTTTTAGAAGTGGGGGGATGCCTCTTAAAGGGAAATTTCACCCATTTTCATTTTTTTTTCTGAGAGTGTACACTCTCAGAAAAAAGGAAACTCATTAACATGGTGAAACAAATCTTGATGATGTCATCAAGATGTATTTCACCATGCTAATGATTTTTTTTTTCTCTAAACATCCATTTCTAGGAAACACAGAACAGGGGAACATTTTACCATGTCCACACAACATCTCTAAGGTATATTAATGATAGAGTAAAATATTGAAAATGAAAGGGAATTCCCCTTTAAGACACATGCATGCACACTTGCATTTGCGTGCACCTGCGCAACACACACAGACACGCTATTAAAACAAGTATAGCAGCAATGCCTAATTGTATCCATAAAAGTAAATGACAAGACAAAAAACATAGGCCTACTTTTCCCCCAAAAATATCTTAGATGTGAGAAGTGGGGGGGCGCCGTCCTCCCACGTCCCCCCTCCACTACACCCCTGGTACTGCCACTGCCTAGGACTAGTGTTGAGTGTTTGTGTAACAAAACAACACAAACAGTGAAGACAACGCGATTTCCCCATAGGCGGTTTGAAGACAAACAGTAACTGAGGATGCTAAACGATAATCGCCAAAACGATGCACGATGAGTCTGACGTGTCTCTAAGATGAGAGAGCCCCTGCATGGTTTTTATAGAATAGTCTGTGTGAGATACAGATGACTAAATCTGTATCTTGGAATCTGCGAAATAAGACACTGTACAGTATGTGTGTCTTATTAGTGTGGTTTGATATGTATTTCCGTAGGATTTTTGTGCTAAAATTGATTTTTTTGCAGATTTTGGTTCTATAGGGTCTAAACTATGAGAAAATGAGAGGGTGCAAATTTTCCCGGGCCCCGCCCCATTTCTGGGCGGGGCATCTATTTGGGACCTCCAAAACAGTATACTAGCCAGTGTATGTCCAATTTTCATAATAATAGAATTGTTTTATATGTTTTAAAACATTCTGAGGTGATTTCTTAAACTTATAAAGTGGTCAGAAGAAGTTTTATGACTTTTGGTAGGGGTATTTCCTCACTTGGGACCTCCCGGACTGACCCCTGTGCCTATAGTGTGGTTTGATATGTATTTCCGTCGGATTTTTTTTTTTTTTGCTAACATTGTTTTTTTTTTTTTTTTTTTTTGTCTTTTTTTGTGCAGATTTTGGTTCTATAGGGTCTAAACTATGAGAAAATGACAGGGTGCAAATTTTCCCAAGCCCCGCCCCATTTCTGGGCGGGGCATCTATTTGGGACCTCCAAAACAGTATACTAGCCAGTGTATGTCAAATTTCATAATATTAGAATTGTTTTATATGTTTTAAAACATTCTGAGGTGATTTCTTAAACTTATAAAGTGGTCAAAAGAAGTTTTATGACTTTTGGTAGGGGTATTTCCTCACTTGGGACCTCCCGGACTGACCGCTGAGCATATCTCAGTTCGCATTACACTTTCTGTTACAGAATAATTTCAAATTAGATCATACATAAGGCATATAAGTATTTTTTAGCTGGGTCGTCATCTAAAAAAATAGTTGTAGCTAATACCAGGGGTATTCAATGGGAGGCCCATGACACCTAGGGGTCCTCAGAGTTAGTACAGGGGGCTCACCCAATCTTTGTGGGAGAGGAACTTATTTTGCCTTTTACATTAAACCACTTAAACCATAGCATCCCCTTTTCAATGAGAATATTAGCCAACAATATCAATCTACAACCTTGTAGTTTGAGCTTATAAATCAGTTAATAGGTGCCTAACCATAACCCTCAGAGGGGCTGCAATTATTGCTGCTAATTAAAGATCAGCCATGCTGCTGCTATATTTCTAGTCTCTCTTTGTGTATATTTGTACAGTCTGTGAAAAAGCCAGCTGAAGTCATTCATGATCAGCTGATTGGCAAGGGGCTACTGTGCCTATCAATAGACAAACTACTTCAGCTGAATCTCATTGTAATTAACCAAGTCAGCTATAAAAGCAAGCCTGCTGATCTTTGTTTTATACAGACTACAGACATATGCATCTCTTTGTAAGGACTGGACACATCTGTGCATATATTCTGTTGAGGTTTGTTGAGTGTGACTTGTGTTTAAATGTTTAACATGTATTTATTTGTGTTCTGTTTTGCTACAGAATCATACACATCTGTGTATTTGAACACAATTTGACAAAATGGCTGCATCTGCGTGATTTGCAAAGAAGGTGCCACCCCTAGCAGACTACTTGTCAGCAATCCAGCTATGATTGATGACCTTCTACAATCTTGCAGGGAGAGATTATCTTTAGGTCAAAGTAATATTAAGCACCTAACTGACCACTTGTCTGGTCTGAATGAAGAGGAACTTCATTCTGTGCATTATCACAGTGAGTGCAGGAAACCTATTGTAAACAAGATTTCAATAGAACGTCTTCGGGCAAACCAATCCCGACATGATTCACCTGGGAGTTCTAGACGTGGACGCCCTTCAAGTACTGAAGCGGCTCAAACAAAACAATCCAAGGCTGTCCCAATGAAGGAAAAAGTGTTTGTTCTCATCATGTAACTTTTGTCCTAAGACTTTAGAAGCACTGCACCTTGTTTCGTCTGATTCAATGGGCAAAAACCTTCTAGAGATAAAGCAGCAGACCCAGGATGACCAGGTCAGAGTCTGCGTAGCAGACCTAATTGACATTGGAGATGCTTCAGCTCATGAGAAATACTACCACTTGGCATGTTTGCGGACTGCAGAGCACACATATAAATCAAGGACAGATTGTGATCATGGATCACTCATTCGCTCCTTGTGTGACGAACAGTTAATTCTTGCAATTGAAAATACACTCAGAGATGATGACGTTACACTTGACATGCGCCAGGTCGATGATTCCTACTTGTCAATACTCAAAAGATATAACCTGGATGTGGATGAGACTAGAAATTATCGCAAGTATCTTAAAAAGATCATTGGTGAACGACTTCCAGGTGTCCAGTTTGTCAAATCATTGCGACGAAATGAGCCAGACAAGCTTGTCGATCACAGGCTTTCCATGAAAGATGGTCAGGTAATTGGTAACGTGAAGAATGTTGCTAATCTTCTACGGAAAGACATGCTGCAAAGGCACAACTGGACATTTACAGGGAACTTTGTTAATTTTGAGAACCCTTCTTTACTTCAATTCTTCCTAGGCCAACTACTTTTTGGCAGTCATGTTGACAAAGTGTCTGGAATGAGGCATGAGGAAATAGACAGAATTATTGATGTTGCATGCCAGTTTTTAGTACAGAACATTCATACTGATCATCAGGTGAATCATCAGCCCAAAGCAGAGGTTGGTTTCCGTCAAAAAGTCCATACACCCCTCTCAATCGGACTGCCCCTTGCTATCCACTCAAGAGTGCGTGATAAAACCCTTGTCGAGAACCTCTCAGATGTTTACATTGGAACTGGATATTATAAGATCATTGATCTTGAAAAAAAGAGTTGAGCAGTCAGTTCCTGCAGAAAAAAAATCAATTTTAGCAAAAAAGAAATCCTACGGAAATACATATCAAACCACATTATATGCACAGGGGTCAGTCCGGGAGGTCCCAAGTGAGGAAATACCCCTACCAAAAGTCATAAAACATCTTCTGACCACTTTATAAGTTTAAGAAATCACCTCAGAATGTTTTAAAACATATAAAACAATTCTAATATTATGAAAATTGGACATACACTGGCTAGTATACTGTTTTGGAGGTCCCAAATAGATGCCCCGCCCAGAAATGGGGCGGGGCCCGGGAAAATTTGCACCCTCTCATTTTCTCATAGTTTAGACCCTATAGAACCAAAATCTGCAAAAAAATCAATTTTAGCACAAAAATCCTACGGGAGCTGTTTTTTTGACATATCAAACCACACTATGTGTGTCTTATGGGGATTTGATGTGCTGGGGTGCTGTTTTCACAGTAAATGTAGGGGATGTAGTACCATCTGCTGGTCAGAGTCAAATAGAACACTCTATTATTACCGCAGTGTTTGTGTTGAGGTTGATGTTAGCTGTGTGGCTGAGGGGGGAAATAGAACTTTAACTTAAAGTTTACTTGCCAGACCATAGAGCCCGGACATGTTGAGTACACCAAGGTTAGAAATGTTGAGTAGGGGTCCCCAGCATGTACAAACTGCCGGATGCTAACTCCCATATGTTGAGCAATTTTCGTAGTTGGCATATCATGTGACCATACCTTTAAAAGCCTATGGTATAGACTGTATATAATGTATGTATATAAGGAGTTCCTCCCTGTTCCCAGTGAGCCCCCCTGGGGTAAAAAAAAACAAACAAACAACAAACAAAAAACTAGTTTCAGTTTGGGCTTTGAGAGAAAGCGTTAAAGAGTTAAAGAGTTCAAATATTCATCATCTGAATTAGCCTGAAGTTCTACACAACTGGAGAATGTAGAAGATTAATGGTCATTTTGATCTGTATGTTTGCCTGTTTTGTTTCCCCAAATCCAGCCTGGAATTGTGGAAAGAAAATCTTGAGTATTGGGGCCTGTGGTGGTGAAAGTGTCCTCAAAAATGTCCTCAAATGGTGGTCCATGGCTCAAATGCTGAATAAATGGTGGACCCTGGAATCAAAAAGGTTGAAAAACACTGCACTAGAACAACAACGCTAATACTTAATACTGCGATATAGTACAGTGGAGTACAGTACCACTACTGAGGAGAAGGCCTTCGAAGCGAGTGTCGGACGCAACTATACCAAAAACATAAATAATTCAACGTAATGCTAATACTGTACATGTACACGCCCTTGGGGGGAACTGGGTGCTGGTTAATATTGAGCGGGTGAAAGAGCTGTCAAAACCCTCCCTGTCTGTCCGCCCTTCTTTGACCTCCCCCAGCCAGGGACCCTGAGGCCTGCAGATAA
Source organism: Benthosema pterotum (assembly GCA_039105355.1). Classification (NCBI taxonomy): domain Eukaryota; kingdom Metazoa; phylum Chordata; class Actinopteri; order Myctophiformes; family Myctophidae; genus Benthosema; species Benthosema pterotum. Next base: position 36,234,526 of record CM076977.1, read on the forward strand.
GCAGGCAGTCATTACCGTGACAAAACAACCATTACAGCCGTCACTGCATGCTCCCTGCAGGGCCATGTCTGTGGAAACACATGCTAGAGTTAGGAGGCAACGTCTGCAGCCAGGGCCGGATCTGGGCATGGGCATGAGGGGGGCAATGCCCCGCTAAATGCCCTGACCGCCCCACCAAACACAATGGCATGCAAAACAACCTAAATTTTAAAGATATTTCAAGTGAAAGTGCTTATATTTAAAATGATTTTAAACACTACTACTGATACTAACTAACTACAGTTGTGGCACCACTAAACCAACACCATTTTATCGTTCAAACAGAAAACTCTGATGGGAAGGGGGTTGTTGTGTGGACTGTGGACGGCAGTGTGGAGAGAAGGGGCACTGGAGTGGACACTGCAGTTCTGGATTGTGGTTGAGACTTTGGCCTAGATTTTCCACACCGCTAAACCCCTTATCCCTTAAATTCTTTGCCTTTTTAAACTATTAAAAAAAAATCAATAGTTAAAATGGCCAGTCTGCAAGCTCACAACACGTCAATAGATTGGCATGTTGAACTATTCCAAAACGTTTGTCAAAATAGTAAAAAAAAAAAAAAAAAAAAAAAAAAAGAGAGAGAGATAAGGGGTTTGGGATAAGGGGTTTAGCGTGTAACAAAAATGGAGCCGTTTGTGTGCATTTATTGCCAACAGGTTCTCACTCTGATGCTGCCAATAGCTGTAGCTTGTAGGGTTTCCAGTCTTTTCATATAGAAAGAAAAACACCACTAGTAAATATACAGTATATACTGTATATGTCCTCTTAATACTGAACACAGTAATCAACCACTTAATACTCATAATAATACTCACTCAATAATACTACCATAACCAGAACGATATAAAAACATCATATTCATACAGTATCACAAATAAGGTCCATTCATATTTCACACTGGCCAACTACACTCACTTATTTAGGTGCAAAAACGGCAAGGGTTGACACTAAGGTAGGGTGACCATATTCTCAAAGGAGAAAACCAGGACACCTTAGCGGGGGGACGGGATGGGACGGGACGGGACGGGACGTTTTTTTGATCAAAGAACTAGAACAGTCCATCGAGCGATAACTGTGGTGGTGTTTCACTGTATGAAAAGACCAGGCAGCCTCCGCTGCATTCACTGCATCATCTTTCCCTGTTTTCACGAAATATTCAGATATCGAACAGGCGCTACTATCGCCTCGAACAGCTTTTTTGTGTTTTTCTGTGTCAATGTGGGATTTTAGGTCCCTTGCACCACCATTGCAGAGCGAGACATACGTGCCTGCTTTGCAAACAGTGCACAGTGCTTCACTTTTGTCTCGCCCCGGTCGGGCATGGTGGTGGAGACTGACAACCGCGCTGTCTAGTGTCTATAACTGATTGACAAAGGCTGCCTGCACTGACTCTGCTCAGGGCTGAGGTCATCGTGCGCAGTGTCCTAGTGCCTGTCGATTTACTGGTCCGATGTAAGCAAAGACGTGTCGGAAAGGAACTGAATGAAAGTAATTTTACAAAAAACAGGACATTTCCTCATTTTCTAAAAATAAACCGGGACACCCAGGACAGGACGTGAAATACGGACATGTCCTGGGAAATACGGACGTATGGTCAGCCTACACTAAGGTCTACGAGGCACTTGCCCATCGGGCAAGTGCAAGTCAGGTTCTACTTGCCCTCAGGTCATGGTCACTTGCCCCCCAGGTTCCAGGTGGTCTCCAGTTAAGTTGGCTAACCAGATGTAACTCTTGAGAACGTAAAAATGAAACCAAATGGACCCTTGCGGGTCCATTTGGTTTCATTTTTACACTCTCAAGAGTTAAAATTCATCATCTTAATTAGCCCAGGTCTACACTGTAGAGAAGATTAATGGTCATTTTGACACAAGACACAGAGGCAGAGTGCAATGACTGCCTTCAAAGCAAATTTATCTTGTGTTGTGTTATAGCGCACTAAGTTGCACACTTGCCCGATCGGGCAACTAGGTAGCAGTAGGTAGCAGTCTTCACTTGCCCCACCATTTTTTTTTTACTTGCCCCGGGCAAGCGGGCAAGTGTTAGTGTCAAGCACTGAAAACGTAAGTGCATACTTCTCATAAGAACACAGAAACATTAGTAATAATCTTAGCAAAAACTGTTTAGCAACAGGTTACCAGGTGAGCATTTTAACTCGCATATTTTATAGATTATCCAGACAGTCATAAAAACACTGCTCACCTTTTCATGTTTCATAATAGCAAGAAAAACAACTAAAGATGGCGCCCGAGGCTGCCTAGTTCTTTCAACTACGGTGGCCAGTGAGGACCAAAAGGTGAGTTTCTGAATTCGCAGGGGGGAAAACTTTACAGTCAACAGCGACAAGTGCTGACCAAAAGGCCTTACATACTGTATAAAGTATAAAGATTCCTTACCATGGCTGCCAGTGTCTGGTCTCCAAACTGCATCAAAATAATCTAATTCCTTCTCGAAAAAAGTCTTTACTAGTCTGTAAATCCACCACCACAGCTGTTTCTTCTCCTCCAACCATTTTACACTTTTGTTTGAGAGTTAAAACTGCTAATTTAGCGAGATAATTCAACCCATAGTAGTTTATATTCTATATACAGTCCTTTACTAGTGCAGAGGTTTTGAAACAGAAACCACAGTCCACATTGGACAATGTTTTTCCAAGCACACCTGGTCGGTGCACACGCAGTATCGCCACCTGCTGTTTCATCAAAAATATCCATCTTTTTCATCTGGTGAATCTTAGAGTTCTCCTGAAACATGAGGACGGTGTGGCTGTGGATATTAAATTACTGTTATCTTTTTTTTTCTTTTTTTAATATTGTCTTATTCTTTCGTGCTCACTGCTCACCAGTGTGGGGCATTTTGTGGACAAAACAAGTCCATGGTCTTCTCAGAGAGAGACCCTGAGAGAGAAACAGTCCTATAACAGCAAAATAAATACAATATATTTGGGAAATATAAATACCTATTCTAAAATAAAGCTTTCTGCACCAGGTGTAGCAGGTGGCTACAGTTTCTGTCGTGATAGCCTCCAAAGTCTAATATCTGCCCTGAGACCAAGGGGATGTCCCTTTGGTCTGGTGGTTAAGATGTTGGCCTTTCACCTGGGAGAGCTGAGTTTGAATCTCGGTTGTTACAGTGGTGCCGTGACCCAGATCAGGTTTCCCCGTGGGAGGAGGTCAAAAGGGAGGTGAGTGTAGCAGGTGGCTACAGCCTCTGTTGTGCTGGCCTCCAAACCCCAGACCAAGGGGATGTCCCTTTGGTCTAGTGGTTAAGATGTTGGGTTTGTCGATCATATATATATTAAGGCTGTTGAAAATAGTTAATTAATGGGATTAAATTAATTTTGTTGATTAATCTGATTAAAAATTTTAATCAGATTAACTCATGTTCACACTGACTCAACCCACTGAGCATTTTCTCATTGAAAGAAATGGGTTTACGGGTTTACGGAGACATATTGCTGTGTGTCTCCCTGTAACCAGAGCCATAGAGTATATCTGGAGTATCTACAAGCATTAAGGGCTTGTAGATCACTATCTATTTTGATAAATATTTTAAAGATAAATGTTTTTTTTTTTTTTCCCCACAGATTCTGTTTCTTTTTTAAATGTTGAAATCCCTTACAGGAAAACATGCATATTTTGGACATAGTTCGAATGGTGATTAATCATGATTAAATTAATTTTGAAGCTGTGATTAATTTGATTACATTTTTTAATCATTCAACAGCCCTAATATATATATATATATATATATATATATATATATATATATATATATATATATATATATATATATATATATATATATATATATAGAGAGAGAGAGAGAGAGAGAGAGAGAGAGAGAGAGAGAGAGAGAGAGAGAGAGAGAGAGAGAGAGAGAGAGAGAGAGAGAGAGAGAGAGAGACATGGAATGGTGATTAATCATTGGGATTAAAAACAAATTATTTCTGACTGTAATCACGACACCTGTGATTGTGGAGGATGATTCAGGAGTGTTGATTAAAACAGGTTAGCTTCATTGCTATTGGCTTTTATTGATGTGATAGTGACACGTCATCACACGAGGTTTTCATTTTCACGAAGTAATTTAAAATCGCCTTTTTTCCCCATTTTGGGGGGGCATTCGTTGTTGGGTATGGCCATATAATGACCATGTGTGTGGGCTAAATTCACTGGGCCTTTAAACTGGGCCGTAACTGCAACACCGCCCTACACATCTAACAACAACACATCTTCTGCGTTTTGACAAAAACGACAGCATTACAATCTCAAATCGCAAGCCGTGGAGATGTTAGGATATATTATGTAGAGTGAAAACAGGACAGGCCCCTGGGGGGGTTCTAAAATTTATTGAAGTGTTAAGAAAGTTTCTACTGTCCTTCCACATCCACTGGTCAAGCTCCAATCACATCAGTCAGGCTGATTGGCAGTCCGGCGGGGACTGGACTGCCATGCCCGGCTCAAAAAAAAAGAAAAGAAAAAAGAAAAGAAAGAATTGCGATAAAAATGATTAAATCTTGTGTGCTTTGAGGTCAAAATGAAGATGCTAGAGCTATAAAGATCTACACAGAATACATTATTTTCATCTTTACTGTGCTATTGCCAACAATTCAATCAATCAACTGCTCAACACAATCAAATGCACTAGGTCACTGGCATTCAATTCATCAATCCATCAATCAACAAACAGAAACAAAACACCATAATTATTCTATTTCTTTCATCAATAGCAAATCTTTCACTCAACTCAATAGGGACTAGAGGTCTCAACGTGTCTGAAAATGAAGGCCCAGCCCGACTAAATGGAATAGCTCTTAGGCCCGACCCGGACCTAAGAGCTATTTGGGAATTCTCCACAGAATAAAAGTGAAATGGCAATTAGCACCATTATCATAATAGGTAAACACAGAAAATAGCTTTTTCTACTATAATAACATAATTCAATAAATATTATTTTGTTCATGGAGCCCGAGGCCCGACCCGGCCCTACTTAACCACTTTTAAGGCACTGCACGGGCTAGCCCCATCCTATATTTCTGACCTTCTACACTATAAATCAAACTCCAGATCTCTCCGGTCCTCGGACAAGGGCCTTTTGCTTATCCCCACATCCAAACTAGTTACAAAGGGCGACCGGGCTTTCTCAGTGGTTGCACCCACTCTGTGGAATGCCCTTCCCCTCTCCATTAAGAACTCGACCTCTGTTGACATTTTTAAGTCTCGTTTAAAAACACATTTATATCGTTTGCACTTTTGCTTGTGATACATTGTTTTTAGTTCTCTGTTGTTCCTGATGTACTATTTTATTCTGTAGGTCTCTTTTGTTGTATTTTCTACCTTGTGTGTAATTTATTTTATTTTGACTTTGTACAGCACTTTGTAACTGTGTTTTGAAAAGTGCTTTATAAATAAACTTTACTTACTTACTTACTGATTAGCATAGAGTTTGAGAACTCTAATATGGACTGCTCGTGTTGCAGGTTGATGATGTCATGTCCATGTGTGGTCTAAACATATGGAATATATACATGCATATACATTAATAGTATGAGTATCAAATAAATATTTTAAATATTTTTATGAGCATAATACATTCATTCCATAGGACTGGATGACTTAAGGACATTTGGCATCAACTTGCAACAGGAGCTGTCTCTATTGAGTGAGAATAATCTGTATTCATGAAAGAAAGAAAATATTGAAGCTGTTTCTATCTTAGGTTTTAGTCATAGAAGGCAAAAATAGTGTTCTAAGGCATATTTGTATCATTAGCCAGGGATGCTTTTGAGCCAAAGCATATAAGGTGTGTTAGACTGTGTTAGACTCTTCTATTAGAGACCTGCAGACATTATTCTGAGAGTGAATGAATAAAAAGCCGCCGGCTTGGTGAAGCTTTTATTATAAGTAATTTTTATGCACATCCATAACTCATACATATCCCTGTTTCACCTTTTGAAAATCCCTGTGTACATCCAAGATTACCATGGAAACAGATCATTCACAGACCACCAACTTCCTTGTGGCTTGGCAAAATAATTTAAATTCAAGATTATTAAGGCATTACGGCTAAAGATTAGCAGGGGAGTGTGCATGTAGATGTGTTCATTAGATTGTACAGTCCAGCCTGGAGGAATTACGTACATGGATGATCAAAGGAATACTAATGAAATAAACAGGTTCAAAATGAAAGACAGAGGGAAAGACCAGTTAACAAGCTGGCAGGCAGACACTTCCATTTTTCATGAATACTCACAGTTAGCCTGGGCATAACATGAAGAAGCATATTTCTTGGCTGGTATTTTGTTTTTAAAGGTGAACTCCACCCATTTCAACATTTTAATATGTCATTAATATACATTAGAGATGTTGTGTGGAAAAAGGGTTCCCCCAATTATATATTTCCTAAAAATGGATGTCTGAAAAAAAACATTAACATGGTGAAATACATCTGATGACATCATCAAGATGTATTTCAACATGTTAATGATTTTTCTTTCAGACCTCTTTTTCCTGAGAGGGTACAAATGGAACCAAATGGACCCGCTAGGGTCCATTTGGTTCACATTTGTATCCTCTCAGGAAAAAAATGAAAATGGGTGGAATTCCCCTTTGGTTTGTTTTTGTTTGTGAATGCAAAAGGGCCTCCGCTACAGGTGATACACCTTCTGTAACAAACATTTTGTCCCCTCTACATTGCTTCTACATTGATGCTGCCCTGCAGAAAGGCACTTGCTTTGCAGAACTATTTTCAGTCCAGTCCAGTCCCTTTTGTTGTATGTCACAAATCCTTTTTATCAGGCTTATGACAAGGTGGTTCTACTGTGTGGAGGGAAGGAGGGGGTTGTGGGTTCACAGTCTCCAGCAGTCATAATGAGCCAATAGAGTGGAGGTAAGGTGGAGTTAAATTCAAATCTGTTTACAAACACAGATTTTGTACACACTAAAGTTGCCTATATTACCATTATGAATGTGTCACAGAACATGTTGTGAGTTACGCTATACTGCATATTACAACATCAGAGAAACCACAACAAATTACATACATTTTCTTTTATAGGAGGCAATAGCTAATATGCATAGATATTCATACATTTTCATTTAAAACCGGATACAGTTGTATACAAAATGATGTTCCAAAGTGGGCATTAACATAGGCCAGGCACGGCCCTGTCAGTGATTTAGAAAGTGCTGTATAATTTGGCATGTATCAAACATGTCATAAGTATAAAGAACACCCAGCGAGTATCGAGTATAGTCAAAGGATTAACATGTGTATTAACATGGTTATAAAAAATAAAATTAAAAAAATGGTTAAAGGTGGTGAAAAGGTTAAAGATGGAGTGCCGTGATTTCTGTATTTCTTCCCAATTTTGTATGTTTAACAGTAGCATGACTGAGAGGTCAGGCTGATCAATTTCGAGATTTTGAAGTGGATTTCTTTGCATATGAAGTTCTGAGAAAGTTCCCCTTCCATGACTTTTCCTACATATGCAATTCAATCTCTATGTTTGTTTTCATCTGTAACATTTTCTAAATAAAAAAACATAGTAACATAGTGACATCATACATCAGCCCCTCCCCATTTATCATACAACTAAAGCTGTAGGTGTGGCTTCAGTTCAGGTACCAGCCACCAGGCAAACCAGGCATACTGAATGAACTGGTGGGGGTGCCCACATAAACACGACATTTTAACAAATACTATACATCTTCCTACTAATATAACAAGAATACCTGTTGTTGTAGGGTGGAAAATGCATGGCATTCCCTCTTTAAGGAGCAAGGGAATGAGGTAGGGAACAAGAACAAGGGAAAAAACATTTACATTTGGACCTGCAGGTTCCTTCAGGATCAGAGACATCATCTGTCTGTCTTCCAGCTGCTCCCTGTGGTGAGACTGAGGAGGGGAAGAAAGACAGAACAGTTTAGAGAAAGCCAAATCCACCAGCAACAATAAACAGGTCGCAATGTATGAAACTGGTCGCAAATACTTTACTGGTCGCGGTCGTGGCTATAGGTAATTGTGCAGGTAGCAATCAACTATACAAACTGGCCCACATAAGTTCGGAAACATAATTTGGGGAATTACTTAATAATATCAATTTGTATCTTAGATTGTTGTAATCATTGATTAGTCACCTTTAAAACAAGGTATGGCATGTAGAGATCGGACATTCCTGGAATGAGTAACACTGCTGAACGTGCGGATTGCACCACCAAAAAACTATGCCAAAGTGGCAAATTCAACCTTTCTTTGATACAGATTCTGAACACATGGGGTCATAAATAGCCTAAACAAAGTCAAGAAAGTGACAGCACCAATGTTTATGTGCCTGACACTAGTCTTGGGCGGTATTGATTTTTTAATATCGGTATTGATAACGTGTTAATTGGCTCGATATTACCGGTATTGACTTTTTAGCTTTTAGCTTTTTAGTCTAATGCTTGTTACACACCTGCGAAAAAGCGAAACGACTCGAAAAAGCGAACAAAAAAGGCGAAATATTTGCCGGCGAATTCAGTCGCGGCCTCCTGTACACACCAAAAAGCGAAGCGTATAAAACGATTAAATTCGCCTTTCCTCTCCCCCTCCCCTCCTGGCGTATAAAACGATTAAATTCACCTTTCCTCTCCCCCTCCCCTCCTTCTACTACCCTCCTCCCTGCTGTGTTGTCATTTTAGCCTACTGTATATATTTTAACCATGGAAGGACGCACGCAGGAACCGATCGAAATGTTGGTCATAAAAGTTTTTTTGTATCATCAGTCATGACCGGAGAATGCCTACGATCGAGTTAATTAATTAATTAATCCGACGGCGCTAAAAAAGACTGAAATACAAGTTGATCATCTTACTCAACCAAATTAAAAATGCCATATCGTCTATCTCAGTGGTTTTCAACTTTTTCACTCCAGGGACCACCATTTGTTCAGCATTTGACCCACGGACCAGGCTGTATTTTGCCAACAAAACAGTGTAAACTTCTTAATTAAGTGGTGCTAATTCAGATGAATAGTGTGAAAATGAAACCAAATGGACCCGCAAGCGTCCATTTGGTTTCATTTTTACATTCTCAAGAGTTACATCTGGTTAACCAACTTTCCATCATTTAGCCTGAGGACCACCTGGAACCTTCTCAAGGACCACTGGTGGTCCCCGGACCACCTGTTAAACTCACAGCCTCAACAAGAGGCGGTATTGGCCATGGATTGATGCGCAATACAATGGACCCGGTCCATTTGATTTGATTTTTACGAGCTCAAAGATCTGGTTTAACCAACTTTCCATCATTTAGGCTACCTGGGGGCCACCGGGAACTCTCTCACGACTGGTGGTCCCCGGACCACCTGTTATAAATCCCCGAAGTAGATCAATCAAATAGCCTAGATAGATCAATCAGTGACAAATGCGCAGCAGCTTTCCTCGCTCGCACCACAGCTGATTTCAATTTCGAGGGAATGCACAACGCCAGGACTAGGCTACTCACTTGGTAAAGTTCCCAACTTCTCGTGGTCTCATTTCAATGACGGGCATATCCATTTGGGGGTCCGCGGCCCGCAAGATGAGAACGTTTCGGGAAGTTACGAGAAGTTATCCTATTAAAGCATGAGAGCGCGTGTGCTCCAGACCCCTTGCCTTTTATTTCTCTCCTCGGGGCGCAGCTGTGTTGATCATCGTGATCTTCAAATGTGATTATGCATAATCCTTACAATTTATTGTAACGTTCTATTTGTTTGATATGTTTCTGTGAAGATGTCATCGTGAGAAAAGGATAGTTTTTCAAACGTCGGGTTTGTGGTCTTTCTGTGCCCTAATGATGTTGCGGGCCTGGCTGGCCTTGATCGTCATTAAACTCTACGTAATTAATATTCCCTTCACTGCATTAAGTTCTATATAAGGTGCCCATCCTGGCCATTGACCACATAATGCCTGCAAAACGAATTTGGTTATAGAAACATGTATAGTTGTGCAGTTGCCTCTGGCGTGCGCCATGGTTAAGTGGCCAAAAAAAGCTGCACGTCTGTGGATTTGGAGACGCAGCAAGACGCGCATTACGCACAGGAGTTTGAGAGCCTGATCGATTTAAAACTGTAATCATATATTGCCAAAAAAAGCGCGCTCGTCTGTGCGAGAGAGAGAAAGGAGGGGATCATTTATGTAGATCACACAGATCTACAAGTGTGTGTGTGTGTGTGTGTGTGTGTGTGTGTGTGTGTGTGTGTGTGTGTGTGTGTGTGTGTGTGTGTGTGTGTGTGTGTTTTAGTTTTTCCTTATTTTGTCTGCTTCATGCTTTCGTCCGTGTTTCATTGCGGCATGGCCCGCTACTTCTTTTCATATGATTTAACCATAAATTATGGCGAAACAAAACAAATGTGATTGGCTCCGCATAAGCCTTACACCATAATGCAAGAATTGTCAACACTGTCACTGTCCTTACGCCTAGTAAGGCAAGAAATAGTCACGCACAGAAACATTCCCGTCTTGTTCCATGTTACGATACCAGGCGGGGAACATAGGACCCTTTTTAAAGAAAAGGGTTCTATGTTCCCCGTTTTTTGTATGGACCGGGGAACATAGGACCCTTTTCTTTAAAAAGGGTCCTATGTTCCCCGGTCCATACAAAAAACGGGGAACATAGAACCCGGGGAACATAGGACCGCTCCCGTTCTATATTATGCGCAAACTTTCTACCAAACTGCCTATGAGATATTAAGGCAGATTCATTGTTTGCAGAGCTCACAGCAGCCTCAACAAGAGGCGGTATGTTAAGTGGCCATGGATTGATGCGCAATACAACAATCGCATCACATAATAGGCTAAGATTTTTTCCACCTGTAGCCTACCGTTGTGTTTGCAGGGGGCAGCGCTAAACGTTTTATTTTCCTGTAAATTTGCAGCAGGCCTAGTTGAGAGAAATTCACATAGGCAGTTCCAAAACCAAACCAGAGCTATAGGTTGTGACATATTGATATCTTTCCCTTCCAATGCGCGATGCGCCCTGGATATGCCCTGGCGCAACATGGAACTGTGGTTTAATAACGAGCGCGCGCGCACACACACACACACACACACACACACACACACACACACACACACACACACACACACACACACACACACACACACACACACAGAAAGATGCGCTGCAGTTTATGTTTTATACACGGCAGTGCAGTTTAGACTGCATTCTGATTGGTCAGCGGGTATTAGTCGCCTGCGACTAGCTGAAAAATTCGACACAAAAGCGAAAAAACAAAAAGCGAAAATAGTCGCATTTTCGCTATTTCGCTAATTCGCCGTGGTGTGTAAGCTTACATTGACTCCAATATGTTTTAAAAAAAGCGAAATATTCGCGCGAAAAAAATCGTTTCGCTTTTTCGCTGGTGTGTAACAAGCATTTTAGTCTAAGACATTCAATTTTTACTTGACATTTACTTAATGGGCGTGGTGGAAATGACAGTTAACACAACGCACGCCACAGAAACAAAACAATATTGGTGTGTTGCACAATGCTTGTTTCCCATGTACTGTAAATGCAATTTTGAAACAAGATAAAATACATTGAATATACTTGCATATTGATTTTATTCACCTTTTATGCACATTACTCTTTCCTGAATTAATGTTTGGCCCGTAGGATGATAATTACTATTAGAACTGGCCTTCTTGTACAGTATATTGCACAGATGAGACATTAGTGCAACTCAACGTTTTACTTTCTCAACTCAATTGATTTTCTTTCTCAATTCACTATGAAAGCACTGCTTGGATCATAGAACAGGAAACTGAGCTTTAATAATGAATGCAGGCAATTTCATCATTGCATTAATCTTGATATTATGGGAGATTGATTTTTGAGGGAAAATTACTTTTTTGCTGTTTGCCTGTTGCCAGTTTCCGGCTCCTGACTTTCGCCCTAGATCCTGGTGCAACCTCGCCCTGGCCTAGGGCGAGGTTGCACAGGCTGGATCCAGGCTTGGCGTCCACAACACACTGTCCGTCCACTAAGGGTGACTCCGTCGCCGCTGCCTCCTCGGCCACTCTCCTAAACAGCTCACGTCTCTGCTGTGCCGTCATGTTCTCACAGCTGTCCAGCAGGTTGGCGGCCACCAGGGTCCTCTGGACGCTGGAGGACTTCACCCACACCCTGCCGTTCAGACCCACCACCAGCTGGCAGGGGAAGAGCTGCTCCAGGTCCCTGACGATGTCCCTGCAGGGGGACAGCAGCCTGCGGGCCAGTCCCACAGAGACCTTGATCATCAGCCCGCCCTCTCCCAACACCCCCATCCCGTCGGAGCGACCGCCGCCGTCCACGACACACGCCAGCTCCGGCTCCCCACCGCCCTTGCCAGTGTGGAGCAGCCGCGCGTACACCAGGTCGCCCACCCGCACGTCGGGACGGTTCCTTTTGGTGGCGCCCTCAAAGGCCAGGCAGGACAGGGAGGCCTGCTCGCTGGCACCCACGTCCACCCTGAGGACGCCGCCTCCGCCCTCGCCCGATTTGGCCGTCACCACGCCGATGACGCGTTCCCCCACGGCGGTGGGAACGTAGCGCCGCTGCTGGGTCTCGATCCAGTAGACGTTAGGGGGCTCGCGCCTCAGGATCCCGGCCTTGCACGCACAGACTCGGCTCTCCCCGTCCCTGCGGAGTCCCGGGCCACACGCGACCCCATCGCCGTGCGCGATGTTGTTGCCACGGCGACGGCATCCAGAGGACGCAGACGTCGATAAACCAGCGGTACTCCCCGGAGAGGAGCTTTCGAGAGAGAACACGTCTCCCGGAAGTACAACCCCCCCGACGCTATCCCGGAGAGCAGGATGCATGTCTTGTTGAGGCTTCGTCAGCAGTGGCCGCACTGCGACTTGTGCACAAGACTCACAAATCCTAGCTCCCTGTTTTGCAGCCATTGTAGGTTTAGGTTAGATCGATCCAGCGGCACACATGTCACAGACCATCTGGCTAATCCACAACACCCATCAGTGACTGTTGCTCAGGGAGGTAGAGCAGGCTGTCCAATCGTCGGTGGCTCGAATTCCGGCTCCTCTTGTCTACATGTTCATTTTCTTCCATAATATAGTCAAAAAAGTGAAACTAATATATTTACAATCCATTGTGCATCAAGTGAAGAAGCAGGAGGTTACCGTGGATTTTACCCCGGTGCTGAAACCAAATGGAGTACGCACATCTCTAATAAACATACGGGTGCTGAACTAAAAAATCGGAAGGTACAAAAGAAAGAAAAATAGTTTGCACACTGTGTAGTAGCTCCCGGCAACTTTATTGAGGAGGAAACAATGTTTCGACCCTGACTGGGTCTTCTTCAGGTCCCTGGTGCGCAATAGGCAGGCATAGGCAGGTTTTTACCTTCACCGGGGTAAAATAAATCCACAGTCAGTAACCTGCAACCTCGAGTGGCTGCTTGCTTTTCTAAAATAATTATGGGCCATAAATGTTTTAGAAAAGCAATCAGCCACTCGAGGTTGCAGGTTAATTTTAAATTATGACGACATGAAAAATCTGTACCAACCAACAAGAAAGTAGTTCCCAGACAACCATCTGTAGAAACAACACACCTGTGACAAGATTCCATAACAACAACAAAGCCAATAAAGTTTCCAGGTGGCGGAGTGATACTTAGCAGTAGGTTACCGGTGGGTTTTACACCTGTCACATGATGGTGACCAGCCAATCAGAATCAAGTATTGGGACTAGCAATACTTAAAAGGATTTTTTCAGGGTGATTAGAGTGAATGAAAACCGGCACTGCAACAGCAGTGCATTTCTATGGAGAGCAAGTTGTTTTGCCACTCGGCGGGCGTTCATCCCCTCCTCAGCACCATGATGTCACACGCATACTCTCCCTAGCTCTCTAAAAAACAACAACGCCTAGGACCAACCTCTTCACAGGCCCAGGCAGACCCTCAGCTCCTCCAAGGTGAGGCCGCGGTCTCTGTCGCGGTCGCAGTACTGGGCGAACTTCTTGGCGCAGCGGCGAGGCTTCAGCCTCCGGCGCAGGTACTGGCGGAAGGGCCGCGCCTCACGCTCGTTCAGCACGCCGCTGGAGTCCACGTCCAGCCGGGCGAAGTGCCAGCGCAACGCCCACACCTCCGGACCCCCAGGTGTCGACGTGGAGGAAGCAGGAAGGCGTGGCGACGGAGAGAAACGGGAGGAGGGTGGAGAGGAGGACGGAGCAGAGGAGTTGGAAGGTCTGGTGGAGAGAGGCAAGGCAACATACTGTAAGTAGTGTCAGGAGGTTTTATTCACAAACATTCTATTCTAGTGGTTTTCAACCTTTTTCATACCAGGGCCCACTATTTATTCAGCATTTGAGCCGTGGACCACCATTTGATGATATTTTACTTTTGTCCACAATTCCAGACTGGATTTGGGAAATGTATACAGATCAAAATGACCATTAATCTTCTGCATTCTCTAGTTGTGTAGACTTAGGCTAATTCACATGATGAATATTTTAACTCTTGAACATGAAACCAAATGGACCTGCAAGGGAGATTAAACTCAACATTAATGGTGGTCCGTGGCTAAAATGCTGAATAAATGATGGGCCCTGGTATGAAAAAGGTTGGAAACCACTGCCCTAAGCGACTTCTTATATATCTGTAGCTTATCCCTAAAAACCAGCCTTCCTGTACATTTGTACATTTATCATTACATTTATCATTATAGCAAAGTTTACACTAAAGGTTTTAACAGTGCACTTTAAATGAAAACCGTTACTGTTCCGAATCCAATCAGAGCCTCCTCCTCCTACTCAGCATTTCCTAGAATCTAATTAAAAATAATCACCACTGCACTGCCTGTGGGTTGTTGAAACCCCACTGGATGCCAAGTTTCATTGGAAACCTTCTGTGACAGTGAGTAAGCCATAATGACGCATCGAGTAAACAACACCCAACATATCCTCTATCTGCACTGGAACAAACTTCATAAGAACTCAATTCAACCAAATTGTATTGGATTTGTTGCTCCAAGCAGAACTGGAAGAAAACCCATTTAATTACCAATACCACCATCTCCATATGTCCCAGTCAGACAGACTCTGTTGATTTCTACTCAGGAGATTCCTCCAGGATGGAGATCTAATTATAAAACAGATGGCACATTTCACTTCCCGAATCAGAGCAAAACACAGACCAATTTGCGGGCCAAGTGCCAATAAAGTGAAACTGTGGAAAAACAGACAGGAGAAGATGAAAGCGATACAGAGAAAAAAGTGGAGGTGACTGACACATAGAGAAAGATGACAGGGAAAGGTAAAAAGGAACATAAATATAAAGATAATAAAAGAAAGATGATGGGAGGCTAAGTAGGGCAGGGTTGTATGATATGCAGGTTAAATGAGCTGAGCAGATGGAGGGGGAGGCTCACGTGTGTATGGAACTGTGCTGGTTTAGCCTGGTTCAGATCCATCTGGCCTTCTATTGTCAACCTCTAATTTCCTTCGGTACCAAGATGTATTTAACCAATGAGAGTTGGAGAGTTGGAGTTAGGGGGTGGTCTAACAACAAATCAACAAAACAGACGCAGTTGATTGGCCAGCAGCTGTATACTGACCGGTGAGGACTCAACCTCCCAGCATGCTCTGCTTCAAGCTGCAGGGCTCTGACAAGGCTCTCCAGGAACTCTTTCTTGCGAGCACCAGGGCACCCTGGGAAAACAGAAACAGAACACACTGAATTTAATTCTTCATCAAACAGAAAAGAAATGAACAGAAATGAACAGTGTTGGGCAATATTAATACTTATGATACTTATGACCCCTGAGAAAAAGTAATATTAAAACAAAGTAATATTATATTACTTATTAGTTGAATCACAGAGTAATATGTTATATATTACTTTCCCAAGGTCACCCCTCCTACCCGCAAAAAGAACAGAATACACAGAATGTGCACAGAATACAAAAATGGAGGTAAACCGAAGCAGTTTAGATTTTATACAGTATACAGTATACTGTATATATATAGTACCGGTATATAAATAAATATTCTCATCTGTTCATGTACTAATCTATTCATCCAGCATGTACATTCTGGATGTGCACAAGACTATCCCTTCGACTATATGATGTTGTTAGCCTGCCTCATTACCAAGGAGAATATTAGTGCATCCATGCTGTTAGTGTTCAGATTCCTCATTTGTCATTATGAACTCACCCGGGCCTGCAGGCTGTGATAAATGAGCTACATTTATACATTTCTTAATTAAATTATAGCTAAAGACCCACATTTTCTCATGCGTGTAGTTATTTGCAATGAGCATACTTCTCTCACATGCATGTGTGTGGTGTGTGTGTATTGTTTGTACTTTGCATGCGTGCGTGTGTGTGCAAGAAGAGATGGTAATGTACTGACCGGGTAGAGGTCTGTCTCTGTGAAGCCGCTCTGTGTGAGTCTCTCCAGCCTTGCTGCTGCAGTCTGGCAGGCGATTCCTACACACACAGGAGCGGCGAGGAAGGCGCACTGAATCAACAACATCAATGACATTGTAACCAGGGTTACAAACTAAACATCAATTAAAAATGACAACTACAATGAAACTGTATTGTGTGTTGACAAAACTAAAACTAATTGAAATTATAGACAACATGCCCTTAGTTTTAGTATACTGGCCATTGGCCAACAAACATTTGGCCAGTTGGCTAGACAAGGCATAGGGAACCGTTTTTGACACGTTAACATAAATAATATGGCCAGGCTCAAAGAACTGTTTGGGTGGGGCTCCCATTTATTATATCACCAACTGGGTAACAGCATATTTCTTGAATGCAAGTAAAATAACCAGTGTTGGTCAATATAACTTAGGAAATTAACTTCTTTACTTTACTCGTTACCCCTTAGTCAAAGTAATACTCATTACTTTACTTTTTACTGGAATCGAAGAATAATATATTACATATTACGTTATTACTTTCCCAAGTTCTCAACTCCCACCTTTGAAAAAATAGAGATGTACAACATAATCTGTTTAGCGAGCTCTTTTTCTAGGACTGAATCCAATTTATTGGAATAAATATAGTCTCCAATCCCACAAACTGCACATGAAAACAAAGCCAACAAAATCCGACATTGTAAATGTCTTTCTTAGATAAAAAAGAAAATAAAAGGAGCAGAGAGAAGCAATGGGATTTTAACCTTGAATCACAAAACAGACCTGCAACTAACAAAACCAGATTTCGAAATTTGTCTCTGACAAAGGTCTTGTATTTAAAAATAAAATACAAAATAAAGCAGCAAGCAATTTGTAGAGTACATAACTGCGCAGGATGCTGCATGTGGACTGGATCTACAATCTATTGCACATCTCTGTTGTTACAGTACATGTCGATAGCTTGTAAATCTGTTTTACTTTCGCATGCAACAACAAGCTCATTTTACACAAGTAACTTGTTACTTGCAAATGAATGCATTACTTATTACCCATTTTTGCAGAGTAATCTCGTTACTTTACTTTTTGGAGCAAAAGTAATAATATTACAGTAATATGTAATCTAAAATTTGTTACTGCCCAACACTGAAAATAACAGTAAAAAACATATACTCCCCCCCTGTGTGCCTGCACCATGCCAGTCCTCCTGGCTCACTTCACCTGTGATCCCTTATCTCAGTGATTTTCAACCAGTGGTTCAGGGACCACCAGTGGTCCTTGAGAAGATTCCAGGTGGTCACCAAGCTTAGCTGGGGACCACCTGGAACCCTCTCAAGGACCGCCAGATGTAACTCTCGAGAGTGTAAAAATGAAACCAGATGGACCCTTGCGGGTCCAATTGGTTTCATGTTTACAGCCAACTCCAGGCCTAGAGACAGAATGGCTTTTTAAGCAACATTTATGTGCATTTCGGATGTGTCTATAGGTTGGTGACCAACATGAGGAGGAGATGCTTCTAGATCTTCTGATCTTCTATCCACTACTGAGTTCCTTAACATTGCATGTAAGAATTATGTTGTCATGGGATATTACAATCATCCATCGATGTGTGGGCGAACACACACAATTCAGTGTGCATTATCGAACTATTCAATGATTCAATCAATAAATCAATCAATCAGTGTGATTACAGCACTCATTCCAAACTATATTAGGCACGGTCAATCAGAAAGGGAAAAATTAAATACTGTTGCTGTCAGACAGAAACTTCCATATTCTCCATATTCAAACTTATTTGTATTTTTTAAGGTACTTGAACATACCACACCGTTGCATCAAAGGTACCGCAGCCTTAACCTCAAAAAGTGGTACAAAGTGGACATGTTTTGAACTTAGGGCCAGTGTTGTAGTCGGACTTTTAGAAGTGGAGGGATGCCTCTTAAAGGGGAATTCCACCCATTTTCAATGTTTTTCTGAGAGCGTACAAATGGAACCAAATGGACCCGCTAGGGTCCATTTGGTTCACATTTCACACATCTCAGAAAAAAGGAAACATTTCACACATCTCAGAAAAAAGGAAACTCGTTAACATGGTGAAACACATCTTGATGATGTCATCAAAATGTATTTCACCATGCTAATGGTTTTTTTCAGACCTCCATTTCTAGGAAACACAGAATGGGGGAACTTTTTACATGTCCACACAAAATCTCTGAGGTATATTAATGACATAGTAAAATATTGAAAATGAGTGGAATTCCCCTTTTAAGACATGTGCATGCACACTTGCATTTGTATGCAGCATGCGGATTAAGCGTGCACCTGCGCAACACACACAGACATGTTAAAACAAGAGTAGCATATTGAGAAAGATTGTTTACAATGCCTAATTGTATCCATAAAAGTACAGTAAATGACAGACAAAAAGCATAGGCATACTTTTGCCCCAAAAATATTTTAGTTGTGAGAAGTGGGGGGACGCCGTCTCCCCGCGTCCCCCCTCCACTACACCCCTGCTTAGAGGTGATCTGCTAATGTACTTAGGCATTGTGTGCGACGTAAAAAAGCTTGAATCTGTTGGTGGTTTACCTGGTAGAGGTCCCTGGCAGTGGTCTACCAGTGTCCACCCTCACACACCAGCAGTAGCCTGTAGCGATGTGACACTGCACCGGGTTGTAGCGCCCGTCTGCAGTGCATTCTGGGATAAATCGCTCGTCCTGCCAAATGGAACGAACTTCAGAGAGCAGCGATGTGCGCTCACGCTCACAAGTCTGAGGAATGTCTGTGAACACGCTCACACACACATACACACACACGCACGTATACAAAAATATTTATATGATAGTTAAAGCCATGTTGACTGCGGGACATTACAAGAGTTGGCTTCACATTTTGGCTCATAGTTCAGGTCTTGAACCGTAGGTCGCAAAATCAAAATATTTGTTTCCTGGAATTCCTTAGAAGTCGTCAGCAGTCATTTGTGCGGCTGCCCAACTGCATTTGCTTCAATTTCACGTTTTTGGGGGGCATTTTTTGGTCTAGCAGCTAAAGGGATAGTGCAGACTTCGGGAACTTAAGTTGTATGAAATACTTGCCATTGATATAGTGGTATCAACTGTATTAATTGATGGCCAGACTCCCATGGTGGGAGTTCTGTTCTGGTTTTGGTGAATATTAAGTACGGTACGTAGTTTTGGCCATTTTGTGGAGGTCACTGGGGCCATGCAGTAAAAGGACATGAATCCATAAAACTAACCTCATTTATATTGTTAAAATTATTTCTAAAATATTAGCGCATCCTTTGTTCATTGTTGACCTCCCCCTATCACATGAAACTACAATTTGGACGCAGTGATATGGACACTAAAAACATAGTTCCCTGAGCCATGAGCAAATGTTGTGTTAATATTTTATAAAAGGGTCAACAATACAATCAACTTTCTCAAAGCAAATCAATCAGTAAGCCATGAGCAGCATTGACTGGTAAAAACAAAGATGCCGTAAGATTAAGAATACATTCTTTATTTTCCTTCATTAAATGTGTTTCTTTTTCTGTAATTTGGTGTATAGGCAACATTGTCTTGCAATATCAAAATGAAAGAATATAACTGTATGCAATAATAAATTGTGATTCAAATAATATTAAAATGATATATGATTAAAACAAAGGAATAAAAAAGAAAGAAAGAAAGAAAGAAAGAAAGAAAGAAAGAAAGAAAGAAAGAAAGAAAGAAAGAAAGAAAGAAAGAAAGAAAGAAAGAAAGAAAGAAAGAAAGAAAGAAAGAAAGAAAGAAAGAAAGAAAGAAAGAAAGAGAAAAGTGGGGCGGCGATGGCTCAGGGGTAGGGTGGCTGGATGTAACCAAAAGGTTGCCAGGGTTTAGCATAAGGAGTTTAGATGGTAACGAAAATGGAGCCCTAATCCCTAATTGCTGCCGATGTGCTGGTCAGTACCGTGTAATCTGTAATCTTACCAGTGGGTCTCTTGGCAGAGCGATTTCCTTTGGTGTCCGAATTCATCAGGATGGTCACCCAGAAGGGAGGAGCGGTCAGTTCTGGACAGAGATCATTGGTATGTGTACTGTATTGTATATACAGTATATTATACAAAAATAAATTTTTGCTTTAGCCAACATGACACATTGGCAGCAGGGCACCAAATCACAGGTTTCAGAAATTCCAAGAAAAGGTTAGCTGCTCTAGCCTGATGAATGATTGGTTGATAATCACTCTTAGGAAATGTGCCCCTAATAAAACAAGTATAATCATGGCCCATTTTCAATATTTCACTATGTCATTAATACACCTTAGAGATGTTATGTGGACATAATAAAAAAGTTCCCCCTGTGTTTCCTAGAAATGGAGGTCTGAAAAAAATCATGGTGAAATCATGGTGAAACAACTTGATGACAACATCAAGTTGTGTTTCACCATCTTAATGATTTTTCTTTTAGGACTTTTTTTCTGAGGGTGTAGAAATGGCCAATTTAATTTACTTTGAATAACTGTGAAACCGAACACATTTTATGCAAAACAGGGTTGCTGACACATGAAAAGGGAGAAAAGGGAGTTAGATTCTCTAAAAAGCTTGCCTGATGAGTCATTGGTTGTTGATCACCAGGAAATGTGCCCCTAATAAAACAAGCATAACCATGTCTTTACTTATTAGTTTACTACCGTATGTTCATCTGAGTTTAAGGGTATAGTAAGTGATTTCACTTAATTCTAATACTGTTATTTTTTTCTTCTTTTTTAAGCTAATCATCCCTAGAGTGTGGTGACTTGGAAAACCCCCAGACAAAAAAGACGTCCAACCAAGATGAGAGGGGCTTTCCTCCAATCAGGATTGAGTGGCGTTAGTCTGGGTCACGTTCCCCAGGTTAATTGCCTATGTGCCTGTGTGTGTGCGTGCATGCGTGTGTGCGTGCATGCTTGGGTGTTTAAACCAAGATTCTAGTATTACAGTGAAGATGTGCTTTGTGTAAAAGTGTCCACTACATTATTAATACATATACATATACAGTACATTTCATCATTCTTTTTGTCACCTGCTGCTGGCCTGCTTGGATCCAAAGTAGGTCTGAGTTCATCCATACCACCTAAAAACATACAGCAGTGTTACAAACCATAGTAACATGAATACACATGATGAACACTGCTATTCACAAGCAGTGTTGGTCTATATTACTTAGGAAAGTAACTTCTTTACTTTACTCGTTACCCCTTAGACAAAGTAATATCATTACTTTACTTATTACTGGAATCGAAGAGTAATATATTACATATTACGTTATTACTTTCCCAACACCGACTTTGAAAAAATAGAGATGTACAACATAATCTGTTTAGCGAGCTCTTTTTAGAACTCAATCCAAATTATTGGAATAATAATAGTCTCCAATTCCACAAATTGCACCTGAAAACAAAGCCAACAAAATCTGTCTCTTTGACTTTTTAAACTTTTTTTAAATTGTTTTCAAAGTTGAGGTCTTGTATTTAAAAATAAAATACAAAATAAAGCAGCAAGCGATTTGTAGTGTACATAACTGTGCGCAGGATGCAGCGTGTGGACTGGATCTAGAATCTACTGCACATCTCTGTTACAGTACCTGTCGATAGCTTGTAAATCTGTTCCATTTTTGCATGCAACAACAAGCTCATTTTAAAAAAGTAACTTGGCGTTACTTGCAAAGTAATGCGTTACTTATTACCCATTTTTGCAGAGTAATCTCGTTACTTTACTTTTTGGAGCAAAAGTAATAATATTACAGTAATATGTAATCTAAAATTAGTTACTGCCCAACACTGTTCACAAGAGCCACAACCAATCAGTACACAAAGTGCCAATCGCTTCCAGATGCAAAATTGTACCCGTGCCTTAAAAGCAGGTTTCTATCGAGTTGAGGGAGTTCCAGGGGATCCTCAGCTAAATAACATTTTGGAACCAAGTGGACCCTTTATGGTAACTCTGAGAGCGTACAAATTGAAATGATGCACACACAAATAGCTTATGTTGCCATATAAACGGAATTTATAACAATCACAATTTGTGTTTCTGCAACTAACAGACACACACACACACACGCACGTGCACGCACGCACGCACGCACGCACGCACGCACGCACGCACGCACGCACGCACGCACGCACGCACGCACGCACGCACGCACGCACGCACACACACACACACACACACACACACACACACCACACACACACACACACACACACACACACATACACGCACGCACGGATTGTGATTTG
This sequence comes from Benthosema pterotum, assembly GCA_039105355.1. NCBI lineage: Eukaryota > Metazoa > Chordata > Actinopteri > Myctophiformes > Myctophidae > Benthosema > Benthosema pterotum. Next base: position 36,257,214 of record CM076977.1, read on the forward strand.
TAAAATCCACAACTTTTTGAAATTCTGTAACTTTGCAACTTTGTGTTTTGAATTTGTGATGTTCCACATTTTAACATTTGTAGAAAATTGAGATTTGTACGTTTTCAATTCATAAATTAGTGAATTAGTCTGAACTATATTTTTTGTATAAGTTGTAAACATGCAGGTATTGGCACTAAATGCCAATCATTTTCAGAAATAGCAGACCTACAGTACAAGATCATAGCACATTACTCAATGGTGCGCTATTTCGGAGCAAACATTTTTCACTCAAATCTTTCTTCCTGGGAGATCCCTTGAACAAGATGCTTTCAAATGGGGGTTCGCAGCCAAATATAGATAATTCTGGGGGTACTTGGCATGAAATAGTTTTTTCATCAATGACAAAGAAACAGATTTTTCAGGAAAAACTAGAATTGTCAGAAACTAGAATCTAGTGTAAAAGAACACCTCTCACCTCTGTGAGAAGCTGATTCCAGATCAGTGGTCACCTGCGTCGCTTCAGCCACATGATCTGCACATCACAACCCAAACAATGATCTTATGACAGGGGTCCAAGACATAGATTTTGTGTAAAGCTGTGGTTTTTAACCAGTCGTCCGGCTAAATGATGGACAGTTGGAAACCAAATGGACCCTTATAAATCTGTAACTCTCATAAAATGCCAAAATGGACCCTTAAGAGTTAAATTACATTTAAACATCTGAATGAATTAATTTTCAAGAATCATGCACAGTTAGAACATGTAGAAGAATTGTTATTTTGACCAACATTTTGCCAATTATCTCTACTAAATTGTGGACACAAACTTTAAAATCTTTAGTGTTGGGTCCAAGAGACTACACTCAAGATCAAATGGTGGTCCGTGGCTAAAATGCAGAAAAAATAGTGGGCCCTGGTATGAAAAAGGTTGAAAACCCCTGGTGTAAAGCCCTTTTTGCAACGAATAGTGTGTAGCTTATAACAACTCCTGAAAAAAACAAACAGATAAACGGCTGAAATCGATACCTGTGCAATTAGGCATTAGATGAAAGACGGAGGTCCCACTGACAGGCTTGCCGTCGGGCGTGGAACACCAGCAGTAGCCGGTCTGGTTGTGGCACTGGACCTCCAGGAAGTGTCCGTCTGCGCTGCACTCTGGCACGAAGGCGGCGGCCGCAGGGTTAACATGACCACTGCTGCTGCTGCTGTGGGCGCTGGAGGCCTCCAGGGCCTGAGACCGCGCCAACTGGCATTTAGACTGGCCTGAATCTATGGCAAGACAGAGCATTTAGACTGGCCTGAGTCTGCGGCAAGACAGAGCATTTAGACTGGCCTGAGTCTACGGCAAGACAGAGCATTTAGACTGGCCTGAGTCTACGGCAAGACAGAGCATTTAGACTGGCCTGAGTCTGCGGCAAGACAGAGCATTTAGACTGGCCTGAGTCTACGGCAAGACAGAGCATTTAGACTGGCCTGAGTTTACAGCAAGACAGAGCATTTGGATTGGCCTGAATCTATGGCAAGACGTCATAAATAGATACGGTAACTCTTCCACCCATTTTCAGCGTTGGTTCCCAAAGTGAGGTCACAGTAAGGATCTAAATGACGGTGCTTTTCACAAATGAAGGGATTATTTCAAGAAAACAGCGCGGAACAAGATAAAGATATTATGGGATACCAGACGAACAACACTAATCTGCTTAGCAACAGCGCCACTGTAACAGTGAGTTGGGAGGTAACTTTACAATGCAGATTGTGCAACTGTATTAGCACCTATTTTCATTTGTTCTTTATTTCATATACCTGGCCACTTGTTTCTCTTGCAAATCTGGCAACAAATCAAGAGATAGGACATAGGGTACGAGATAGGATGAGGATGAATACAGTAAGCAGAAGCGTCATGTTTTTAGTACCAGCGCAGTGGGCCCTGGGGACCGGCCTCAGCTGTGTGTTGATGCACTGGGCCCTCTGGAAGGAACACAGGGACTTGTACAGCCTGCCGTTGCTGCCACACACGGCCCGGTGGCGCCCCCTCTGGCAGTCCAGGACACAACCACGAGGCCACATGTTCTCTGTGATCAGGAACGGCTGCAGAACAACAGAACACACACACACACACACACACACACACACACACACACACACACACACACACACACACACACACACACACACACACACACACACCAAGTGTTTGACAATATGATGCCTCATATGTGTTGAAAGACACACGCACATGCACGCACGTGCAGCGCATGCCTGCCCGCACACCCACCATAATCATACTTAATTAATTTCCTGCTACAGGATCAATAAAGTGCAATCTAATCTAATCTTGTCTAATTACACGGAGGGAAATTGTCCAAGCTGGATCCTGAGCAGCCCTTGATTGGAAATTAGCTGACAGCAGCGTTTGTCATGAGCAATGCAACGCTGTCTTTCATTTGTAACAATCGACTAACTTATATGAGCTAGTTTTCTGGCAATAATACAAATTTACTGCCTAAATCAATGGTTCCCAAATTGGGGGGGGGTCTGTGAGTATGTCTGGGTCCTTGAAGGAGTTCCAGGGGGTCCCCAGCTTGTAGATGATAGCAAATCGCAACCAAATGGACCCTTTTTATGGGTCCGTAGCTATGAGAATGTACAACGTACACATTTTTTAGGTAAATTAATTTATCGATTTCACAATATACAGTAAATCCTAGACAGCCAGAAATCCTTGAAAATAAGGATGCCAAAGATCAATCTCTGCCCCAAATTTCCCAGAATGACCCGTTATAGCACTAACATGACGCAGCAAATGCACATTTTTACATATACCTGCATCAATCTGCATGAAACGTTGCATGTAGGCAAAGATGAACCTTTACACAAATCGTTACACAGTATCTCTAGTGTTCAAGACGGCTCTGTCCCAAACTTCATATTCCATCCTATTTGGCTATAGTTGACGTTTTCAGTTTGCAAGATTGGCCTGTTTAGAACAAAAAGCTAGCCTGGCTCAGCCCTGAATCAGCACCTTAAAAATACTACCTTATTTTTTCCTGTGAGTCAAGGACTGGCTTCCCTGCCTTTGGGGCCATTTGTGCCGGTTAGAAGTACAATCCCAGCACCTGATTGGCCAACAGCCCTGTCACTCACTTCGTTCCCAACGTTGTCTGCTTTCCCAATATTCTTGGTTCCTATGAACCAATCACCGTTAAGACTGCCGCTTTGGTACCACCCACCCTACAACTGTAGAAACTGAGGGACTTCAGTATGAATAATGAAATGAAACGAAATGACAATTCAGACTGAGGTCAGGCTAACAAAAAGCATCAAATCATGAACACAGTCAGCAATTCTCAACACACTTTCACACTAGGTGGACAAATATAACCACACGCTTTTCACATTGTTTTGTTATAGTTCAACCATGTAGATTTTTGCAAAACATCAAAACACCCAATGCCTTGATGAAACAGGGAGAACATTAGGAAAAGGAGATACAGTAGGTACAGAACAGTTGTGTGTGGTGTGTGGTGTAATGCAACCTTGGCGTGGCTGAAAGTGTTGCTATAGTATGTCTGCCTGGCAGAAGAATAACTGTTATTGTTCCGTGGTAGGAGGGCTGGGGGGGGGCATTCTACTTCCACAAACTATACGCTACAAATTTTGTTCAAATATCATGTTCAGCTTGCCAGTTATTTACGCTTTAACTTTTTTTTTTTTTTGATTATTTCCCCACCTTTTCATTTTTTTTGTAATAGCGCCTAACACTGAGAGAGAGAGAGAGAGAGAGAGAGAGAGAGAGAGAGAGAGAGAGAGAGAGAGAGAGAGAGAGAGAGAGAGAGAGAGAGAGAGAGAGAGAGAGAGAGAGAGAGAGAAAGCGGGGAGATGGATAGAAGCCAAGAGAGAAAACTCAGGGAGTGAGGGAGGTGTTATATAGGGGAGTCAGGAAGAGTCAGCACATGGCCAAAATATGCAAACATTTCAGTAAGAAGGGAACATGGGGGGAAATGAGTGTGTGAAAGGAGACTGTGTGTGTGTGTGTGTGTGTGTGTGTGTGTGTGTGTGTGTGTGTGTGTGTGTGTGTGTGTGTGTGTGTGTGTGTGTGTGTGTGTGTGTGTGTAACATGTGCACACACACACACACACACACACACACACACACACACACACACACACACACACACACACCACACACACACACACACACACACACACACATAAATGACCTTCACCTGCCGGCTGGGATGTATACCTGTGAGAGCTATGATTCTGCAAAGCACTGGGTAAATAAACTCTACTAATTGAGGCGAGATGCCAACCTCTTCAGCCGTGAGTGTGTGTGTGTGTGTGTGTGTGTGTGTGTGTGTGTGTGTGTGTGTGTGTGTGTGTGTGTGTGTGTGTGTGTGTGTGTGTGTGTGTGTGTGTGTGTGTGTGTGTGTGTGTGTGTGTGTGTGTGTGTCGTTGCTGTCTGACTGGACCTGTCTGTCTGTCTGGGAGGATATGGAAAAGGCACTGAAATAAATGTATGCTCAATAAAGCGGTTGTTGCGGTGTATGGTTTGACTCGACACTTCGAGAGTCAGGGCGGGTCGTCTGGGAAAAGCAGGCTACCACGTGTTAGGGGTGGGCAACAAAAAACCCATATGCCAATATATATCGCAATGCTTATTGCCATGATACTTTTTACTTTTCTGATGAGTTAAGTAGGCCTATTGATTAATTTGTTAATGTCATAAAGGCTGACTGGCATTATCAGGCTGCATTGATGTGTATGATTGAACTTTTTGTCTCTATTGTTTAAAATTGCTTCAAATTGTTGGATTCCACTTCGATTATGTCACTCGAAGGCGGGTTCTTGAACTGCCCACAGCCCTCCTGTGAGACACAGACACAGAGTAGAAAAACAAATAATGTTATTTTTTCATTACATTAAAAAAGGGTTGAAGTGGCCCTTTAAAAGAATTGTTTGGTGACAGGAAAAATAATACAGATGGCTGGCTGAGGGGTTGTCAGCTCGAGATATGTCTAAGCAAATTGTCTACGTTATTTATGTTTCATTGCAGACAGTCTGAGCACTTTGGGTCAGAATCACTGTGGTTCCGCCTGTGTATCCAACGTTATCCTTGGGAAGAGTTTGTATTGGCAACGTCTCCTCTGTCTGGTTTGACTATACTCTCTGGCTGACAGTGTGTCTGAAGTGGAAACACTGATTAAATATTTCACATGTTGATGTTGATTTAGCCTTAAAGGCATAGTTCAGAATAGGTTGTATGAAATACTTGCCAATAATATAATGGTGTGTCAACTGTATTAATTGTCCAAGTATATTAAGATGACAAGCATGACAAGTGGTGATGTGGTCCATCCATCCATGCTCTCATCCATCCATCAACTGCTTATCCGTAGTCAGATCGCGGGGGCAACAGCTCTACCAGAGAGCTCCAGACTTCCCTGTTCCAAGCAACATCATTAACTTCCTCCTGGGGAGACCCAGAGACAGTCCAAGGCCAGAAAGTCATCATGTAATCCCCCCCATCTGGTCCTTGGTCTGTCCCAGGGTCTCCTCCCAGTAGGACGTGCATCAAGGCCCATCCTAGGGAGATGCTCAAGAGGCATCCTAACCGATGCTTGAACCACCTATAAACGATTTTGGCCTAAGGGGGCGGGGTGCCGTCGCAGCTTGCACGGCAGATGAGCTGATCTGATTTGTTCTCACCATTGTGTTGTCATCGTCTACCCCACCCCTCTACTACTGTGTTACATCACATCATTTGGAGCGATGCCCACCCCAAAAGGTTGACTCCCACTTTTAGGCCACCGTGGCTAACAAATTAGTCCAGGCTTTTCGTTTACGCACAACGTGGACGAAAATGAAAGCCTGGGTCTCGAGGCTACATATAAGCTGGCTCCTTTACAGGCGAAAGAGCAGTGGCTAAAAAAATATTATTTTCAGCACCGTACTACTGTATACTGTATACTGTAAATGATAGGTCAAATACTTCAAGTACAACTACACAACGGTCAGAGTGCCTACTTTCTTAGAATAAATAGTTAATAAGTTAGGGTTTTTCATGACTTTTTGGTCATTTTAACAAAATTAAATCGAAGCGAGGAGAGGTGCAGAGAGGAAGGGTTTTGCTGCTGGTTGCCGTGGACCAAATCACTTCCATATGTTCCAGCAGCTATGCGCATCTCACTTACCTCTCCTCAGATGACACAGCCTCACTCGTCTCTCCAAAATACTCTATATTGAATTTGTCATGCCGCCTCACACATACACAAAAAGTGTTGCGTTCACACAGACACACACCCCAACACACACACGCACACGCACACACACACACACACACACACACACACACACACACACACACACACACACACACACACACACACACACACACACACACACCTCTGCCAGTACATGTGACTCCATCCTTCATCAATACTTCTTTGTCTCTCGTCCCCACCCTCTCTCTCCCCCTCAGACACCTAACGCTTTCACACATGAACACATTTGTCACGGCGTGTTAAACAACGTTGACATAATTTAACGGTGAAAGAGCTCCCTGTGTCAGTGTGTCTGCACGCGGCCTGCATGAATTGATGTATTGAACCGCAACGCTTGAATTGTTGTCAGAGACCGCTCAAAACATGTCATCAAGTTTCTTACAGAACGGACTTGGTTTTGACTTTAATTTGACACAAGTGTCGTCGGCTGCTGTAACTGTGATGCTGTCAGTGTGTGGAGGTGTGAAGACGACTAGATCAAGGAAGCAGGGGGGTGGGGGGGGGGGTGCACGAGGATGTGATGAAAGAAGGGGAAAGTCAGACATTTTCCATTTGAGCTGTTTTTCACATTTCTTCACCAGGTACTTGTCATATTTGTGGTGGAAAGTCGGGTTTAGGTTTGGACATTTTGTTCTTCAGACTTCCTGAAATGTCTTATTATTAGGCATCACTTGCACTGAAAAAAAAGCCTGAACTTTTCACATTTGGTAGTTTTTCGGTGCTCTGGAGGTTTTTCTGGATCAAAACGAGGGCTGTGATTTTCCTGTTGCTTGTGAGGTCACCGCCTGCAAATCTCCATATATGACAACCGAGTCACGGCTAATAAGCAAGACTTTATCTGTCTTGGGCCCATGACCATAGAGATACTGTGTGTGTGCACGCATGCAAAGTTTGGCATCGGCCGGATTAACCATGCAGGAGATTAGCTGTTAATAGACGGACACACACACACACACACACGGACGGACGGAGTGCTAAAAGGGATACGTATATCCGAGGGGGGCGTTGACATGAAAATAACCACTGCTATGAAAGTAGGCCTTGACCTTGGGGCAAAAAATCCAAGCTGAAAAAATATTTAGAGTCAACTCCAGTGTGAATTGTTTGGTTCAATTATTTCCGTAACGATTTAATACCTGGTACAATCACAATATAATTATTTTTAATAAGCCCATGTGACCCGCATCCAAGCCATTTAAATGGGAAAATAACATCCAACATCAAGCTCAACAAGTCCCAGAAGAGCTGGATTTCCTCTGGCCCGGGGGCGTCCTAAATAGGGATCGTGCACATATAAGCCCCACCGCCAGGTTAAATAACGGTAATAAAAAACAGATCCCATTAGCGTCTGGCCATAAATGTTGAGTGCCACTGGGGGAGGGGGGTGTGTGGGGGTAGACAGGTGCAAACTATTGGGCATGCTAGTTTCCTGTCTGTCAGGTGGTACCGCAGCACAACCACAATGTGCTTCAGTGTTAGTACAATTAGCACCAGTGTTTCAGGACCTATAGCCTAATTTATAGTGTGTGTGTGTGTGTGTGTGTGTGTGTGTGTGTGTGTGTGTGTGTGTGTGTGTGTGTGTGTGTGTGTGTGTGTGTGTGTGTGTGTGTGTGTGTGGAACGAGAGAACAAGCTACCACTGTCTGTCTCCGTCGCCGCAAACGCCTTCCAGATATAATTTTTCAACTCCTTCTGAAAACGTTTAGTAAAGGCTAAACGCCTCGTGTCCCTACATATACACAAGGCTGCAGACTATACACGGGGCATATCGGCTGGCTGGCTGCAGGGATTGGGGTTGATGAAACCTAGATGTTTTGGCGCGGTGAACCAATGCCGCTGGAAGGGCCAGTGGGACCAGGGGGAGATTCAATGTTCAACAAACTGAACTCCCTGGGATGATCGGTATACCAGGGCCCAATTTATTTAGCATTTGAGCCACGGACCACTAGCCTGGCAGAAGCAACTCATGAATGTTACCAGTTACTGAGACTGGTAACATCTGGTTAACCAACTTTCCATCATTTAGCCTGGGGACCAACTGGAACTTTCTCAAGGACCACTGGTTGAAAACCACTGGTATAGGCTGTTGGTGTTGGACCCCAGAGTTCCACCAGAAAGGAGAATACGTTGGTCAAACCAGATCAGCCCCCCCCCCCCCCACCCCCCCAGGTTAACACACTACTGACATGGTGGAGAGAGAATATGTAGCAAAAAATTGCAATGCATTCAGGTTGGGGTAGGTAGGGGGAACAGCCATCATTTAAAGGCCTTTTTTCCCCACAAAATAACAACTGGAGCACTTTTTTTGAAAATAAATCAACTGCAAATAAAATTAAGAAAGCCTTCTAGAGTGGACTTCTCCCTTAATTGCCTGATTACGTCATAGTTACCTATTGAGTGCTCAGGAAATTGTTGTTTTCTACAAGAGCGAGGCAAATAAGAGCTATTTTAGGGCATGTGTGCAACATGACAACTGTTTTAAAGTATTGAACAGTAACAACAAAAGTTTCTGTAATGTTTAATCTACTATGTCATTATGTCATTTGTACGGCTCTAGCAGTGATTCCCAGCCAATCAGAAATGATAAATAGTAGGCCTACAGATATTTTGTGATATATTTGGGAAAAAGACTCCCCATAACCTTTCATTGGTTGGGCAGGATGCCCATTTGGGTGGGCTCTAGCCTGGCCTAACCTGATATGATTTTGGCCTTGGGGGGGCGGGGTGCCATGGGATCCACACGGCAGATCGAGCTGATCTGATTTGATCTCACTAACGTGTCGTCATCCCCGGCCCCTCCCGTGCCCGTCCACTGCTGTTCTACGTCACATCATTTAGCCCACCCCGGAAGGTTGACTCCCCCCTCTAGGTCACTGTATGTAACAAGTTAGTCCAGGCTTTCCGTTTTCGCGCAAGGCGGACGAAAATGAAAGCCTGGGTGTCGAGGCTAGGTGGGCTCTGCCCGCTGCTGCTCCCCTCTAGATCCGGCCCTGATTCACACACACATTCATACACTCATTGAGGCAGAAGCAAGGCACAACCAGCACATGAGGAGCAATTAGGGATTAAGTGTCTTGCTCAACAGCACTTCGACAGTGACTCTGCGGGAGCCCAGGTTTGAACCGGCAACCGTGCGGCCCGTGTGGGTATACCATCCGGTGACTCAAACCCTGAGCCCTGCCCTGCTGCATCTACCTGCATGTTAAAAACCTCCCCCATTCTGTCTTTCCTAGAAATGGAGATCTGGAAAAATGAAAAAAAAAAAAAAAAAAAAAAAAAAAAAAATCATTAGCATGGTGAAACACAACTTGATGACATCATCAAGATGTGTTTCACCATGTTAATATTTTTTCTTTGAGGACTTTTTTTCTGAGAGTGTACAAATAGAACCAAATGGACCCGTTACTAAAGTCTATTTGTAAGCTCTCATAAAAAAATGTGAAAATGGGTGGAATACCCCTTTAAAATCAGTAAATATAGGACGGCACGCGCGCGGCATATCCCACCCCTAGCGACTTCTAGAGACTTTTCAAACTTCGCTACTTCCTTTACTGAGAAGTTGGCAACACTGTGTGTGAAAGCGCTTCAACTAGATCTGTATGTAGTGTAGTACATACCGCTGCTCTGCTGGTGTGAACGGGCTGTTCCGACAGCAGGTAGAGGAGCAGCAGGCGGCAGGTGAAGGTGAGCGCCAGCATCGTTCCAGCCGCCGCGGCCCAGGCGCGCTGCCGCCGCTTCTGCTTCTTGTCCTCCTCGGTGCCGGGTCGGCTGGTTGTCTCCGGTGGTGGTGGTGGTGGTGGTGGTGGCTGCTGTGCTGCTGCTGTAGTACGCTCCGCGGCGAATAACGCCAGCCTCGAGTTTCCCTTATTTTTATTCTTATCCGACTTCTATAACTCCTCACGTCCTCATCTTATGGAAATCAGACATGGTCGCGGTGGTGGTGGTGATATTTGTTTTCCATTGTGCTGTAGCTCCTGCTCCTTCGAGACGAGAGAGATGGCACACAGACAGACAGACTTGTGCGTAAAAGACAGTGTAGATAAGTGAAACCAGACAGGCACCGTCCGGAGCTGCTTTTTAACAGCTCCTCCGTTCCATGTGCAGTTGAGTGGAAGCAGCTCCTATAGGCATTTTACGGCTTCATTTTTGTCCCATCGACCAACTCCCAACGGCCAATGGTTGGGTTTTTTTTGCTCCTCTCGCTCTCTCTTTCTCTCTCCAAACAGCCAGCCCCTTCCCTTCCCTTTCAGTCAGCATGCATTCAACAGATGGGTAATTCCCCTAAACTTATCCTAGTAGTCCTATAGGCTACACGGCGCTGGGGTAGGGATGAAACGACTAATTTTATGTCGTCGATATGGACGACATTGGGTAATTCTGGCGATACGATAGGATTCAATGATTTGAAATCAATTTTGTATTTAAAATTGATGTAGTGTTACCGATTATCAGCAAAGAAAACAATTCGTTACCAATTACACTGTGCTCCAAATTATTATGCAAATCATGTTTTTGTTTGATTTTCCAACATATTTGATGCAAATGATGATCAGCATAATTTTCAAGTCATTAGCTGTCAGCATTTAGAAAATAAATTAAAAACTTGGAACAGTGCGTTTCGCACTGTTCCAAATTATTATGCACATCATAGTTTCAAGACATTTTCTAGTTTGTAAAGAACTGAAAATAGTAATTTGTTGAATTCACAGCAATAATGAGGTCATATGTACTGAAAAAAAAAGCTATTTCAATCCAAAACATGTTAACAGGTCCAGTTACATGTTAACATGGGACCCCTTGTTTGATAGCAGCTTGCGTCCATAAGCAAGGAGGTGGTGGAGTCATGTTTTGGGCCGGAATCCTAGGGGTAGATCTGGTCGGCCCCTTTAGGGTCCCTGAAGGTGTGAAAATGAGTTTCTGACTGACCACTTTCTTCCACGGTACCAAAGGAAAGAATCATGCTTTCTGAAACAAAATCATCCCCCCCCCCCCCCCCCCCCCCCCACCTCAATCCTATTGAGAATGTCTGGAGCTCGAGCGAAAGATCTAAAGGGGCCGACCAGGTCTTTCCCGAGGACTTTGGCCCAAAACATGACTGCCACCTCCTTGCTGACGTCACAGCCTTGTTGGGACACGGTGGCCATGCACCAACCATCCACTACTCCATCCATCTGGACCATCCAGGGTTGCACAGCACTCATCAGTGAACAAGACTGTTTTGAAAAATGGTCTTCATGTACAGTATGAGGGTGGGAGGCAGTTCACATCCAAACAGCAACTCTGGGAGGCTGTTCTGACATCCTGCAAAGACATTCAAGCAGAAACTCTCCATAAACTCACAAGTTTTATGGACGCAAGCTGCTATCAAACAAGGGGTCCCATGTTAAGATGTAACTTGACCTGTTAAGATGTTATGGATTGAAATAGCTTTTTTCCCCAGTACATATGACCTCATTATTGCTATGAATTCAACAAATTACTATTTTCAGTTCTTTACAAACTAGAAAATGTCTTGAAACTATGATCCTTAACCCCTGCGTCGGATCTGTAGTTAAACTGGCATTTGCCAATATATGATCCGATTATGACGAATACTCATACAGTATTGCCGATACCGATATGACAAAAAAGTGCCAAAAAAAGAGCCAATCCGATACTTTTTCCAATACCGATACAGTATCTGGACATCCCTAAAAACATAGTTAATGTAATATCCCTAAATACATAGTTAATGTTGCACTTTTCATTTCGATATATTTCGATTCATGAAATTAAAAATCTTTTTTTGATGCAGTTAGCCTAGTATTATAGTTACACCACTAGTACACTGGTGGGTTGCTGCACCCACGTCGACCGTTATCAAGCGATAATTCCCAGGATGCTGCTTATTGGCCGTTCTTATCGATGAGGCATGTTGTCTGGGAGCCGACTGACATGATTAGGTAGGGCGTTTCACATTTTGGTGGCACAGGAGCGATTAAGTCCCTTGTTTGTGCTGAATCTGGGTTGCACTGGTTTGTTGAACTCACTCTGGTGTTGTGGGAGTGGACTCCATTGACATTTAGGAAGTATTTTGACAGTTACAACATGGAATGGTATTTTGGTAGTGTATCGAATCTTGTGGACCAGAACCATTGCAAGAAGAACCTAGTCTGTCAAAGTGGGCAGGGGTGAGGTGAACACATATCTCCCCGACTGCCCCACCCAGTGTAAAAAACAAACAAACCCTAGTTTCGGAATTGGTGGTGGGTGACAAATCCTTTATCCAACCAGGATAGAGGGGCCTCCCTCCAATCATGACCAAGTGGGGGTGGGGCTTGATGCACAAGCTGTTGGCATATTGCATTGCCCCCTCAGTTAGATTCATTCTGAAACTGCTGTGTTGTGATTGGCTAAAACACCACCTCAACCCCTCACAACCCCCTCTCCCCACACACTAGCACTGCCTTGTCATGAGCCTGAAATCAATTATTTGTTGACAACAATAAAGTTCTGGACCTCTGCAGGGCAAAGCAAGTTTGTCTGCAGGGAAACAGCTGCAGCATCAAAGTAGAAGCAATGTAGAGGGGAGCAAGGCAAAAAATATAGCTATAGCTATATACAGTATCCATTTTGATTTTTGGCTAAAAGGTTGCTTATAATACCGGACATCGGACGTCTAAGCATCCTACCTGAGACACAATTAGGTTTTAGGGCAGAAGGAAACACAGCGAGGCGAACAGTATTTTTGTAAGGAAACTTTATGTGTGCTTGTGAAACTCACGTTATCATTAGACAGAAGGCGTTGCAGTTTCCAGTACAGCAGATAAGGTTTGATATTAAAGAGTACAAAAAAAAGAAAGGAGAAAAAAAAAAATCACAATTCCAGAGTTCATTATTTCTCTCCCACCAGGCAGGAAATAAAACTACAAGCTTTTGGTCCATATCTTTTTTTTTTGCTATGCATACACGTCCCCCCTTCCTCTCGCTCAATCTTTCAGCCTCCCTAACTTTCCAGGCTTTCGCTGATTGTTTTATATTTTTAATCTCAGGTTTAATTTTAGACAGTTTTGTTCTAGCGTCAGTCTCTAGGCTTACATCTGCGCGGTGAAATGAAAGCCTGGGAACATGGTACCCCAGAAAGAATATCAAAAGGCGGGGATTTCGGTTTGTTAACTTCCCCCGGAAGTTGCCAGAAGTTGCTATTTTTCAGCAAATCGTGGCGCGGTGCTCCCGGAAATGTAAACTCCGCAGAAACATTGTTTTCTCCATTGGTGCTCACAAAGCCATTGTAAAGGTTTAAAAGAATTGTGTGCACTTTGCACACTTCTACAACTGCTTTGTTTGTTGAAATATTTTTTTTCTGAAAATAAGAGTGAACAAGTCAAGACACTAGTGAGGACTGAACAGGGTTGTTTCTCTAGGGACTGTAAATAGAGCAACTTCTGCAAATACCGTGACAGTCTCCCAAGCATACCCGGGGACCAGGGTGGTTTTGTTCAGGGGTAGGTAGGAAGGTGGGGGAGAGGAGAAATAATCAGATTTAAGCATCATTTCTACCCAGTTATGCCCAGGAACTCTGAGATATTGGGATAATACATCATGATTGCATAGATTTGTAAAAAAAAAAAAAAAAAAGGCAATTTTGCTTTGTTTTCTATCAATTTGTCAGGCCCTAAATAAAAGCCTAATGGAATGTTCATGAAGACCGTCCTCTCCGATGCCCTCCTCCATCCACGGCCAGGACAGAATGAGAGGATTCTAGATTCATTATTAAAAGGGGAATTAAACCCAATTTCAACATTTTACCGTGTCATTAGAGCCTGAGTCATGTGACCATTTAAACCAATCAAATTTCATACCTCAAGTGGCTCAGATCTGATTCAGGCTAGATGGAACTAAATGGACCCCAACAGGTCAATTTGGTTCAATTTGTACACTCTCAGAAAAACATATTGAATATAAGAGCATAGAGTTAGAAAGAGACATGGGGGCGAGGGACAGGGCCGTAGCCAGACATTTTCTAATACTTTTTGCCAATCATTATTTCTATAGATGTTAACATCTCTGTACATCCAGGAAGGGAACCGTTATTCAAGCAATCCAACCTTGACATGTGCTTTCAGCTATAATAATAATAAATTGACTAACATTTGTCTCTACTGTTCTTCAACTACGATATAAATGTATAGTTTGTCCATTTAAATAAGCACCTTATGACCACCCGGGTTATAATATAATATATAATAACAGGCAGATATTTTTCTATGGAGTTCATAGTCATAATGTCACCGTTGATTTTTTTTTTATTACATGGACGAAGGCATTCGGGTTTGCGCTCTCCTCGGCGAAACTGTTACCACAATGACAGTACTGAAAAATAAAAGAAAAACTCAGAAAAAAACAACAGTCAAACCTATCTACTGATGAAACTGCACTCTCTGCGTTAACCCCATTCATTGGCTTTTGAATTACTGTTTTTTATATATATACTTTTTTTTAATAATAAATGCCTATTTTGTCCTACTACTGGAAAGCCTGTGATTGATGATTTATTTTAATACACTGGGACTCCCGCGTGTGTGGCATTCGTTGTACTGGAAAAATATGTACAGCGCTGAGACCCCCCCTAACCCCCCCTCCCCAAAAAAACAACCTTTGCTGGAGAAAAAAAAGGATATTAAAACATTTATTTTTTTGTGTGTGTGTTGAAACAATAGCAGAAGGAGAGAGAGAGACTATGTTAGATTAGGTCAGAGTTCACCTTATCCAGCAAAACATGATGTTTTATGTAAATGTAAATATTTCATTTGTATTTTTCTCTCTCTGGTCTGGTGACCAACCCCCCGCCCCTCCCACCCCCCCCAACCCATATCATATAACTCTCTGGGTTCAAATACACAAAACTCATCAGCGGACATCATATCTAAACACTTCCTCCCCCACTCCCGTTACATCACCCCCCACCCCCACCCACCCACCCACCTAAATCTCATTTAAACACCTCAAAACCACTGGCAAGAGAGAGAGAAAACATTACAAAATAAAATAAACAAAAAGGAATTAGCATAAGTATGAGATTAGCTTATGCCCCCCCCCCCCCTCGACAATCCCCCCATCCCCCCAAAAAAGGCAGAGAGAGTGATATAGCTAAGGACCCCCCACACCACCACGCTACAGAGCAAACCTTCCCTCCGGTTGGTTGGTTATAATATCCCATATCTGTCCCTGGATATGCCTGCATATAAATCTTCAAGAAAAAGAACAACAGATTAAGGCTGGTTATGTTGTTGTTGAACGTTGTGGCAGTCGTCGCCAACCCTACCTACCTTCCTACCCTCCTACCTACCGCTAAATGCCAATAAATGGGCAAAAAAACATTTTTTTCTTCCCCCGCTGATTTCTAAACCGGCACAAGCAGGGGCAAACACAGAAAACAAAAAAAAATATCGTTTTTTTTTTTTTTTTTTAGAGGGAAGCCCTGCCCTCCTGCATCAAAAACACAACAAGCCAATAATAAATCACATAAGCCGTTCCATCTTTTATTTGTTTCCATCTCCAAAAAATTCCTCCCAGAAAAACCTTCTAATTCTCACATCATGGAAGCCCCATTTAAGCATAGCAGACCCTCTCTACCTCCTCCACCCCCCCATCATCCTATCTATATTTACTTTAAGCTCTCATTCCTGTGCTCTACAGGTCACTCTCTCCGTAGAGGGCGGTGGAGAAGGACATGTAGTCCAGGGCCCCGGGGATGGCGTCCGGCCCCGTGTACGGAGCCATGCGGGCGATGCAGTACTCCGCCTGGTCCGGAGGCAGTTCCCTCCTCAGTTCTTCTGCCAAGATGAAGCTCTAAACAGAGAGAGAGAGACCAGATAAGAGTGTTTTTCATTTTAAAAGCACAAATAACATGCATTCCTAAAATTTTTATAGGGGGGGGAAGTCTACCCATTTTCAACATTTTACTATCCCCGTAAGCACGGTCAGAAGAACCGTGACGAATTGGGGGCATCTTGATTGTGTCCAGATCAAGGCAATCCAAGACTAGTCAAAATCTGGCCCAGAATATCACTTGATTTCAACAGACACAAATCCTAAAAATGGACGTCCCTGGATGAATCAGAAAGAGTCAGATTGAGGCCAGACTAAGTTAAAATCAAGCATAACTAGTAAGTCAGATCTTCCTCAGAATAGCTTAGCTAATGCTTTATTAGATACATTTGTGAAGTGCGTCCTGGAAATGACGTAAAGATCATCCCCATATGGCAGTGCTTTTCAACTAGTGGTCCAGGGACCACCAGTGGTCCTTGAGTTTCAGGTGGTCCCCAGGCTAAATGATGGACAATTGGTTAACCAGGTGTAACTCTCGAGCGTGAAAAAACACTCTAGAGTTAAAATATTCATCATGTGAATTAGCCCAAGACTACACAACTAGGGAATGTAGAAAATTAATGTTCATTTTGACCTGTTTACCCGTTTTGTTTTCCAAATCCAGCCTGGTATTGTGGACAAAAACAAAAGAAATCTTTAGTTTTGGGTCTGTGGCGGTCTAAAATGTCATCAACCGTAGTGGTCCGTAGCTCACATTCTGAATAAATAGTGGGCCCTGGGAACAAAAAGGTTGAAAAACACTGCTATACGGGATGCGACTTAGTCTTAGGCCTAGTCTTGAACATCACTGGAGTCATTGTAACGTCACTGGAGGACTCCACTTCTGTTGTTCTACTCCACAACAAAAGCAGAGCGCCAGGATCAGACGGCTGGGGCTCACCTTATCTCCGGCCAGGATCTTGAAGGAGGCGATGACCTGGTCAGCAGTGTCTGTGTCTGTGGTCTCCCGGGACATGAAGTCGATGAAGGCCTGGAAGGTCACCGCGCCGCTGTTGTTGGGGTCAACGATGCCCATGATGCGAGCGAACTCCTGGTCGCCCTGGGAAATGTCCAGATGAAAAAGAAACGAAACAAAACACAGGTTAACCCAGAAACAAACACACACACACACACACACACACACATATATGCATGCCAAGGGGGGCGGGGCAGCAGAGAAGGGAGTTTCATTCCAAAATATTAAAACATTGTGCCCGATTCTACAGTTTTCTGGGGGAAAAAAGAAAAAAAAAGAAAAAAAACCTCATTCATTCCGTCACGTCTGAAAATACGGTATGTAGTTCCAGAGACCCCCCCACCCAACCCCAAAACAACATATTTTAGTTAAAATCATTCACTGTGCAGAATACTTCGAAAGAATTTGTGCCACATTTTCATGATTTTTCAAAAAAAATAGTAGACCTACAAGCTCACAGCGTGCCGAGTGGCACGCTGTGAGCTTGTAGATCTGGCTTCACTGTTTTAATCTCTTTCAAAGCTGATATAGTTTGATATGAAACTCCCTGCCATATACAAGACACAGACACACAATGACAAATGATTTGATGTGTATATACAGTATTTGAAGATGCAAAATGATAAGTTAACGCTTTAAGCTGCCAGCACTATTGGTAACCATTAAAATCAGTACGGCCGCGATCGTTTCCATCTGGACACCACCGGGGCTTCATAGCAGGTGTGGATAAGAGCAGCCAAAACAAGGAGTGACCGATCGGGAACAAAGGGTAGGTTATGTGCCTCCTACCGCAACAAACATGGGCCATCAAAAATGAGCGCTTAATTTGATTAGAATTTTATTGCGTCTGATTTAGATCAGGTGTTATTCAGGCTCAAACGTTTGTCTCCGCATTGGCTAGAATGGAAGCTGGATGACTTTTGATGATCTTTATATGGACGGAAATCTCACTCAGTTATTGCGGCTTCTTATAGTGTTAACTATGGGAACACCAAAACGGCGATCAAATGGAGAAAGCAAAAAAAGAAAGAAACAAACAAAAAACAGTAAGGACAAGCAAAACATTAATGTCCGACTAATTTTCTTTTGGCAAAACGGCTATGGAGGTCAGTGCTAGAAGTTTCAAATGAAGACAAAGTTTCAGTTATTTAAAACGAAAAGATGAAATGTAGACAAAGATTAGGATAGGATTAATATTCATTAAAACAATACCAGGGTGTCTGCAAGTGGAATGTAAATATCACATTGCACATAAAAACCATCACAACTGCCTAACTAGCAGCTCTAGTTCACATGTGCTGTGACGGGTTGTAAATTGCCCAACTCTAGTTGTCGACGAGTGACCAGATCATCCTGTATTTCACACTTCAGGATTTTTTTTCTTCATTACATCTGTGTGGCTTTCTCACTAAACGATTGGCAGCCAACTATGGATCACACAACCAGCAAGGCTTCAGAGATCTGAACTACACCTCCACCATCAGAGCATGCATCCCTTCAGGCAATGGAATGGCAAAAACGCGACACATGGACGGTTTACAATAGCCGCTCAGCTCTGCCACTTTACTGCTATGTGTAACGTGCTGCTTGAGTTTAAACCCAGTAATACACTGTCTGGACACCAGAATGGTATTAAAAAACAGGTTATTGCTCACTGTAACCAAGGCATCCGTGTTTGTGGAGGACGATTCAGAATTGGAATTAAAAAAACAGTTTAATTTGTATTGGATTTTTATTGCTGTGTCTATCTAGTGGATATGTCATCACACAGCATGTTTTGGTTTACAGGAAGTTATTTAAAACAAGTTTGATATAAAATTTCACATTTTGGGGGCATAAATTGTCAGGTATGGCTGTATAATGACCACAGATGCGGTCTAAGTGCGAAAAACATTTTTTTTCAATCCACTGGTTATGCGCTTCACGTAATGTGATTAAGAACAGTGCAGACACCCAAGGTTTTAAGAGATGCTAGGAGAAGTGCAATTGAACGGACTCAATGGTCTGTTGAGTCAGTCAACAACAACAACAAAAAAAAAGTCAGTCAGGTTTTCAGGCAATACCAGGCTGGTTCCTGTAGAAATGAGCAGAGCCCGGAAATCCTCTGAAGCCATCTGTCCTGAACGCTTCTGTAGGCCAGCAGCAGCCACAGCCACAGCACAGCACATTACACCACAGCACAGCACAGCAGGACCGCAGGAGGAGGAAGAGGTACACAGAATGTAGGAGAAAAGAGGCGGCAAAAAGGGGGTGAAAGGAGAGAAGAGAGGGGTGGTAAAATGTAGGAATTCCCCAGGGAGGGAATGTTGACCCCAGAAACAACGAGTGAAATGATGTAGAGGTAAAAATGAAAGAAGGAAAATTGCATAGAGCAAAAAGTTGTATGTTTTGGTGGGTTGAGAACAGGAAAAGAACAAGGTGAAGATAGGAAGGGAAAAAAAGAAAAGGAAGGAGGAAAAACAAAAAGAAATAAAGTGTTAACAGTTGAGGGTCTTGGAGCTAGAACCCCAACAGACAGAGAGCCTAGTGTTAAAGCTACTTGTGAGAGGGAGCCCGTTCACCACTACAGCACCGCGTGGGGGTGGTGACAGCACCACCTAGTGGAGTTAGAAAAGATGTTTGTTTTGGGACAACAGGCTGAGGGGCTGGTTTTCCCCAGATGCTGCTCCTGCTTCTACCAGCTCTCCTCCTACACCCAGAGGTTTGTCTTGACAAAAAACAAACATAGCAACATATTGACGATATATTCAGACTGCTGCCACCGTCTTGCCAGCAAGGTGCCATCTAGGTGCAACTTCACATAGACAGACCCATCCATCTAAATCAGTCTGCTCTGATTGTATTAAACAACATCAAACTCAGCAACAATGCAGCTATACGGAAAGCTTGACTTATCCTCTTTCAATATGTAAAGTTTCGTAATAATCCACCTTAGATATTTTATGAGCTACTTTCTGTCAAATAGGGCTACCACCTTTGAGATCTTGAAATCCGTGAGGTGAAGCAATACATTTTTTGTAGGAAGTAGCTTGTGAAATGTCTAAGGTGGATTTCTATGAAAGAAAAACATTACAGATTGAAAGAGGATAATTCAAGCAGCCGCAATGTTGATTTGAGTTTTGAGTTTATTTAAACCATTTTGTCCTCATGTCCTGACACCAGATTCTAGTTTCTATTTTTTGGGTTAATATAATCAGACTTTTCTGTGTGGATGAATGGGACGTCTACAGGAAGGTAGCACCAAGATGGCTGCCGTCCAAATGTCGTCAATTACACCCTTCCTCTGTCGGTTGGCGTCCTGCCAGCCAGCCTGCCAGCCAGCCAGCGGTTACATCAGCCTCCTACCTGTTTATCGTTCTCTACATCGTAGCCCAGACTGATCAGGCAGGCCTTGAACTCCTCGGCCATCAGAGCCCCGCTGTGGTCCTGCGATCGGCCCGCCAATCACAGGTCAGGGGTTGTGGGGTGGGTTGGGGTGGGGTAGGGTGGGTGTGGGGGATGGGAAGGATATCCAATCATCAACGATCATTGCAGGGCCGCGACGTCAACGAGGAGGTAGCGATCACAACACGAGGATGGTGGTGATGGTGGTGGATGGACACCATGCGGACCAGGACGATGACATGCGGGATTGAAGATGATCGACAGACACAAAGACACGGGAAGTTTAGACAACGCAGGGCAACACGGTGAAGCAGAACATGCGTCCCACGCAAATGACATGTAAAAAATGACGTCTTTTGTGCCTCACAAGGCACACAAACGCATACACAAACTGGCTCACATTAAGTTTCGTAAAATTAACTTTGGGAATTACTTTCTCCACCTTAATAACGGCAATTGGTATTGTATCTTATATCGTTTTAACTGTTGATTAATCTTTATTACAACAAGGTATGGCACATAGAGACCGGACATTGCTGGAATGAGTAACACTGCTAACGCGTGGTCTGCTCCCCCACAAAAATTGAGGCAGATTCTGAAGATATGGGGTCATAAACGGCATAAACACAGTCAAGAAAGTGACAGGACCATGCTTATGTGCCTGACACACACCTGTGACTGTCACACACCTGCCAGCACTTGCCAACAGAACGACATTTAATTTTGACACATTTTTGGGGGAGATACAACCCACACGTTTAGCAGTGTTACTCATTCCAGGAATGTCCGATCTATACACGCCACACCTTGTTGTAAAGGTGACTAACCAACGATTACAACAATATAAGAATACAATACACATTGGCATTATTAAAAGGTGGAGAAAATAATTCCCAAAGTTAGGTTTACGAACTTATGTGGACCAGTTTATGTATATAACATGCACAACACATAACACAGAGACACACAAAATGGCCAAACGGACTACAACAGAACAGCAGCATGCATTATAACAGAACATAAGCATGACAAATGTACAATATGGAGTGGAATGATGATAATCGTTGTAACCTCCTCTTCTTGGCGTATCACGCAACACGTTCCTTCCTTGTTTTCCCCACAAAACACTATAGGTAAACCCAGGGCTCACCTAAACATGTTCTCCTACTGCACCATTACCAATACTAAAAGACAAGTCTCCCCTCTCGAACTCTCCTAAGTAAGTCTGAACATAATGTACATTCATACAATACATCAATTATTGGTTAGAAAAATAAAGACAAATGATGAGTTGCACAAACCCATTAAAAGCACTGGGTATTTGTGGGTGGAAACAGTTGCATGCTCCATCGTACAGCAGTGTGATTTGCTTACATGAACTGTTCTCCAGCGATGTTCTCTGAAAAACTGTTCTTGCCGGCGAGCAGCATTATTATTCCATGGACTATATAACTTTGGTTACATTAACCTTGACTAAAATCTGCTCTCCTGAATTCAAATGTAGTGTTTTAAAGCTAGTCTATTGTCTTTGATGGAAAATAACTTTTATGAATCCCAGGTTTGACCTTCCTTGGCAGGTTAAACCTTTTTGAAGGTTAAACTTGCCAAGGATCCCAAGTTTAACCTTGGCAGGTTAAACCTTCAAAAGGGGAGGAATATTTTTTGTTTTACTTTTTCCCCATCTTTTCTCATGAATATTACACATTATAATATGTATGCACTAACATAAAGATCCCAAGTGTGTCCTAAGCCTCATTAAAATAAGCTCTGGTTGCAAACGGAGTGAGTGAGGCTCCGCCCCCTCCCTCCCCCTCCCCCTGACCTTGTCGAAGTGGTTGAAGGAGGCGCGGTACTCGTGCAGCTGCTCCTGGCTGATGCCCTTGGCGTCGCGGGTCAGGATCTGGTTCTCGATCTCGTTGATGGTCCTGGCGATGGTGGTGAGCAGCTGCTCCCAGCCCACACGCAGGTGCTGTGGAGAGGTGGGAGGAAGACAGGACAGAAAGGAGAAAGCGTTAAAATGTGCACCGCAAAGGCAGCTAAACAGGACTGTGGTGTGTGGTTACTGGAAAACAACATAATGGTTTGATTAAAGGCGGGCGAGGGTTTTTATTATGGTTACCACCCGATTATCTGGCACAGAGGGTTTCTGAACCAATCAGAGCATGCATCCCTTCAGGCGATGGGATGGCAAAAAAAGAGATATGGCTCTATACCAAGCTATACTAAATGCCAACACATGGACTGGTTTGTTTACAATAGTTGCTCAACTCTGTCACTTTACAGCTATGTTGCTTATTTCTACCATATATAAATGCTGAGTCCCTAACTTTCGGTACAGATGGGAACGCAGTTTTTTGTGTTAAAAACAATAAGGAATCAGACAGCAAGGCTGTCAAGAAGCCGTTTTTTGTGTGTGTGTGTGTGTGTGTGTGTGTGTGTGTGTGTGTGTGTGTGTGTGTGTGTGTGTGTGTGTGTGTGTGTGTGTGTGTGTGTGTGTGCATTACCTCCATCGTGTAGGCGGTGTACTTGTTGTCAAAGATGAGCACTTCCTGTATGAGCTGGTGATCTCCTTCCAGCTGGTCAATGTTGGGCTTGTAGTCGATGATGCTCTGCTCATACTCCCTCAGGTTGGTCAGCTGGTCTTCCAGGGTCCCGTTCATCTCGATTGATATCCTGCCGATCTCCTGCAGAAAAACAAACAAAAACACAACACGTTTACATTCAAAATCTTATTCACACACAAGTCATTCATTTATTTGTTTAAATCCACACACATCTTCTCAAATGAAAAACAACTCTCCCGGAAACCCACTTGTGTGGCAGCCAAAGTTTAGAGGCCAACAATATTCCATGTAGGGATATCCCGATACTATATCAGTATCTGGGAAAAGTATCGGATTGGCCTTTTTTTGTCATATCGGTTCAGTACTTCAGTATCAGCAACACTGTATTGGTACCAGAATTATCAATATCAGCCCTTATTTGTCATTATCAGAGCATTTGGTAGTTATAAATATGCCAGTCTAACCAGTGATCAGACACAGGGGTAAGGGGTTGACACTATGGTGAACCCCAAATATTGTGATCCGAATCACACATCCCAGCCGGCCTGACAGCAAATACACAACACACAGCTGAGATGTACATCACTGGAATTACAACACATTAGAGTGGAGCCAAACTCTTCTATTGTACTGAGAACAGCACACAGCTGGTGGCTCTCACTGCACTGGTCAGCAAGGCTGACATTACAATACAATGCCAAAATTCAGGACAGTCCATGGACTTACTGAAAAGGCTGTTTGGCAACAGCGCCGCTGCTACACCCTGGGCTTCCATCAGGGCTGTCATTTGGGAATTCAATGGGCTAAATGCAGCAGACAGTTTGTTCTTACTGACCTCCATCTTAGTTTGGATCCAGGGCCCAACGATGTTGGCCTGATTAGCGAACTTGCGTCTTAGATGATCGTTGGACTGCTGCTTGGAGAGCTCCTCCTGGAGGGCCTTGTCACGCTGTGGCACCAGCTGCTGCACCTACACACACACCAAAATACAATGTTCTAGTTCAGATAGTCACATTTTTTGCTGCACCAACGCACACCAGCCACCAGATGGAGACAGTGTGAACCTTCCACAGAGCTCAACGCCTTCTTCAGTAATTTTGAAAAACTTAAAGGAAACTGTGTAAAACCTAGCCTGATTGTCAGACTCTGAGCCACAGAACCCAGCTGAGTGGGCGGGGCCCAACAGAGTAGATGGGGTCTGTGGGCTGAACCCAGGCTATGTAAAACCAGATGATGATTATCATGAAATCAAAAAGAAACAGAATCAGGTCAGTGCTCATCAATCACACAATACAAGGTCAAAAGGCAAGAAAACGTCACTTTCCTGCTAAGATACACCCAAAAGTACCGGTACTAACAGATACATGAGCAAATTAATGATATTCCAACATAATGATCAATTATTTTCATTTGTCATTTTAGTCACCTGGAACAAGACATGTAATATCTATAATAGACTAAGATTAAAACATCTTTGTCTATTTTTAGTCGACTGAATACCGTATTGACTTGGCTATAGGATGACCCTGGTTATAAAACCCCCCATTTTTCCAAACTCATTTGTGTAAAAAGAACATTAAATGTCAAGTAATACCGTCCCCAAATATAAGACGACTCCATTTTTAGGATATTTACATTGGGAAAAAAGCACTGTCTTATATTCAGGCCAATATGGTATTTACAGTATCTACAGTTGTTCAAGTAGACTAAAACAAAGTCTGATGAAAGTCAGTTCAAAGCGGTGGTGGCCTAACTCACCTTCTCCCATTTGCTGTCGATGCTCTCGGGGGTGATGGTGGTGTAAGGGTTGGTTCCTGAGAGCTTGATGCCGTTGTACTGAGCGATCTTGTGTACTTCAGCCTGGATGGCCTGGATGGCTTCCCTCTCCTTGTTGGCGTCGGGCAGGGTGGACTTGAACTGCTCATGAGCCGTGATCAGACCCTGGTGGGGAAACACATGGAGAAGGAGAAATAGGTCAACATTAAAGGGAACACCTTATAGTGTTATAGTTGTGTGGACAGGATACAAAGGTCCCCCCATTCTGTGTTTCCTAAAATGGAGGTCTGAAAAAAAAATCATTAACATGGTGAAACACAACTTGATGATGTCATCAAGTTGTGTTTCACCATGTTAATGTTTTTTCAGTCACTACACCTGGAACTGAACCCATGTGCAAAACACTAGACTAGAGTCTCGTGCTTTGCTCATGGGTTCAGTTCCATGTGGAACTCTAGTGTTTTGGCTCATGGGTTGAGTTCCATGTGTAACTCTATAGTGTTTATAGAGCCTCACCTGGATCTCCTCAATGTTGTGGACGATGAACATGTCCTGGAGGTCCTCCATGGCTCCTTCCATCCAGTTGTTGAACGGCGCCGCCCTCTTGGCATACTCCAGGTACAACTCATCGATGGACTCCAGCTGCTTCTCTGTCCTCTGTGGGGGGAATTCATTCATGTACTGTAAGTAATCTGAAGAATTCTAATAGCCTTCCAGAAAGCAGCAGAGAATCATACAGTACATGATGTCAGATGTGTGTTAAGTGTGTGAAGGAAGCGTTTCCTGTACCTCCAGCGACTCCCTGCGGCTCTGGGTCAGAGTGCCCAGCGAGTCCCACTGTTCACAGATCTTCTGACAGCGAGCGTTCACACTGGGAGAGTCATAGTAGTCCAACTCACTGGGGGGAGAGAGAGAGAGAGAGAGAGGGAAAGTTAGCCATCAATTAATTGACATAAAACATGCCAAAACATGTAGTCCAGAAAGTATGATAACAGAGACACTGGGTTCACTGCTGAAATCTAACGTATCTAAAAACACTTATTACACACATAAATGCCCCCAGGAAAGTGTTCCAAATCTTCTCGATGTCAGTAACATATATTCGTATATTAAGGGTGTCCTTTCAAATCATTGAAGTAAGCTCTGGTTGCAAAAGGGGTGAAATGGCCCATTAACTAAAATATCTAAATATGTGATGACTATCCTCCTTACTTGAGTTCCTGTGCGATGGCAGCGATCTGCTCCACTCTGTCCTGGTGAGCTGCCAGGTCGCTCTCAAAGGCCTCGTGTTTCCGTAGCAACGCCTTCACCTCCGACAAGGACGCCGTCTCGTAGTCCTTCTGGGTGAGCATGGCCTCCTTGCCTACAGCCCCCACACACAAACAGACACACGCAGCCCATCAGAAAATATAGTTATTATATAATATGGACACATAATGACAGTCTATTAATGCAACAACTGCTCCCCTTGCCTATGTGACGGTGCATACTGTCAATATAATCCAATTAGGCTTTTGACGGGCTGCACTGTCACATAAGCTTTATTACTGTTATCAAACCGGATTGGTGTTTTTTGGGGCGATGCGATTCTTTGGGGCGATAAACATAGTTTGCCAGGTGAACTGAGAGGGGTTTCTCTGCAGCGAAAAGTAAAAAAAAAAAAACACGTTGACATTTTATGTTTATTTCCTTTTTTTCTCCCTCGCTCTCTCTCCCTCTCACATTCTGTCCCACTCCATTTTCCCCTCCCTTGGGTGCGTGCTGGACACAGGAAATGCGCAATTATAACTATCAAAACAAAGGACAATAATTGTTTTGGGATGGCCTGAGATTTACGAGAAGGCATGGGGCCTGGTGGGGGCTAATAAGAGACGATTCTGATCCTAAAGCACTTTCGCTGAAAGAATCTTGACTGGCTTGAATTTAAATCTTACTAGTTTCAGAATTAAATAAGGAGTGAAATACT
Organism: Benthosema pterotum; assembly: GCA_039105355.1. NCBI lineage: Eukaryota > Metazoa > Chordata > Actinopteri > Myctophiformes > Myctophidae > Benthosema > Benthosema pterotum. The sequence continues at coordinate 36,283,993 of CM076977.1, forward strand.
CCAGAGCTCTTGCTCTGCCCATTCCCATCTCCGTCCCATACAAGTGAGGCTCTCATCCCATCACACCATCACATCGGAAACCCGTAATGTCATGGTCCTTTGTGTTAAGTGCTTGCGATTTTGCAGAGCTACAGTACCAGGGTAATCAGAACTGTTGTTCATGTGAGAAACTTTTGATCAATTAAAAAAATAAAACCGTGACTTGGTACCGTCAGTCCACGACTCGTGGATGGTCGCCTTCTGGCGGAACTTCTCCGCAAGGTGGTCGAGTCTCTCCAGGCGTCGGATCTCGTTCAGGAGCCATTCCTCGTAGCCTTTCTCTGCTCCCTCCAGTTTGTGCCAGGATCCGTTGATGTCCTGGAAGACCAGGTCATTACACTCACCCCCACGTCTAAGTAGTTCTTCAGGTTTTACACATGGTGATTTAAGACTAAACTCACTTTGAAATCGATGAGGTCAAAACTCTTAAAACTTGTATGCAATGGTCTTAAAAAATCACAAACAAATCTATTTGCCCGTTTTAAACTTTTTTGTGAATTACAATCCATCTCTACTCACAGACACCATGCGTCCTTCCGAAGGCATGAAGGCAGGCCTGTTGCTGAGCCTCAGTTTTGTCTGCAGGGTGTTGAAGTTGATCTCAAGCTGGCATTTCTCCTGGACCTGAACACAGAGTTACAGTATGTACATGGACATTACACACCCACCCTCCATTCTAACCCACTCCACCTGGATACATAGTAAAGCAGGGAGGAGGTTACAGTGGATTTTATCCCACTGAGAGGCATAAAGACCCAACGCTGCACACAGAGGGTCTTCTAGCACTCTCAAAGGGGTACAAATCGAGGTAACCTGCGCCCTTGAGCGGCTTTTCGCCTTTCTAAAAAAGGGGGCGAACAACATCTATAGCAATATTTACCCTATAAGAGTATTAAAAAACAAAAATAGTTCCGCTTTGCTTGCAAAGTGAGCTACACTTCCTTGTTTTCAATCACCAGGGTTTATCTCAGTGACTAGCCAATCAGAAGTAGTATTTGGACTACCCATTTTTTAGAAGCGCCATTTTCTAACCTCTCTCTCGCACAAAACAATCTCTATGAATCTCTATGAACACTTCATATATTTTTGTAACCAGCATTCCTTACAATATAAAAACCTACAGCACTTAAAAACAGAACAAAGGGGGATGGTCATTGGTCAGTAACCTTGGGGGGCTTGTGGACACGGCGGTAATCTCTGAAGTCCTCCAGTTTCTGCTGCATCTCGGCCATGGTCTTCTCAGGGGCGCGGTTCTCCAGCCAGGGGATGGTTCTACGGATCCACTCCAACAGCTGGAAGGAAGGAAAATAAAATCAGCTTAGACCCAATACCTGAGAAAGGTCTGCTGTGCCTCAGACAAAATGTTTGTGGCCCATGGAATACAACCACCCTAAGGACTACTGTAAGTACTAGAACATGGCCATGTAAACAAAGCTGCTACGTTTACGTGGACCTTAAATCTGATTTTGTTTTTCTGCATAATTTGAGGAAAAATGACGCCGTTTGTCCGAAAGAGACAAAAAAAGTGATGCTATTTGTTTAAAAAATAGGGGGAAAAAAGATCTATGCCCTGTAATGTGTAAAACAAAAGTGTATTTATATTATTGTAATTGTAACACTTTTTTGCAATGTAAAAGTTTGTTTTCTCATGCGAATAAAGCTCCTTGGAATACAATTGTGCCCAACATTTGTCAAAAATGTCATTATTAATATTTAATGATTATTAATATTATTATATAAAAGAAAAAAAAGAAAACACTTTTTTTGCTTCAAAATTTTCTGCTGTGGTTCTTTTGTTAGAAACAATATGTAAAGGGCAAAATTGAATAGCCTACTGGCACAAAACTACACTAAAATAGTAGTGTGTGTGTGTGTGTGTGTGTGTGTGTGTGTGTGTGTGTGTGTGTGTGTGTGTGTGTGTGTGTGTGTGTGTGTGTGTGTGTGTGTGTGTGTGTGTGTGTGTGTGTGTGTGTGTGTAATACTCACATCACTGGCCAGTTTCTCATAGTCCTCCATCAGGTGCTCGTTCTCCTGGTTGACGGCAAGCACTTTGCAGATGCGATTGGCCGCTGTCTCGGCCTATCACAGGGGGAGGAGAGTCAACAGTGCTCACCCTGACTGGGCTGAATTATAAAGACAAGCGTCAACACTGTTCAGTGTGCAGTGGACAGATATCTTTTGGTGAGTGCTGTAACAATCTACGTGCATTTCATTCCACCCCAAACAAAGCTGGATCTCAAATACTGTACCTTGATGAAACGGTCTAATATCTATTTCTGTTGTTTCTCATCAGTAGTGCTCCCATCAGGGTTTGCATAAAACACTGTTGATAGGTCAATGACTGCTCTCTCAACTCCTAAGTGTTTGAGTGAACACACACTCCACACACAAGCAGTGACGCATAACGAATTTAAAGTAAACGCATGACCCCAAGGCACAAGTTGTTTTCCTTTCCAAAAAACGAACACATGCACAAAGCATAGCCGTAAACTTGAAATAAATTAATCCAACGCATTGGCACCCACTGAACACGAGCTACTCAAACATGCGTCTGGCTAACCCACTGGTTAGTTTAATTCAAATGTGTCAGTTTAACACTCTGTGCTTTTCAAAAATAACGCCATGCGTCTCCTGTGTGGAGCCAGGTAGCGGTGGGTCCATACATCTAGTTACAGGACGCGTAGCACCGTCTGGCTGTGGTCACCAGCAGTAGGATATTACACTACTGTACCGCTGGAACAAAGAAAACAGCACACACACAGACTTCATATTGACTCGGTTAAGTACTTGGGTGTTTAAAACGCTTCCACAGACTATTTGGGTTCATATTATCCAAGACAATGCACAGTATAAAGGTGTAACCACAAAAAATAAAATAAAAATACATGGTCATCGACCATGGTCCTACTCCTAAATATGTATTGGTTTACCCCATGAAACTATAACTGGCCACAGAGTTCACAGGATCTACTGAATATGAAAGAGGCAGCACACCGCACTGCACTCTACACTGTATAATTGGTTCAATATGTTAAGTTATATTTTGTCACATTCAATGGATACTGTATTCTTTGTGTCCAGAAGTAATTTCCTGGAGTTTATAACGACTGGAGTAGATAATTAAAACGAAGCAAAAACATTTTGTACACAAATGTGTTTGAATGCCCCCGCCCGGTCTATAACAGCTAAAATCCCTAAAACTAAAGAAAGCAGCAAACTTACACCAATTAACACTCATCTTTAACTTTCCCCAATAACACCCTAAAACATGAAGCTGAACAATGAACACACATTCATCTTATGAATCTTAATATTTACATCAATATGATAGTTCACAGAAGTCTTTAATAAAAGTGAAAATTGGGTGTTAGTGGCTGAAGAGGTATTGTTGCATTAACCATTAACCATTAATTCCCACATCGTGAACAAATTTCCCCTCCTCTGTTTATTCACTGAACAATCATACTAAACTGGTGGCAGCATAGTGCCAATGCGTTTTTATGTGGTGTTTAGGCACAATTTAATCCGGTATAGGTATACTTTACTAGCTATCTAATAATGCATAGATAGTTTAGTGCGGATGGATGATGCCACTATGTTGGAGATGCCAACCATGTTATCAGTTCGATTCAAATCGGTTTACAAAACAGAGTTTGTACACAATAAAGTTCCCTATAATACCTTTAAAAGAGGACTGATTGATTGTGTTTGGGGGGGGAACAGCATACGCACATTCCATGTGGATAACTTCAGTTACCATAGGGGGAAACCCAGGCTCAACACTTATAAATCGTTAAAAAAAGCGAATTGGAAGGAAATCCAGCCATACTAATTATTGTACAATCACAATGTGGGAAAGCATGGTTAATATTAGCAAGTCTGTAGAGGTGTAAAGAGGTGTGAAGGCATGGTGTGTGTGTGTGTGCGTGTGTGCGTGTGTGCGTGTGTGCGTGTGTGTGTGTGTGAGTGAGAGAGATAGAGAGAGCCTGAAGAACAAGCGTGGGCCGGAGGCACGGCACAAGGACAGAGGGAGAGAGAGCTCACCTTCTGCGCACCAGAGAAGGCATGATAGAAGCAGGACACATAGGTCATAATGGCCTTCTCGTCCGGCCTCAACGTGCCGACGATGTCTATACGACCACACCACGACCCCCACAGAACCGGCAGGAGGGTTTCAAAGAGACGGGTGGCAGATAGCAGACACAGAGGAGAGAGCAGAGAGAGACAGAGTGAAGCCAAAGCTACCCCAAAAAAAGCCAGCATGTGAGGTTGTTTGGTTTTGCTTTCGCTTTCAGGAGATGCTCCTTGGGGTTCCGTAAGCTGCAGTGTTGTCCAACTCCACCAACCAGCAGTTTTTGGGCTGGGGTGAATGAATGAGGAGCAGAAGAACAACTCAGAAGGGGAAAAAAAAGAAGTTACGGGTTCAATTTCACAGCACGACCGAGCGAACAGATGTTGGAGCGACGACAGGCGCACGGTTATAGGGACGCACTACAATAATACTCCACATACACACACAACGTGTGAATTCTCCTTTAAAGGTGATGATAAAAGCGTAAAGCTGATAGAAGCAGTAAAAAAACGTTCAATCAACGTAATGTTCTTGTGCCGTTTATGTATACTAAACTTTTTTTCTAAAAACCTCTGGCTTAGAGTAGCAATGCTGACTACAAACAAAAACACACTTGCATGCCCGCGCACACACACTTCTCCTGGGACTGCGGCACGTAAACAACTTCTAAACGAAGGGGATAATTAATTGGAGGAGGAGGAAGAGCCACACAAGCTACCTTCCTGTCAAAGACCCACAGGGAGAGCAGAGGAGAGTTCATATTCCATAAAAGTGTACAACAACAAGACGCAACAATAAGCTACACATTGTATAGACATCACTCACTGTAGTGACGATACAGGCCACATGAGACGATGGCAGTCAAAATGCACCATTTAGGGAAAAGCCCAAATGCTAACACACTGAGCACCTGCGAGGGATCTGCGAGTCCACACACCGTCAAGGGCAGTCGATGTGTTTAACGTGCCAAGTGTTCTCAACGGCGTGAATCCGCATTGTGTGTCCCAAAGCATCGTTAGCGTGGACTCACAGGTCCCTCGTAAGAACTCAACGTGTTAATTAGAATCTAATGCAATTGTCTTATTTAAAGAACTAGATTACTAGAAGAAAGAAATGCAACGGAACAAGAAAGCATATGACTCCGCATCATATGACGGACACATAATTGGCCTTCACACCTCCGCTGTGAAGCCAAAGTGCCTCTGATTAGACAGATCTCCACCACTTCACTCACTATGGGACACATTTTACTGCTTCTACCAGTGCAATGAGCTCTAGAACACTTTCCTGGTGTTCTTTTCGTGTGTGATGTGTGGTTTCAGATCTTCTAGATGTTAGCAGTGAGGCTCTGTCTCTGATGTCATCGACGCTAATCCTGGACTACATGTTGTCTCAGTAAGACAGCCCCTAGCCACAAGGAGGTGTAGCGCGCCAAAGAACTGTGGGAATTGTAGTCCAGGAAGTAGTGTCCATGACATAAGAGTCCCTGGACTCACTGCTAACATATAAAGATCTAAACCCACACATTACACACATAAGAGCCACCAGGATAGTGTTCTAAACCAGGATAGTGTTCTAAATCGTCACGTTTATCATGTTTATTTTAGAATGCGCCCCACGAGCGACGTACAGTACACGCGTGTCGTGTATGTGTGTATTATGTTGTGCGTCCCATGGTTTCCGTGAGCTAGTCCAACCCAGAGCTGTAGAGAGAGAGACGGACAGAGACAGACAGAGACAGAGGCCATGCCGGACAGGTTCAGCAGCACACAGGAAGGACAGGTGTTTAGCAGGGGGTTAGCGTTTGGAGGAGGACTTGTCGGGGACCTCAGGGAGAGGTTTGGGGTTGGATGATGGTACCTTCTGTGCTCCAGAGAAGGCATGGTAGAAACTGGACACATAGGTCATAATGGCTTTTTCGTCCGGACGGGCAGTGTTCACAATGTCTACGAAGGGGGGCAAGACCGTTGGTTATGCACAGAACACACATACAGCCAAGACAAAGGGACTGGAGATTATTGACACATAAATCTATCTACAGACAGGACACACAGAACGTATGGCCGCTGCTACACTGAAAAGGCCATTTGTACTTTTTTGTTGTTGTTGTTGAAGACAAACAGATATTATCAGACACAGACACGACCAGTGTTGGGCAGTAACTAATTAAATATTACATATTATTCTCATTACTTATTACTTTTGAGCTTGTTGTTGTATGATGCGATAGAGAGCAGATTTAAAAGCAATCAACAGATAACAGAGATGCACTGTAGTTTGTAGATCTTAATCCACCGCAGCATTCTGCACACATGACCTAAACTACAAGTTATCACAGTTGTCTGCAAGTTGTCACTAAACAGATTGTGTTGTACATGTCTATTCCTTTGCGGGTGGGAGGGGGGGGGGGGACTTGGGAAAGTAATATAGCAATATGTAATATATTATTTTTTGATCCAAGTAATAAGTAATATGCCATTATTACTGTTTCTAAGGTGTCATAAGTAAAGTAACGATACTACTCTTCTAAGTAATATTGCCCAACACTGGATACATGGATACGACAGATATTAGACTGGCTAATAACACACAGGCAGACATCATACAGGGAGGGGGACAGACAGGAGGACATTCCAAAGGTTTGTGGAATGAACATGCAGCCAGTTAACAGTATACAGTCCATGGAGCTACTGATAATACAGAGGGAGGAAATATGGTTAACATTTCAGCATCAATGAAAGGAGAGGAAGTCGTTCCTGCAGCTGTGCGGTCAGCATATCCTGCTATAGTCAGTCAGCAAACATCTGCATAAAGCAGTGGTTTTCAACCACTTAGCAGGGGGTCCCCAGCTAAATGATGGGACAGTTATTAACGGAATTAGATTTGTAACTCTTGAAGAGCGTAAAACGAAACCAAATGGATCCTCTACATCTGAATTACTTTACATTACATTCTTGACATTACATTGTCAAGAATCTACACAATTAGAAAATGTAAACAAAAAAAGTGTTATTTTGACCAATGTTTGGCTCAGTTATCTCTCCTATATTGTGGACAAAAACTTGAAAATCCTTTGGTTTTATGTCTGGAAGACTAAATTCAATCAAATGGTGGTCCGTGGCTAAAATGCAGCATAAAAGAAAATGGTTGAAAACCACTGGCATAAAGTATTACACCGTATATCGAAACGTGCACACGTGCACGCACATTCAAGTTAATTTGCATTACATTCTGACAAAAAACACGTTGATATGTAACATCACAATATGAAATCAAGGCCATACCTTCTGCGTCCAACATCTTGGGGATGTCCAGGTATTTCTCAGCCACTTCGAAGGCATTGTTCAGATTGGTCACTGGGTCATCCTATAAATCAATCAAATCAATTGCACTGTTAGACATCGGACAACTGGACAGCAATAGCAATTTCATTTGGATGAAGAGTAGGAAACCATTTTAAATGTTTCACATTTAGGTGTATGTCAGTATAAATGTAAGGGTGGAAAACATCCTTTCTCCGCCTTAATAATATCTACTCGTTGATTAGTCACTGTTACAATAGATACCGGACATTCCTGGAATGAGTAACATGTGGGTTACCCCGCCCAAAATGTGGCAAAATGAAATGTTGTACTGTTGCCATTAACTGTTGTTTTGGGAATTTCAAATGGTGGCAGGTGTGTCATAGTCACAGGTGCGTGTCAGATACATAATCATGGGCCTGTTACTTTCTTGACTTTGTTTATGATGTTTATGACCCCATTTTTTCAGAATCTGCCTCAAACCAAAGTTGAAGTTTTTGGGGGGTTCAACCCACATGTTTAGCAGTGTTAACTCATTCTAGGAATGTCCAATCTTTACAAGCCATACATTTTAAAAAGGTGACTAATCAATGATTAGAACAATGTAAGATATAATACCAAATGGTATTATTAAAAGGTGAAGAATACAATTCCCAAAGTTAGGTCTCCGTACATAAGTGGGACCAGTTTGTTTTTGTGGACTGCCACTTTTCTCGATTGGAATATTTTGTTATTCCATGGCTGTGATGTTGAATGCTGGATTGGGTTCGGGACGGTCTATCTTCCTCTGTTCAGGAGCTACAGCAGGGGCGGATGTAACATTTCCCAATTGGGGGGGGGGGGGGGGGGGGCAGGGGAAAATGGTATGGGGCCAGCCAGTCGCACCCATACCATTTTTGGTTACAGGACTTTTAATTAGTCAAGTAAAGCACCAATAATAACATCAGTTGTTGAAGTTACAACAGACACGCAGCATGCATAAAGCTAAAGGTCTGACTCAGAGAGTTTTCTGTTTTCAATGATGAAATGCTGTTGGTTTAGTGGTGCCACAGCTGTAGTTAGTAGCAGTAGTAGTGTTTCCAATCATTTTAAATATAAGTACTTTAATTTGAAATATCTTGTGTTGTTTTGCATGCCATCATGTTTGGTGGGGCAGCCTGGGCATTTAGGGGGGCATTGCCCCCCATGCCCATGCCTAGATCCGTCCCTGAGCTACAACAGTTTTTGAGATCCTGTCCGAGGGATAAGTGTGTCTTGTTCTCACCTTTCTAAGCTTGTCGTAGTCGATAAGTTCAGGTCTGTGTCTGTGGATCAGAGCGTTGAAGGCCAGGCCATCCTTCCAGCTAGGAGTTTAGAACAAGAGAAGAGAAGGGTTAGATGAAGAACTCAAAGGGGAAGTCCACCCATTTTCAGCATTCTAATATGTCATTAGCATACCCTAGAGGTGCTGTGTGGACATGATATAAAAAGGTTCCCCCATTCTGTGTTCCCAAGAAATGGAGGTCTGAAGAAAACCACTAACATGGTGAAACATCTTGATGACATCATCAAGGTGTATTTTCACCATGTTAATGGATTTTTTTTAGACGCTTCTTTAGAGGCTTCTTTCCAAATGAACCCGTTAGGGTTCATTTGGTTCCATTTGTACGCTCTCAGAAAAATCGGTGGAATTCCCCTTTAAGATGGGGAGACGGCAAAAAGCAACAAGAACAACTCCAAAAACAAGTGATTTTAAAGTGCATGGCAGCACTATTGTGAAGCAGTGAAATCATATTGCTCTGTATCCAGCAGGGGGCAGTGTCACAGTGTTCAAGGCAATATTCTCCTTATTGTCATTTTTGACATAGAGTGAATAATAATAACTCTTTGTACCTACAAATACCACCCCTATGTCTAAGTGCTGTGGCAGTGCTGTCCCACTACATGCGACTGACTCTACTTGTCTGCAGCCTTCCTTGGTTTCCCCTTGGATTTGGTACGTAATTGATACTTCGATATAGTAATACCCAAGTACATACATTCACTTTGCATGTGTGTGAGGTTGAGTGGCTGCAGGGAGGAAGAGTGAAAGTGACAACTTCATTAACCGCATTTATTAACCAGATAAGGAGGTAATAAAGAGATAAGAGCCGTAAAACACAAAAAGCCAGTATCGATGAAAGGTGAAATCGCTAGACCAGCTCATGAATAAACACCAATTATGAACGACTGGAGACATTTGTTATGTAATCGGTTCAGTCATATAGAAGAACACTTGTAATGTTATTGGCGTCTACTGTGTTTTTTTTTCTAATGTGTTGTCTGTCGTTTTATAGAGGTATCTAAAGAGCACAACACTAGTTTCTGAACGTACCAAGTACCGCGAGACCTCCGAGACAAAAACTATAATCTGCTTTGCACACTGAAAACTAAGTGATTAGAAAACAACCTGTCATGTGTCTTCTTTTATATCCCTGAACCGATGATATTACAAAAGGTGACGATTATTCATAAATAATAGTTTGTTTACAAGCTGTCCAGCGGGCTGCTCATCGCTGCGTCAAAGCAGTATCAACGTGGCGTCGCTATGACAACCGGCTCCATCGACACGCCGCTGGTTATATCTGCAGTGTGAAGCCGAAGCCGCCGGTACTGCGGCTGAGGACCAGATGAGATGCTCTGCAGGTGTGATGATGATGATGCGTACAGTAGCCACGCAACCAGCAACAGCCTCATGCATAGGATTACCTGATGTGGAAGTTCTGCACGTTGACATTCTTGTAGGGAGCAGTCTTCCTCTGGCACCACAACAGCAGACCCTCCTTAGCCGACGTTTCTGTTGGCTCAATAGGCTCAATTTAATGTCCGAGAATTATCTATCTCATCATCCACATGATATAAGGATCACGCCACCACAATAGAATCACGACCTCTGGGAAGCGCTTGGTGTTATCCTTTTAGGATTGCTTGTGTACAAAATAAATACACACTTAATAGCACAGTCTTCTTAGCACAAAACACCTGTACCATTAAAATGACCTAACCCTAGCCCTTAAGGCTGGTTTCACATAAACTAACCACCGGCCAACGGGAGTTTACATGTACAGTACTCAATGTCAGCAGCCATGCAACTTAACATGCAACTGTATCTCTGTGAGTCCGTGTGTGTGTGTGTGTGTCCGTGTGTGTGTGTGTGTGCGCGCGCGCACACACACGCACGTACGCACGTGTGCTAATTGTACCTTCTACAGAGATGTCCTGGATGGCGAAACGCAGGATGATTGTCCAGATCATTCCCAGGGTCATCTTAGCGTTTCCGTCCACGATTTCTGCAAACACATCACAAAACATCACTTTGAATAATGCCCTGTACACACTACGCAATGTTGTGCCCGTTATAGCCAGATCTGTCCTCTAACAACTGAAAAAATCCTGTAACAGTAAAAAGGCCGACCGATAGCAAAACGGTCGGGACTCAATTACCACATACCGCAACCGACCGTCGGTTGCCAAACTATTTCGCCATCTCTCATAACAGTTCCTAACAGCGTAATATCGTATACCGGTAACTTCTACTATAAACATCGACTTCAATGCATCAAAAAATACACTCACTGTTGCCATTACTATGATTTCTATCTCACAATGTTCTATTCGGCACACAAACATCACTTCAATTTAAATTCTTCCTCACACACGTAATCATTAAGAGGTGGTTCTGGTCATCAGTTCTACACAATGCACAACCTACGCACACTTTGTATTAGTTATGATTCGCCACTCCACAGCTGAACACATGTTTACATGCAGACTGTATAATTATAATTAGCATAATCTGTATTTGGATTCTGCTGCTTGCACCCCTGTGATATCTGAGTAGCTCAACAATTTATCTAGGGACGCTATTCGGTCGAAAACCGAATAGCAGAATATGATGAAAGGAGAATTCCACCACAGATGCGTTTCTTTCCTTTATTTGCAGCTGTTTTGTATAACAATCGCAACGGTTATGCAAAACAGTTATCCTCGACTGACGGCTGTTACGGCCAGGGATTGTTTCGCTGGCTCTCCATTTATGGTTGAAAATTTCCTGCATCCATATATAGCGTGCATCACTAGTTTCATGTGAACACAGACAGGTAAGAGGGAACGAGAGAAGGGGAGATGGAACATGCAGCGAAGGACGTCATGAATGGGAATTGAACATGCAACACGCTGTCAGGGCCAAAGTGTATTATATACAGTATTTATGTGGCATGCACCTGGACCACCACTAGGCCAGTGGACACCCCCGTTTTTGCGCTTCCAAGTGTCATAACAGTCTACGTCAGGCTCGGCAGCATATTGTTCATAACAAACATTCACAGCATCCCATAGATGCCAACGACACCCCCAACTATGTGCCGGGACTGGGAGTTCCCTGCTTTCAGCAGATACTTGGACGCTTTACAGATGTTAGCCAGCTAGATAAAAAATAGACAAACTGGTCGGCCCGATTCACGGTTCAGTCGGCCCCTCAATCATTTGATGCCATTTAATTAAATAGTCGAAGAACCGGTGGTGAGGCTCGAGATGTCACGTCCAACCGTGGGAAAAAACGTTGAACATGTTCAAACTTTGCACGTATGACTATTATTATAGATCAGAGTGAAAATGACAAACTATTTCTGAATAAATGCATATTTTTTTCCTGCGGACCAATCACTTGTGCAAGAACGCGATTTGCTTGATTCGATCGACGGATATGTAGGTCGAAACCTGGCTGCTGTCGTTATCTGTACATCCTTCGCGATCCGCAAATAGCTGAAAGGGAAATGAAAAGCAAGTGTGCACGCGCACGCACAGACACACACACAGGTGCGGCAGTAAGTCATGCAGAATGATGTTTTAAAGAGAAGGTATGCGGTTCGGGTCAGATTCCTGTCATCTTTAAAGACACATTACACGCATACCCTTCGAGCATCTGTCCTTCATCATCACCATCACCATCACTCCCTCGTTCATTTCTGTCTGCCTAATATCACTTTCTCTCCTACCAATACTTGTTGAAATGTTGATGGCTTCTTAAATCTTTCAGTGTCCTCAAGCAACTCATTTCACACTGACATTGACGCTAGATTGTAGTTTCTGGCACTAGATTTGAGTTTCTGGCACTAGCCCCTAGGCTCTAGTTTCCGACGCTAGGGTCTAGTTTCCAACGCTAGATTCTAGTTTCCGACACTAGATCACATGCATATGCATGCATATTGTGGATACGTATAATATAAACCTTTAAAATTCAAAATGTGACTAGCTTGGTGACCAGCATGAGGAGGAGAGATGGTATGTTCTTTGAGTTTTTGTTTTTATTAAATAATACTTGTTCTGATCTTACTGATTTGCATAGCCTACTATACAAAAAACAAGGCACAAAAAACCTAATAACTAAAACTAATCAGTGTCACAAAAAACAAACATAAAAACTAGCAAACCCACTTTAACAAACTAACTAAACTGAATGAGAAGATAAAACGTGAAAACTTACTAAAACTAAACTATAATGTAAAATTCCAAACAATATTATAACACTGGTGTGTGTGTGTGTGTGTGTGTGTGTGTGTGTGTGTGTGTGTGTGTGTGTGTGTGTGTGTGTGTGTGTGTGTGTGTGTGTGTGTGTGTCTGTATACTGTATGTCTCCATCTGTAGGAGGTGTGCTATCCGGTGTCATGCAGTAGGAATGAGAGCTGGGGTGGGCAGTCAGACCGATTGTTATTAAGAGCGAGCAGAGAAAAGGTCACAGCCTTCTAGTCAACATCTTTTATGCCGTCTTTCTTGAATGGTTTAAACCCACACACACACGCTGAACGATTTAGTGTCCCGGTCAAGGACCTCTGCTCCCCTCACAGATTAGATCAGTAGTAATGTACAGGAGAAGTGGAGATGAGGACATTTAACGCCTGGCCTTTTGGCTTCGTTGAGATGGACGCTTTGCTTTGCCCGTTTGCAGCTCTGGGTAAAAGACTCAAAGGCCAATTACATAATATTATTGGTTTGAAATCTTGTAAAATGACTTGAAAGGGGGGGGATAACATGTACATTGAGAAGGATGTAACCATTGTTATTATTGTTATTATGACAACAGTAGCAGTCCTGGCAATAGGTGCTACTCTTTAGCTGTTACTATAAACCGGTGGATGTCTGTATGGATGCAACATTATGATGCAACGGCCCTCTGAACACAGGCTGCGCGTCGGGGCTGGATGCTGCAGAATGGGTGTACTGGAGAATCAGAGCTAATAGAGAGGAATAATACAAAACAATCAGATGAATAAGTGATACAGTGTACACAGTTGCATACTGACCCTCTGCACCGATGGAGACCAGTTTGACACCCTTGCTAGCAATGAAGTCCAGGGCTTTGTTGACATTGTTGATCTTGTGGACCCTCATTTTGCCTCGCTCGGGTTTGGGTAACCGTTCGCCTACACACAGATGCACACACATACACACACACACACAGGGAAGAGCAAACAAAAAATGAAAGAGTTAGCTCCTTTGGTGTCAAGAGGATAACATGTTTCCACAAGCTCAGCAGAAAGACAGACAGCTAGAAGTCAGGCATCTTCCAGTTAAAGATATAGTAACAACATGTCCTAAAAGAAGGCCAGCAGAGCATTCTCTGTATTGTTGTGCCTCGGCTGTGTCATGGTTTTGTAGCCTATACCAGGGCTGGACTGGGACATTTTTTCAGGCCGGGCATTTTGTACTTAGACCAGGCCACCTCCCAGCTGCCCGGCGACGACACCTCGGGCGGCTGGAAAAATTTGGGGCTTTTGGTGGGTCAAAAACGCATAGATAGCAGCATTTTAGCATCTACAACAGACTATACTAACACATTAGGCTTATATAAGCCGCTTATATACCATCATTCGCCTACTACAATGTTGTGTAAATTATAATTATTATATTTCACGTCGTGGCCAGGTGGCCAGCAGGCCAGAAAGCCTTGCAGGCCACCGGGCAAATGCCCGCTATGCCCTATGGCCAGTCCGTGCCTGGCCTATACTGTGTTTTGTTGTGGTTTCTTTTTTCAGTATTTCAGCCCGAAAAACAACTCTAAGGAGCAAAATGGAGGGTAGTTTTCGCGAAGGAATGGATCATGTCGAGAAAACGGAATAAAGGTTTTTGTTTTGAATGGATCCCAGTGGAGTGGAGGACGCCCCTATGGGATACAGGACGAACAATAGCAATCTGCCTTTTTTGCTGTTTTAGCAATAAGCAAAAGCATAACCAAAGCTTTTTTTCCCCTACAGACTCTTTCCCCAGCCAGACGAGATGTTAAATTACCTGATATCACCTCCAGCAGCAGCATGAGTTTGAGTCCATCTCTGAAGTCCTCCTCGATGTTTTCTATCTGCGTGCCAGCCTTCCTCAGGTGGGAGTTGCACCATGCCGTGAATGTCTGCGAGGAACGAGGAACACACACACAGGAAGGACACGTCAGTCATGATGATCACTGATCACTGAACCAGCCATTTATTCTGCATTTTAGCCATGGACCAACATTTGATGATGAGTTTAGTTTCTCTGACTAATTTAGGAGAAAAACTGGCACAATGTTGGTCAAAATAGCAATTCTTCTACATTTTCTGAATGTGTATGAAAAAGAAACCAAGTGCACATCGCACCGGACTTTACACACTCCATATTTGCATGCCTGACCCAGAGGCACAATGTGGCACATTCAGTAGATCATTTGTGGCCAGATTAATTTCCTGGGGTTTATTAGGACTGTAGTGTAGTAGATAATGAAAAAGAAATCACTTTAAATTTTTGCAAAGAAATAAGTATTTAGAACATGTTCGAATGCCCCCTCCCATCTAAAATCCCTAAAACTAAAGAAAGCAAGGAATGTAAAACAATTAACACCCATTTTACTTTCTCTAATAACCGAAAACATCAACGTGAAAAAAGTTGTCCTTTAATGTCTAGTAAAATAATCAATAAATCAAAAGTCGAAATGACATATCCATGATAAAAATCAAATTTCACTTTGGTGATCTATGTGAATCATGTTTTTGTCCATTTGGTAAGCCTTGTGGAAAATCTGGTGTGAATTTTTGTTTTGTTTTTTGCACAATGCCGTGTTACACAGACAAACAATCATAACAGGACAACAACAAGTGGAAGGTTTGGCATTACTTTAACCCACAAGCAATCACCACCACACCAAGTATGAAACCACTAGCGTAATAAATTACAAGCACATTATATATTACACCGTCAATCACCCCAAAACAGAAGGGTATTGTGTTGTTGTACTACCAGAAGAATCAACCCATTAAATTCTGTTTACATGAAACATCAAAGATCAAAGTCTGGTCTAGTCGTTTTTTGTTTGTTTTTTTTTTGTTTTTTTTTGTTTTTTGAACTAGACCAGTAGTTCTAACACGTCCAGAGTTCTCCTAATCTCCCAGACTACACGATGAGGAGAACTCATCACACATCGTTTCCAGTCTATAAAGTAGAATCCACATCCCGACCAAAAGCTGATTCTCTGAATCGAAACCTCATGTCACTTCACCGGTCGCTGCTCTGCCTCGCCTTACACCAGCTTTATGTCACTCTGTCCGTGTGAGTTATTTATTTGTGCATGTACAAAAACATTATGACATGGGGGTACTGGTTAGCAGCCATGCCCCCCTCCCCCTCTCTCCATATTCCACAGTGGACATCAGCAGCACAAAGGGACCATTGAGCCCTGAGGATAATGGGTTCCCTTTAGCCCACCCCTTCGGCCCTCCACCACCTCCACTCTCGCGCCCGTTTTTCCTATCTCGACTCTGACTAGCGACTCCCTCGGACCCCCCTCCCCTGCCCTCCCCCTCCTCGGTGTGTGTGCGTAGACCACCGGCATGACGGCCAAAAGGACAAGGAGAGAGGAAAGGAAGATGTTCAAGTGGGACTGTGACAGCATGGGGGAAGCGAGACAAAACACTATAATCCAGGGGTTTTCAGCCTTTTTGATACCAGAGCCCGCTATTTATTCAGCATTTGAGCCACGGACCACCATTTGAGGACGTGTTAGCCCCACAGACCCAAAACAGACCACTAAAGGCTTAATTTTGCTTTTGTCCACAATAACAGGCTGGATTTTGGAATCGTAATAGGCAAACAGATGAAAATCTACAGACAAAAGCAGTCACATTAAGCCAGCTTGCAGAAATGTGTAGACAATAAGGACCAAAAGTTTAATAAAATACTACCACCTTTTAAAAAAGGTAAGGCTACGGGGGATTTATTTCAGGGAATTAGTCAGGCTGGTTAAAGATGGAGAGCTGTGTTTTTTCCCCCACTGACAGTAGACGCTTTGGTGTTATTGTTGTGTGCAATGATGTCTCCCATTGCATTTAGGGTTTCTTCCTGGAGACTGAACACTTGACAAACGTGCCAATGGAAAAAAAAAAAAAAAAAAAAAATAATATAGTGATGTCACACCCCTCCTCTCCCCCCCCCCCCCTCATACAACTACAGCTGTGGGTGTGGCTTCAATTCAGGTGGACCAATCACCACCATCACCCATCCTCACTCACCAGGGAAACCAGGCATACTTAATGAAGTGGTGAGGTTGCATAATGAAGTGGTGAGGTTGCATCCTCTGTGTCAAAATACTGACACAGAGGACTCTACAGGTGGGAACTTACATGGTTACGGATTCACACACTTCACCTAACAAGGTGTTTCCCATCGAAGGGAAACAATGGTTTGTGCCGCTGGAACAGAAACGAGGAACAGAAACACTTCTACTACGTTTTAATTCTGTTCCACTGATCCTCATTTAGAGAGTATAAATTGTTTCTATGTAGGGTAGTGTTCGAGGATAAGAAGCTGTACTTAACACTCCCAGTGCCAGCCCTTTTTCATATTTTTTGAGGTAGCCAGTGCCAGCGTTTTTCATCAAAAAGTCATATTTCATGTTTCGGTCCATGTTTCCCCACGGACAAGTTAGTTGGCGACACACACTTCCGGTTTCCGGTTTGGTCCGTCCCTTATTATGGTCTATCAATGGTGGATGCGGTCGCTGCTAGCTGCTGTTAGCATGGGGATCGTATTAAACCGGCGCCGGTAAGTAACGATCAAAGGCGTAGCTCAACGGCAGCGGCATCAGTCGTTACTGTAAATCATAATGATAACGGGAGACGTAGATCCATTTCCACGGCACGATAACTGTTAATGGTTGGTACTCAACAAAAAAAAAAAAAAAAACACATGCATGGATTTGCCTCTTACACCGATGTCCGCTGGGCACTGGCCTACTTGGAACGGCTGCCAGGCACGCCCAAATATGAAGTATATGCAGGCATATCCAAATGTGAAGTATATGCACGAATGCAGGCATTCCCAAATATGAAGTATCCATCCCTTTGATGCTGAGTGCCAAGCAGGGAGGAATTGGGTCCCATTTTTACAGTCTTGGGTATGACCCGGCTGGAAATCCAACCCCAGCCTCCCAGTTTCAGGGCAAACACTCTAACCACAAGGCCAATGTCTGGTTGCCAGGGCACAAGGGGGACGCTTGTGTTCTCCATGCAGGACAGATTAGGTGTAAATTAAAAGAATTTTGGGACCTGGCATGAGGTCTGAGGACAGACAGACAACCAGCTGTACAGCTCAGCCCTGGACCAGGCTGAGAGGACAGTGAGAGAGACGACCAAGCCACATGCTCTCACTTTAGGACACGACAAACACATTAGCCCGCAGAGAATTGCCTTTGAGACAACGCATAACGGCAAAACAGTGGCACATGCAGCTTCAAAATAAAATCTGCCAGATAGCCCTTTAAGGCAATTAAGGAGAATTCCACTCCAGAAGGCTTTTTTGCTGTTGATGTATTAAAAAACAAAAAACAAAGTGCTCCAGTTATTTTGTGAGGAACAAAACTCCTTTATGGCCGTTTCCGTTTCCCCTACCCCGCCATAAGCTTAGAATGGGGCTATAGGATGTTGTTCAACTTCAAATTCACCCATTTCCATCACTCTAAAATGCATTTTTTCTTATACAGTACATTGTCTCTCCACGCCATGTCAGTAGTGTGTTGTGTTGACACTTCTACTTTCGGTTCAGCCTGCTTTAGCCATAGACCTTGTTGCCACAGTGTGCCATCAACTGCAAATAAAGGTGAGGGAGCCTATTGGGGTGGAATTCTCCTTTCACATATGTAAAAAGGGAGTTGTGCATCATGCTCAGGTCAGGCCAGGCCAGGCCAATGAATCAAAATACAGACTCCACCACGAATACACTATACGTCACATGCATCTCCCAAGGGATACATGAAGGCTTGGCCTTCTCTGGCCAACCGAAATGTTGCTGCCTGAAAGAGGGGCCAATATTTTCCTGAGAGTGTACAAATGTGTACACTCTCAGAAAAAAGGACCTAATAGAAAAAAAAACATTGACATGCTGAAACACAACTTGATAGAGCAGACATTGGACAGATCGCATGAAGTGAACAGAGTTTGCAACAGTGTAACGCTGTCTATACTCAGGGCCGAGCCTTCCTGTTACCCTCCCAAGTGGCCATCTCAGACTGGCTTATACAGTAAGTATGTTCTAAGTACAAGCATGGGTATGGGGGTATGAGCCTTGTCTTTGACCAGAACAAAACTGCGGGCGGCGTGTCTACTCTGGAAGTAGTTAAACAGAGTGGGCAACATTCCTTCGGAGTGGCAGATATATAACCGCCCCTTCTTTAGCGCCTCGCTGCTTAGAGAGAGAGAGAGAGAAGAGACAGGACACAGGGTCTAACTGGGGTCAGCCGTTTTAATGCATGCATGATGCATGTGCAGTGTCTCACACACACACACACGCACACACACACACACACACACACACACACACACACGCACGCATGCACACAGGAGCCATCAGTGTGACCTGGGCAGCCTTTCAACCATGACCTCCAGGCCGTACCTACTGGGTTTGGGGAGTTGGTTGGGACTAAACTAAGGTCAGGTCGCACCACAATACACGTCTCCACTGCCTTTACAAAAACAGAAGAATGTTGGTGTTGTTGGCTACCATAACATAAAAACACACAGGGTATATTTACTAGTGTTGTGAGAGAGGGACAGCGATGGTACATTCATGCCGGTGACGTTATTTGCACATCGAAGAGAAATACAGAAAAAAAGAAGCAGGCAAAGGTTTGAATGTAGGAAAACGGTGTTGGTGGTGTTGACTGACACGTTATTGGTTCTGCAGTCTGACGGAGCTGCCTGTTCCAAGGCAGCATGAAAAGGGCTAACTGAGCGAGAGGAAGCTGCTTGAAGTCACCCAAAATTTTAAATTAAGTTAAAGCAGAGAAAACGGCCATAAAAAGGCAATTTCTCTGACGTGTTAAATGTGCAACTGAATCTGAAAAGGAGGGCATTTTACTTTGAAGTTTAAGCCTGAATTTCCCTGAACGCTGGTTCTGAAGTTTCTGAACCAATCAGAGCTCGCATCCTCTTCAGGCGACGGGATGTCAAAGAGACACGGCTCTACTCTGAGCTCTATTACACCAAACACATGGACTGTTTGTTTATAGTAGTCGCTCAGTGCTGCCGCTTTACTGCCATGTGTATTATTTCTATAATGCCTTCAGATATATATTCTAACATGATGATTAAGTTAAAATCGAGTAATACACTCACTTCCTGGATGCCAGAATGGGATGGAAAACAAATGTTAAGTTAACACTCCATGCGGTGTGAACATGAGGGTGGTTCGGGTCATGATGAACTCATGTCCAAAAATAAAATGGACACAGACAGAAGGAATTGATATGCCTCTCTCTCAGGCTGTCAGACTTCGGCCACTCCTTGGAAAGGAATGCAAGAGAGACAAGACAGGCGCACACGCATGCATGCACGCACGCACAGTCAAAAATTATAGTATGAATGCTTTGGGTGTGGTAATTGTTGTGTATGCTTAATTAGGTCTAAGTGAAGCATTTGAAGTGTGTGTGTGTGTGTGTGTGTGTGTGTGTGGGGGGGGGGGGGGCGCGTGTGCGCACGCGCAAGCACACACGTGCGTGTCACACATGGGTGTGTCTTGTTACACCTGGAAAGAATGACCCAGGCCTGCGAACGCTATGCCATTGCACAACTTACCTAGCATTCTCTACATGACTTTAACATGAGAATGTGTAATCTTTGTTATGAGTGCGTGTGTCTTTGTGTGTGTGCATGTGTGCATGCCTGAGAGATCACACACACACACCCAGGTATGTGTGGATGAGCTCATTCTTTCATTTGCCATGCTCCCGTTTTTCTGTCTAGTGTGGTTGTCAGTAGCCAAGTCAATGGTATGGTATGCAATGGCTGGCTGGCTAGATAGCTCCATTGGTAAAGCATGTGACTGTAGACCAATAGGTCCTGGTGCTCAAATCCGGCGACCATACCACCAGGTATGCACTGGTAAAAAAAAATACTTAGGGAGGGTGTTGCCTGCTTCTGGGTCTTCATGATTCATGTATGTGCAGCACATTCTCTCACTTTCATAGCCATGCACACACCCCTCTTCCTGACATACTACTAGTTGCAGCACATTTCGCAGTCTCTCTCCCTCAGTTCTATAAACATCAACAGTATCTACAACGGTGCATGGTCCCCTACACCAACTAAGACAACTAAGACACACATTGTATTTTGCTGTATGTATGTATGTTTTGTTTGACTTGTTTTGATTTGTCTATGAAAAGGAACATGTGCATTTTGTAATGTGCGGACCCCCTCGTAAACAAGATGATTCATCTCAAGGGGTTATTCCAACAAAGAATTTCCAATAAATTGTAAAATAGTCAAATCAGCCAGGCAGACAAACAGGAAAATGCAGTGCAGGTAGGTAGGGAGAGTGTCGACTCTACTGCACAGAATTCAGAAGAACGCACCAAAGTCAAGACCCCACAGGATGTACCATCCTAGACGCTAGTTTTTGTCCATTCCATGATAATGTGTGCAGCCGCTCTCAGGGTGGGAACAGGTGGGCGTACGTTGTTGTATGTTGTACGCTCACCTCACGTCCTATACAAACTGTCGTTATGTTAAAGGTGGGCGGCCTAGACGTCATGGTTTATTACTCAACTCATTCCACACCTATAGGGCGGGAGATCAGGCATGATTAATGAATGATCACACATTAACCTAGCAGGCAAGATTGAACAAGATAAAGGGTTTTAAAATGTTTAATGACGGTTTTAATTATCGCCAAGCAACGCTTCGCTTCCTTCCACGTTGGTGATGTATTATCCATTATTCTTCCAATCTACGTGTCCCAGGTTAGACGCGACAATGAAAAGAAATGATGACAACCTCACAAGACAGTTTCAGCTAGGGCTGCAACAATTAATGGATTCATTGTAATCAATAATGTAATTACTAGTAGCCAACCAACTCAGTAATGATCGACACCTAATGACTGGAGTTATCATGGGAGTTTCCCACTTAACCATAGGCTTTTTCCAGTGTTATAAATGTGACTACAGTAAAGAGCAGTGATCCATCTCTCTTCCCTTACAATCTGAACATAGTTGCACACTAGCAACTGCAGCGCAAAATATGACAATGATTATAGTATCAAGAACAAAACATAAGGCTTGAATATCTATTTTTAAAATGACCTATTTGAGTTCAGAAGAGTACTGTTCCTAGACTTAGATGTAGCTAGACTGACACAAGTATTCTTTAGTCAAATGTATGCAGTGAGAATAAGCCTAAAGACACCAGGAGGTGCTTTAATTGATTTAAAAATGTGTTTGAATAGCAGCCTGATCAGCACCTAATCAAATTTATTTTCTGCAAGTGAGAACATATCTAAAATGTATATTTTAAGGTGATAGTTAAAGAAGTCCGATCCAATTAGTCATTTAACTAATCGTCCGAGGAATCGATTATGAAAATACTTGTTAGTTGCAGCCCTAGTTTCAGCTGTTGTGATCCAATGTGTGCTCCCTGATTGGCTTCTGTGTTCCCAAAAGTAGGTCAATAACGGTGGCTTTGCTTCAAATAAGGGCATCGCTCTGTCTGTGGCAACCGCTAGATGGTTAGCTAGAGCGAATGCTGTTTTTTTTTTTTAGAAGGGGGGGGGGCACAACGCTGGCACACAACGACACATAAATCAACCCTTCGACTTTCACTTTGGCGCGTAAGTTGTACAGCTAGACTTGTACTTGTACTTACAGTGAAGTCAGACAGGAAAAAAAGAGGGACAGAGAAAAGTGGTCACGAACGGGACTCGAACACCAGGTGCTGTGCTGTCAGGCCAAAGCCTATGTGTTGGCATTGGCCTGGACCAGTAGGCCTGCAGCAGGTACCCCTGTGATTGAGGAGATATAGCGTACATAGTTCCTGCTTTAATATGGCTTGGTCTTTGTCCCATATACTATCAAAATTGCATTGCCCCCCCCCCCGACAACAAGATGTGCACATGCACACACACACTCTACAAGCAGATTTGAATCTAATCTAACTCCACCTCACCCCCACTCTATTGGTTTATTACTGATGGAGACTGTTGCACCATGATTGGCTAAAACACCGCCTTGTCTAGCACCACCTTGTCATGATAAGCCCGACGAAAATGATTTGACAACAACAAACGTTCTAGACCTTCTGCAGGGCAAAGCAAGTGTCTGTCTGCAGGGAAACCTCTGCAGTGTCAAATCTATCGGTATATATGTTGCGATTCTGAGCTAAAAGTTTGCCTATAATAGCTTTAAAAAGAAGAAACAATCGAGAGAAGCTGCAACGGACGGCGCTCTACATCCGCCTCATCCAACGCTTCTACGGTCGTTAAGAGTTATACAGAGCTCTCTCTGGCAGCACTTTACAACCTCAAGGAACTTGGATTTAAAAGGCATTCTGCTGGTCTGTGCCGGGCCAAAACCATGCTGGCCTGAGGCCCCCGCGAATAAAGCTCAGTGTGTGTGCTATAGTCTGGTTCTGGTCTGGCCTGGCTCGGCCCTGGACACAAGGCTACCTATTCTTGGACCAAGCCAATTAAAACGGGGCTGTGGCGTGCATGCAGTGTTGCAGTAGCAGCACAGCAGCAGCACTGCTGGCCATTGTCACAAACCCCCTCGCATTCTGGGGGTGTGGGGGCTTTGCTCTCAGTCACCCAACAACAAGCAACAGGCCGCGCTATTATGTGAGGCGTTATCCACCATGCAGACTGTACTAGCTCAAGTTTTAACTGGAGTTTCCCAGCGCGATATGTGCAGTTATGTTGCTCCACACACACACACACACACACACACACCGGCTGAAAGTGGCAGGTAGGTGGACATTTTGAATAGCCTAATGCTTATTAGAGGACGGTGGCTTAGAGTAGAAAAGGTTCAGTTCAAACCTGGGCTCCCCCTAGAATAAGTGTCAATTAGTGATGCACGAATATTGTGATTTTTTTTTCAGCAGAAAATGGCTAAAAATGAATTTCCCGCCTATTCGGTTTTAATAATAAGGGTAATAATAATTGATTGCATTTTATTGCACTTTTCTATGCACTACTATTGTATACTCAAAGCGCTTTACAATAGTCCCTTCATTCATTCATCGGGAGGTGAAGCAGTGAACAGTCAAGTGTCATTTCTCACATTCATACACCAGTGGCAGCAACCACTGGAGGCAAGGTGGGGTTCAGTGCCAATTGGGATTCAGTGCCGATTCTAGATCACCTATTCTTGATATGACTATATGAAATATAGTTTCCTCATGGAGAGATACTTCTCGGAATATTAAAAAACACCTTTATAAAACACCTCTATAGCAGGAAAATAGACAACAGAAAGCCAACTATTAGGGGATTATACATTTTGTATTAAGGCATTGTGAACACTTGCTGCCTGCCCCAGTCACAATGTGGGACAGACAGACAAGTCTCAATTTGTGGGACACTTGAAAAAGTCTTGGAAATGAAAGGACTGTCCCCACGCAAAGAGAGACATGTGGTCACCCTAGCAGGCCGTCTCTACTAGCTCCATTCATAGAGGTAATATGTAACAGGATACTGCAGCCTGGTTGCTACTACTAGAGCTGCAGCAGCAGCAGCTCACTGTCACACTGCTGGAAACATGATACAGGCCCCCAGGGCAGTGGAGGACCTGCTATCCCCTCCCCTTGGGGTGGGTGCGTGCGAGTGTGTGTATAGGGCAGTGGTTTTCAACCTTTTTGATCCCAGGGCCCACTATTTAGTCAGCATTTGAGCCACGGACCACCATTTGAGGACATTTTGACCTTCACAGACTCCGCAGACTTGAAACTAAAGATTTATTTTGGTATTGTCCACAATTCCAGGCTGGACTTTCGCAGACGAAACAGGCAAACATACAGTAAATGAAAAGGACCTTTAATTTCTACATTCTCCAATTGTGTGGACTTCTTAATTAAGTAGTGCTAATTTAGATGATTTTAACTCTTGAGAGTGTAAACATGGACCAAATGGACCCAAAAACCACTGGTATAGGGCTTTACAGACGGGGAGTCTGAAACGCACACATCATCGTGGCGATTCCACCGTGCCACTCAGTGCTGACATACCACAAATGCGTACTGAGAAAAAAGCTCACAGAATTGAGGTCCAAACTACATTGCGGGCATGTGCACGAAACAAGCACGCCATGCACACAACAAACACTGGACGCCCTGTGACACGCCCGGCGTCACAACGGCCAACGCCACACACGCTTGCTTTATTGCACGCCATTTTCTGAGCACAAAACGCCATCCCTGTAAGCGAAAATGAACCAGAAGGCGTGCTTTCTTAATGCCCATCTGTAAAGCCCTTTAGCGTGTGTGTGTGATGCTTTGCCTCGCACCCAGAGTGTGGGAAGGACGGAAGGAAGGGAGTGAACTTCATCTGAATGACAAAAACAGCTGTTTTTTGGACAAATTCTGCATTCTAACAGAATGCCCTCTGAGGCTACCGACACAAAATATGCACACTAGCGAAACCCCCCCTGACGTAGAAATGATGAGTTAGAAACATTGCACAAGAGTGTAACCTCTAATCAATGGATTTAGAGGGCGTGCACGCACGCACACACACACACACACACACACACACACACACACACACTCACTCACACTCTGAGGGAGCCTCCTATCTGAGACATGTGCTGACAGGTAGTCCCTGAAGATGAGCTCTAAGATGGGGCACATCTTCTCATAGAAGCACAGACATGTCATTATGTTGAGTCAGCGGCTTTAACACAAGTGAACCTCAACCATGTGTAGGGCTAGGTCATATTCAGAATTCAATATTTTATATTGTGAACGTACACAAACTAAGCTTAAAAGAGAATTCCACGTCAAACCACATCATCCATTTACCTTGATCCCTGTGTCAATCATATGTACTGCACTTGATTTTTTGTCATTGATGCCCCTGCTCTAAATTTACACCTGAGATCCCCCTCCCCCAACTCATTTATTCATTCCACACATCACATCAAAGCACACAATGCAGAATAATCAGGCCAGATTATTTCATCCATCACACACTACATGACTAAAAAAAACATGTTAAGTCTGCCCCGATGTGTATTGAAATAAATGGGTTTGGAGCTACCCCCTTTAAGTTCCCAAAATCTGAACTATACCTTTAAAAAAAAAAGGGGGGACTGACTGGGATGGATGGCCGAACAAACAAATGTCTTGCTTTCCTGAAGTCGTCCTGATATAGAAACAAAAGGGAAGGGAGGATTTAAAGGGAGGAAATGGGAGGAGGAGGAAGAGAAGGCAGGAAGGGGAGGAGCAGGTCTAAGCTGATGGATGAAGGAATGCCAGAACAGAAGACAGGAACAGAAGACCTGGTTCAGGGGGCGGGGAACACCTTTCTGGTGTTCTCTGGGGACCACCTGGAACTCTCTCAAGGACCACTGGTGGTCCCCGGACCACTGGCTGAAAACCACAGCCCTATAAGCGACCGCTTACTGTATATTGCTTATACCTCGAACCGGCCCTGTTCATAGTAAGATGAGAAAGGAAATCAACAGTGTTGAGAAAGTAAAACAATAAGTCGGATTCATGTCTTATCAATGTAGCAAAAGACCAGTTCTTATAGTAAGTAAATATCATCCTGCAGGCCAAAGATAATTCATCCACAGGGCCAGAGTTAGCCCACCAGGCCTTCAGTTTGACATGTACTGTATGTGTGTTAAATGAACCTGTGGACCCCTACAATGTTAACCTAGTGTAGCCTTCACCCGCCCATCTGTGTGTTTGAACTGAAAAAATAAATCAAACCAGCAACCTTTGTTCCATTTACTTATATAGCCATTGTCTTGCCTGTCCCCTGCCATAGAGAGTGTGTGTGTGTGTGTGTGTGTGTGTGTGTGTGTGTGTGTGTGTGTGTGTGTGTGTGTGTGTGTGTGTGTGTGTGTGTGTGTGTGTGTGTGTGTGTGTGTGTGCGCACATTTTGCTCTTTTTACAAGAAAAATACAAAAAAAGAAAAAATACAAAAACACCCAATAATGACATTTAGTAGGTTTAGAACACTTTCCTGGTGGTCTTTATCTGTGTAAATATGTGGTTTTAGTTATTTAAGTAGTGAGTCCAGTGTCTCTGATGTCACAGACACGTCGTCTCAGTAAGGGGCTTCACAGACGGCGAGTAACAAATAATACGCATTCTAGTTCATTTTCAACAGTACCGGCGTTTCGTGCTGATAAAGTGAGCGTTATTGCAATTGCAATTTATTTCAGACCTCAATCCTGTGAGCTTTTTTCCTCGCTACGCGATTCTCGTCTGCCAGCACTGAGTGGCACGGTGGAATCGCAGCGATAACGTGTGCGTTTCAGACTCACTGTCTGTAACGCCCTAAAGACAGCTCCTCCCCCTTTCTATCCACAAGGATAGAGCAGTGCTCCAAATCACGAGGGGAATTGTGGTCCTGGGAGTAGTGTCAACGACGTCAGGCACACACTGGATTCACTTGCTAAGATCTGAAATATTTAAAAACCACATATTACACATGTAAAGACCCACCAGGAGGGGGTGGTAAAAATGGTGAAATGTCCCTTTAAGTGAAAATGTGTGCTGTGTAGGAATGAGTAACCCGAGAGCTTGCAAAGACCACGAAGAACACGAGTGACACATATCCATCTCTACCACAGGGGAGACACAGACACACACAGCACATACAACCTTTAATCATTTATTCATGTCCACATAGGAGATATAATACAGCAGTAGTTTTCAACCTTTTTCATACCAGGGCCCACTATTTATTAAGCATTTGAGCCACGGACCAGCATTTGAGGAAAGGTTTCTTTTGCTTTTGTCCACAATTCTAGGCTGTATTTGAGAAACAGGGTCAAACATACATCAAAATGACCATTAATCTTCTACATTCTCTAGTCGTGTACTGGCTAAGTCACATGATGGATATTTTAACTCTTAAGAGCGTAAACAATGAAAGTTTCATTTTTACGCTCTCAAAGAGTTGCATCTGGTTAACCAACTTCCCAACATTTAGCCTGGTGACCACCCTGCAATACAGGAGCAGAAATATTTCCAAGGTGCCGTACAAAATACCAATACACACCCTTCATTCAGGAGTACACATAACAGCGGCTTCGCCATATTTGGCAGTTACCATCAGCCACGGAATTTTGCAAGCTGTTTTAGCTGCTGTTTTTTGGCATCCCATGTTTGTGGGAAGCGTCTTACAACCTATGTACATGTACGTGCACGCACACACACTTTGGAGAGAGGTGAAGAAGGGGGAGAAGAGAGGAGACGGTGAAAGCGAGTGAGTCAGGGACAGAGAAGGAGCTAAAACATCTTAGCGGTGGAGTTATTTAGTGATTTATTAATGACTCTTCCTGCCTTTGTTACTCTGCAGGAACAACGCTACACTGGGTTGGGTTGCACGGTTACTGTGGGTGTGTGTGTGTGTGTGTGTGTGTGTGTGTGTGTGTGTGTGTGTGTGTGTGTGTGTGTGTGCGCGCGCACTGCGCACGCGCAATGTGTGCGTGCGTGTGTCTCTCAGCCCCATCAGTTAACCCTTTTGGGGGTCAGAAAAACACAGATCGTTTTACAAGAGGGGTTGGGGGGTGGGGGAGTAAATCATTTTTTTTTAAATGCACACAAACATGCATATAATAAGTCTGTTAAAGGGATAGTAGAGATTTGTTTTTTAAGTTAAACCATTAATATAGTGGTCTAAAAATTGATTGAGTAATTCCGGTCATTTTGTGGAGGTCACTTGGGGCCGCGCAGTAAACGTAAATGAATCCACAAAACTGACGTAATTTGTATTGTTGAATTATTTCTGAAATATTAGCACAACCTTTATTTATTTTTGACCCTTTATCACAGAACTACTTTTTTGCCAAAGTGATATGAACAAAAAATAAAAAACATAGTTCCCTGTGATAGAGGGGTCAGAAATGAATGTATTGTTGACCCTTTTCTAAAATATTTGCATATCCTTCAAATTACGTTTGAAAGATTTACTGCGTGACCCCTGTGACCCCCCCCCCCCCCCCCCCGTATTTCATACAGCTTAACTTAAAAAAAAAAATCTCTGAAGCCCCGAGTTTCACATCAGTGCCACACACCACAAATTGCAGAACACAAGCTCACCGACTGTACAAACAGCTTTTCAGTGACCTTTGTTGATGCTAACCAAGTGTTAAGGAAAAGAGCCAAGCGGGGCGTATTTTGCCTTTAATGGGACCTTTGGCAACGAATTCCAATTCAACCCCAACCTAAATCACATAACACCATGTCTATATTATTTGCAATATTTCAACAACAAACAAACACACGAACAAAAGCCCTGTGTAATCCTCTTGTGTTGCCGGTAACGCCTGCATGCTTGCACAACCGAGTTCACCACACACACGCACACGCAGTTTCACAACACTACAACCACAGACGTATTCATTTGAGCGACGGTGTTGCACTCGTCGTTAAAATAATATCAACACTGGCTAGAATTGAGTCAAAGCCTAGGTTTCTTCATTCATTTATCCATAGTTTAGTATTCCTCTTATTCAGACAACACATCTATCCACAGTGACCTTATAGTCCGCACTGGTTACTGTCCAGACCAGCACAAGTCACTTCACTTCTTAGTTACATGCTACTGTCGGGTACTCCGGCATGTAGACATCACTGTCAGACACCCTTAATCCCCTAACAATATCAGCCCATCAAAAAAAGAAAAAGAAAAGCGATCCCAGAGATCCCTCTCAGATTAAAAGCAATAATCCTTGAAAGTATGTCTAATCATTGTACTGTGGCTCTTAGAAGACCACCGGAGAGAATTGAACCTATGGAGATGTGTTCTTCCTTATAAAAAAAAAGGTATAACAAGCTGTGAGAATTGAGCTTTAAGAGGTTAGAATACAAGGGAATCATCTCACACTCAAGGGACTAGTGCAGTAAGAATTGTCCAAAATTTACTTTACATTTGAATATTCCACCATGTGGGTATGAACGAATGTTAAATTATTCAAATATTGAATGTATATAATTATTTAAACTGAAATATTGCAACCTAATATGCTGTAAAACATCCTCTTTGTTCCTCTATTTGCTCCAGTCCTGTATTACGGAGGGCGACGGGATCTGAATGACAGTGTTGTTTGTTTGAGAATATTTTGTCTTAGTCTTAGTCTTAGTCTTTTGAGTAACACACATTTAGTCTTTTAGTCCCATTTAGTCTTCTGAAATTCATGTTTTTAGTCTAGTCTTAGTCGACAAAATATCAACATTGATTTAGTCTTAGTCTCAGTCTTAGTCTTTTATTAGTCTTAGTCTTTTTTTAGTCTTAGTCTTTCAGTCTTAGTCTTGGTATAGTTTAGTCTTACATAGAAATGCATTGTAGGTTTATATATGTTATACAGATTTATAGTTTTTAGTATGAAAGATGTCTCGTTTTATTTATTTGTATACAATTACTGCATTTGTAATAAGTTCCTTTCCTGTTCCTTTAAAAAGAATGAAAAAAAAAAAGTTAAAAATGTGTCCTATTTCCATTAGTCTCAGGTTATGATTTAGTCTTCGTCTTAGTCTTAGTCTTTTGAAAACACACATCTTTTAGTCCCAATTAGTCTTCTGAAATTAATTTTTGTTAGTCTAGTCTTAGTCGACTAAATATCAAAAACCTTAGTCGACTTAGTCTTTAGTCTTAGTCTTAGTCGACAAAAACAACACTGCGACGGGATCTGAATGACAGATCGTTGTGACACTTCCTGGGTCAGGGGGAGCTGAGGGGGGTGGTGGGCAGAGACTACTGACCCTTCCTGAGAAGGAGGGACAGAAGGTAAAGGAGGAATTCTCCCAGATGTGTTTGAAGCCTTTGATCTCCGCTCCAGGACCCCCCGGATCTTTTCGAATGCTAAATAAATTAAAGCAATAAATTAAAACCAAACAAACTAAAACTACAAATTTACACCAAAACTAACTAAAACTAACTGAACTAGAAAAATATAACATAAAAACAAACTTAAACCAAACTAAAATGAACATTCCAAAGCTATTCATTGCCCTGGAGTGGACTCCAAGGAAGACATAGATGGATGAATAAGAAAACGGATGAAAGAGTGCTGGGGTTTGGAGCTACGGTAAGTAATAGTAATGGAATCAGACCTGGACATGTAAATAATCCCATATAGGGGGTTTATTTGAACGTATTTGGGACCGCTGGACATCACAGCTCAAAAGGACAGTTTAGACAATATCAGAGATAAAGTTAAAGCCAGGGAATGGGTTTACGCAATTTATCTTAAACATTGCTTCTCCTGTACTATTCGGCAAGGACCACCCGCGTTGCCCTCGGCTGTCTTAAAACAAACCCCTTTAAACTATAAGCATATATAACTAATAATAACTCCCAATGACGTAAATTGACATAAGTTAGGATTAAATTGATAAATTCAAATTGTGAACCAAATACGCCTAAATAAATTAATAGGGAAAGGATTATGTAGACATGCCTATTTAGTAGACATGTCTCCGTAACAAAGCAAGACAAAGAAGGCAACAGAGGGAAAAAAGGGGCAGAGAAAGGTGGAACGAGGGAAAAAGTAGAAAAACAGAGGGTGATAATGGTAAAAGAGACCATGTCATGGCCGCTGAACTGAGGAGGTGACTGTCAGGAATGTCTTCCAAAGTTCTCCTAGAAGAGACTCTCTCTCTCACACACCCCTCCTGGTCTCGCTACAACACATCACAGGCATTGGAACCATATATCAAACACTTAGAGGTTTTACTACCACCGAGGAAGGGGGAAACATTTCAGTAGGATCATAATGAAGAGGATCAAAGGAAGGAGGCTACTGTACTGTATGTTAATGACCAGAACCCTCAGGTCAGGTCATTACGGATGTAGGGCCTGCCTCCTCGGAACCCCCGGGAAAACCACTGTATCAATCTGGCAATTCAACCGACCTATGATGAAATAAGAAGACTTTTTTATAAACATCCTCCAACATATTTTACTGCTTTTAGAGAACAACGTTGTCTGCTTCCCCAATATTCTGATGGGTTGGTATGACCTGTTTGATGGCTATATGTGCACCACACCGTAGACTGCATGCTGGCACTCAGGCAGAGCGTAGCAGAGTGGTGCTAGGCAGATTCATTGTATGCCTATATAACTAGTCTACAAGGTCAACACCTGTTTGAATGACGAATTTAACTACTACATCTTGTGCACATCATTTTCAGGCTGTTATTTATTTTAATATGGGGCGGTGGTGGCGGTTGCCGGTTCAAATTCGGGATCCCCCCAAAGTTAGTTTAACATGGTATCTATCAGTGTATGAATGAACGCGTGTGCACACGTGCATACGCGCATGTGTCAATGTGATGCACAATCTTTGTAAAGTGCTCTTCGATAAAGGCGCTATATAAATGGGCCGGCTTGTTTCATTAGAAATCCCCTAACACAGGGGTTTTCAACAGGTGGTCCGGGCCGGGACCACCAGTCCTCCTTGAGAGGGTTCCAGGTGGTCCTCAGGCTAAATGATGGAAGATTGGGTAACCAGATGTAACTCTTGAGAACGTTAAAATGAAACCAAATGGACCCGCAAGGGTCCATTTGGTTTCATTTTTACACTCTCAAGAGTTAAAATATTCATCATCTGAATTAGCACCGCTTAATTAAGAAGTCTACACTGTTTTGTTTGCAAAATCCAGCCTGGAATTGTGTACAAAACCATAAGAATATTTAGTTTTAAGTGTTGGGGGTGAAATTGTCATCAAATGGTGGTCCGTGGCTCAAATGCTGAATAAACGGTGGTCCCTGGAGTCAAAGAGGTTGAAACCCCCTGCCCTAACAGGAAGAGACGGCATGACTCCAGCAGGGGGAGCACAAAAACACACTGTATTTATGGCATGTACAGTAGAGACCCGGCCATTCAGTAGTTAACAAATGTATTTCCTGTCCTTAGACGCACAGGACGGGAAAACTGAGGAGGAGGAGGATGTCCATGGAGGATGTCTGTGTTATTTCAGGAATGCAGAACACTTACAGATCTAAGATGCAAGCAAGCTGCCTTTTAGTTGGTGGAGGAGGCATAAGGAGAGATACTGTATGGTAATGGTACATTCAAAGAACCTTTTTATAACACAAGCCGTTGTTTTATATCACTCACGCATTCGGTCGCGACGGCATTTTATCACGCGTGGTCGTGCTACGTTTAAACACAGACCTTCAAAATCTGATTTGGGTGAAAGGCATATCAGCGTTTAACCACTTTTAAACATTATTTTAAACTTTAACGGATGATCTACAGGCTCATAGCGTGGCACTAAGAGCTTGTAGGTCTGATATTTTTGGGGAAAAAAAAGGAAAAAATGATTATGTTACTGAATAATCATGCGTCTCCAATGAAAACTGTCATGATCTAGGACACATATGTCAAACTCAAGGTCCAGGGTCTAATCAGGCCCGAGAATTAATTATCTTCAGCCTGAAGGATGATATTTAATCACTATTAGAACTGACCATCTGGTATATTGCACACATCATGAATGGAACTAATTGTTTTACTTTCTCAACTTAATTGATTTACTTTCTCACTTTACTCTGAAAGCAGTGCTTGGTGAAGATAATAGAACAGGAAACAGAGCTTTAATAATGCAGTTTTTAATGCATGCAGTTTCATCTTTGGATTTATCTTGCCATTAAGGGACATTCATGATTTTTGAAGGAAAATTACTCTTGCCTTTTTTCCTGGGGACGTAAACCAGTGCCCTGTGTGTTGAAACTCAGTCCGGCGGGTCTGACCCTCGACTTGTACCAATTGTTCTATTTTGGCCCGCCATGTATTTGAGTTTGACATCCCTGATCTAGTGTCGAATGCAGTTCTGAGGTCAAAATGGGTTTAAAAATAAGGGGGTTAATTTTTGCCCTGTTATAAACAGGTATAAAACAATGCATTGTGAGATAACTCTGTTTACAACTGCCCTCTCTCCAGCTGTGTCCACTTTCCCCATTTTCAACCGTTCTTATTGTATTCGTGAGATTTGCTTTGGCAATGTAAACGTTTGCATTCTCGTGCCAATAAAGCTCCTTTGAATAACAAGACACCTCTCTCTACTGGCCCTGAAGTGGTCACTGTGATTATATAACGTTACGCCAGCCAATCGTAAACCCAGATAACATTCACCTGTCCAATGAGACACTGAGGGGGGTCACAGAGACTCGCGCACACGCACACGCACACGCACACACACACACACACACACACACACACACACACACACACACACACACACACACACACACACACACACACACACACACACACACACGATATTTTTAGAAACTTGATCTCTCCCGATCCAAAGTCACTCTCAGGCCACCGCTCTTAAAAGGAACTCAAAGGTTAGTGTGACTCAACAATAAACACACAATCCCCAGGTTGGTGCGAATGGAAGCAGGAAGTGATAAGAGAAAAGGAGGTGAGAGGCAGTTCTAGTGGTGTCAGCAGCAGGTCCACATCTTTCTGCTTGAACAAGACGACGAGTGGTATACACTCCACTGGGGCAGGAAACTCAACCCACTATTCCTTTTTGATACCAGGGCCCACTATACTATATTCAGCAGTTGAGCCAAGGACCACCATTTGAGGACATTTTTTAGCCCCACAGACCCAAAACTGAAGATTTCTTTTCTTTTGTCCACAATACTAGGCTGGATTTGGGAAACAAAACAGGCAAACATACAGATCAAAATGACCATTAATCTTCTACATTCTCTAGTTGTGTAGACCTGGGCTAATTCAGCTGATGAATATTCACATAATGAATATTCTAACTCTTGAGAGTGTAAACATGAAACCAAATGGACCCGCAAGGGTCCATTTGGTTTCATTTTTACGCTCTCAAAGAGTTACATCTGGTTAACCAACTTTTCATCATTTAGCCTGAGGACCATCTGGAATTCTCTCAAGGATCACTGGTGGTCCCCGGACCACTGGTAAACCACTGCACTATTCGATGAAAACGGGTAGAATCAAAGAGGGAAAAATGGTGTTTTTTATTCTCACATTCATTGTGAGTGTGAAGGCTCTAAAACACTTTTTTTTCCATTGTTACTTCAGTTGAATAGTAACAAATTCATATTGTGAAGCATGTCATTTTCTGGGGGTGATGTGTGAGTGTATAATCACTTGAGATCAAACAATACTTTACACAATACACAAACCATATTTTGTATAAGCCAATTCTATGGTGAGAATGTTCAGCAAGTGCATTACAACTTCACAGAGAGATGTAAATCATCGATTCATTCATAATTAAATGGTTAATTCATATGGTTTAGAAAGGTTATCGATCAATCCATTGGTTAGTTGATCAATCATAATTTCCCTCAATGTCTAACAAGAAAAATCTACATGTTGCCAATGTAAAGCCATATTATATTCCTTAATCAAATCTATATTTGACCATTGACGATACAGGTCCAAGACAATGGCATTGTTGTGTGTGCGTCCCTCAGTCACAAGCGCACAGGCAAAAAATTTAATTAAAAAAAACAAGGAAAAAAACAGTAGAGCTACAGGTACGTGTTGCAGACAAAGATGATAACCATCACCAACAAACTGTGACAATAAAAACATTATCGCAGTACACATTAAAAACAGCTCCGTAACACTATGCCGACTTGAACGCAGCCCTGCCTGGAAGAGGACACACCTCATACATATAGGCGTTAAGCGATGGTGCGTTCAAGATAACGCGGGCAGGTGTTGCAATGATTTACAACGTGTCGAACTCGTAAGTCTGTCGTCACCTCGGGAGTTTCTGCACCCGGATGACTGACAGTTTATGATTTCATAACCACTGACACAATTCGAACGAAAGACAGTCATGTCTTTGGAGACGTCAAGCTTCTCTCTCACGAAGCAGGACTTCAATGATCCAAGGAACGACGGGGCAAGACCAAACTTGATGACGGAACTATGGGCAGGTTTAGAATGATGCATGACTTTGCACATCCTCGAAAGCTGACTATC
Organism: Benthosema pterotum; assembly: GCA_039105355.1. Taxonomy (NCBI): domain Eukaryota; kingdom Metazoa; phylum Chordata; class Actinopteri; order Myctophiformes; family Myctophidae; genus Benthosema; species Benthosema pterotum. The sequence continues at coordinate 36,319,877 of CM076977.1, forward strand.
CATGCTATATGGAGATCATTAGGCGCCGTGTCAAACGATAGCAGGTGATTACCAATCGCTTTTCCAAAAACTCAGTTGTCGGATCTCTCGTTCCATCTATCAACATGCTGGGCTACAATAAATTCAACTTCTACAAGAAAATTGATGAGAAGTCATAGTCTGCTATAAAGCCCCGGTATGGTCATGTGCGTCTGAAAATCCGGTCCGGATGGAAACGGTCGCAGTCGCCACCGATTTAATGGTTCCACATTAGTGCTGGCAGCTTGTAGCGTGAACCATGAACTGATGCAGCTGTTGTCTTTGGAACATTAACAGGCTAGGAAACTCTAAAACAAAGTTATGTTTATTCTAAAAAGAAAAAAAAAAGCAACATTGCAGGATGAGTCTACAGTAGTAGCTGATGATCTTGTTATTATTATAAATAACAGCACTTCATGTGTCCAGTTGTCCACACTCTTAGTGGACATGTTTTGCAATGCCTTTATCAAACAAACAGTATCTTGACACAGAATATAAAGCCTGCCAACCGTTCTGTTTAGCTCTGGCCAAGTGTGCAACAAGTACATGCGCACACACACAGGCTAGCCACGGTCTGGTTCTTATCCTGGCTGTGTAAAAGTGGCAGTGTGGGCTTGCTGTCTAGATAAGGCAACCCATTCAGGCGCCTTGGTCAGAACAGACTAACGCCTGGAGACCAAGGCAGGGGGTCAGGGATAACGCCTGGAAACAGCCATTCAATCCCAACACAATGGCAGCTCCATGGACTATGTATGCCCATAGAGGACGAAGGCTGTGCCAGAGGACTGAAACACAGATAAGGATAGATTTACAGTATATATCAGTGGTTTTCAATCAGTGGTCCGGGGGCCACCAGTGGCCCTTGAGGATTCCAGGTGGTGGTCCAAAAAAATCCATTGTAAATCTCAGCTAATTATTGTCAACTAGCATGAACTTCAAAGTTCAAACATATGGAAATGTATACAGATAATGGAATGCAAATACGTCAGCTATCTACCGCTAGCTACCATTATAAAACTTGTGATTGAGGAAGGAAAACAAACAAGGCTTTACTGTGGTGACTTTGTTTAAACAGCTGCTGGTCAACAGATCAGAGGAGACACATGTTGGTCTCCCTCCTAACAAAGGTCAACATAGGGATGCAATTATCAGCATCGGCATCGATCGCCATCTGTATTCATTTTGTACTTGATTTTCTGTTTAGAGACATGCCATCTATTTCAGCCACAGCAAAAAGGCAATATAGGAAACTTTTGTGTGTGCAAAACCAGGGCTTTGTCAACAGATTTGAATCTAACTCCACCTCCCAAGTCCCAACTGTATTGACTCAGTATGAAAACTGCTAGAGACCCCCCCCCCCCACACCCACACAAACCTCTCCTCTCCCCACACACTATCATCGCCTTGTCATGAGCACCACAAAAAGTATTTATGGACAAACAACAGAAGTTCTGGACCGTCTGCAGGGCAAAGCATTAAAGCAAGAAGTGTCTGTCTGCAGGGAAACAGCTGTAGCAAAGTAGAAGCAACATATAGGGGAGACAAATATAATATATTTAGATTTGGGACCAAGGAGTTGCCTATGATACCTTTAATAGTATAGATGGTTCTATTATTTGGAATCCATCCATAAAAACAGAAACACCAGTGTCATGTGAAGTGAGAAGTGATGTCTTACATCATCGTGATGTAATGTAATCAAAGTGCAACTGGACACAATACTATCACCACTCTATAGTGTGTGCCGTTGTCCTCTGCAGCTGGTTAATAAATTCCTTCTTTTGACCTTGTCTGGCTTTCACCCATGGGTGACTGACCACCACTGCCGTCTGCCGGTCGCCTGACTCATTCACAGTCGAATATTCCAGGACCTGAGTAATAGAAGGGGGGGGGGGGGGGGGGGGGGGACCATAGCCACCAGTAGCTACTCCACCTTTCACCAAACTGACTCCCTATGACAGACCTGCATCGCTCCAATCACAGAATGAGCATGAGGTCATTGTCGTACAACACTGTCCTGCAATAAAAATGTGTGTGTGTGTGTGTGTGTGTGTGTGTGTGTGTGTGTGTGTGTGTGTGTGTGTGTGTGTGTGTGTGTGTGTGTGTGTGTGTGTGTGTGTGTGTGTGTGTGTGTGTGTGTGTGTGTGTGTGTGTGTGTGTGTGCGCGCGCACGCATATGAGCGTGTGTGGATCTGGCAGGGCCAAGCGGTAGTTGGCAGAAGAGTGTGGTTTCTATGAGCCCTTTTATTAAAACCACTGAGGGGTTGAATCATTCTAGATTCTAGAGTTTATGTTGTTCATCAGGTTTGGCTGACAGTTGGGGGTCAGTCACACACACTCGCAGTCATGGGACAAACAACAACAAAAACATCCTAAACTTACAACCCATCATGTCACAAACACCTGCCTTTACAAATCTTATTAAATAAATGATTCATTGTGAATCCACAGGTACTTAACTGGTCAAAAGTGACAGATGTGTTCCACACTTGTGGAATCAGTTCAAAAGGTCAAAATGGAATCAGTTCAAAAGGTCAAAATGGTTTATTATTTATTAAGAGTGCAGCCACATTTTCACCATTTTTCAAAAACAGCAGACCTACAAGCTAACAGTGCATCACTCGGTGGAGCGCTGTGAGATTGTAGGTTTTTAAAAAATCACGAACACACTGCCGCCCCAAAATGGGTTTTAAAAAGTCCAAGAATATGGGAATATGGGTGGCAGAATATCTGTCCCTCAATGTTGCGGGAAGTGAGTTTAGCCTGTAGATAAGAGTTTTTTTTATTGCCTCACTATTCAAACTCGTAAAACCATACAGCCTGCCGTTTCTTTTCTTTATTCCACAAACAGTTTTTAAAGCCTCAAAGTGCAGAGACAGAACCAGGTGAGGACATGGTTTGCGATGCGTGTGGAGCTTTTAGATCTGACGTTTTCTGTGCTTTGAGTGGCATATCATAAAATGCATTCAAATTACAAGGGTGAAACCTTAAACAGTTTGAGTCAGCTTGAGTCAGCTTTACTCAAACTGTGCGGGCATGTGTGTGTGTGTGTGTGTGTGTGTGTGTGTGTGTGCGCGCGCTTGTGTGCATACACTGCACTTCCTGTAGGGTGTGTGTGTGTGTGTGTGTGTGTGTGTGTGTGTGTGTGTGTGTGTGTGTGTGTGTGTGTGTGTGTGTGTGTGGCCAGCAGTTCCACATATTATCTGTGTGTCATGTGTGTGACTAACTGACAGTGACGCTGTACCATTCAATAACGTTTTTTTTACGGCGAGGTATGAGGATGGACTCAATGGCGATGCCAAATGACACCACCGGAAAACCATCCATTATCTGATGTGGGAGGGTCAGTCCAACCAGGAACTAATGGACGCTCTGAATGGCTCAGGGATGGACTACAAGGGAGTGGCACATTCCACTATAAGATAGACACGCCCTTGGAAACCTGTGTTAAAACATAATAATAATAAACATAGATTTGGAATGCATTTGGAGATGGTGTGCCTGTTTGTGATGATGTAATTCAGTCACCAAGTTGCATCGTTTATTCAATGTTTATTTTCTGGAAAAGACCAGAGGATGTTCTAGAGATGTGAAAGCATTTTATTAACATCAGCATCTTTGATCACTTAATTCCATGCGTTGAGAAAGAAAAAAAAACTATACAATTGCAGTGGAGAGGAGTTGCGTTGGACTGTTAAGTGCGATTTGAATTGGGGGGGGGCTTTGGCCCAGGTGTAATTCTTGAGGGGCGCTGGCCCCCTCCTATATATGCAGGTGTTTCTATGTGTCCCCAAACCCCAAAGTGAACAGTAGTCTCATTATGGGTGGAACGCAGTTATCTGGTGGAATAATTACCTATTATCACCTCCCACATCCACCTCTGGCCAGCTCTAGGTGTGAGATTTTTCTAAAACCTTAAAGGTAGGGGAAGTGATTTGAAATTCATGGTGTAGTACCAGCCTGGTGCACTAGGGGCCCCCAAAAGTAGCAACACTATGTGAACCTGCTGCTCTCTCCTGATTGGAGGAGAATTGTGGTGACCTGGGGAACTTTTATTAGCTCCTCTGCTAACGTGGGGGAGGGGGAAACTCCATATGTGGTTTCCACACCTTATAATAGAGCATTTTAACAGAAAAAAATATTTTTTTTGGGTGATATCTGACAAAAGTGAAATCACTTCCCCTACCTTTAAGGAGCTCCTTCTCGGTTTGGGCATTTTGGAACACTGATTTAAATGGTTATAACTCCTCCAAATATGCTCCGATTTCACTGAATGATGCATCCATATGAAAGCTTACATTGTGTGCTTTACCAATTTGTAAGAAACAGAAAATTGACCCTGGCCTAGTCGAGGTTGAAAAGTACCAGACCCAGTCACATATTTGTCCATAACGACTACTCAGTCCCTACGCACCTCTCAGTCAGTACAGCAAAAACAAACTACAGTACAAACTGACCATAGAACCGGTCACACATTACATGAAAATGGCTCTGGTGTTAAGGCCAGGTCACAGAGTTAGCATTGAGAGTTCAAACCACATAGCTAGCAGGTTATTGAGTCAACGGAGTCCTACTACGGGAAGTTGTTGAGCAGGAAAAAGGAGAAGTAGGTAGTAGTGTCCATTAGCAGAAAAAACAAAAAACGACACACACATCCACCCTCAAACATGCGTTCACACACTGAGTGTTTAAGCGGCTTATGTGCGTCTCTGTCGTAGGCTATAATGGGGTGTTGGTTGGGTTACAAATAGACACAGAAATAAACCTGTGCTAAACTTAACCGTCTCAGCTCACTCTGCAGCATGTAGTTATTCTAATCATCAGGAACATATTCCTCCCACCACACACAGTAAACCACTGCTCAGTGAAATCAGCACATACCGCCACATTATCTCTCTCTCACCCACTCCCTCAGTCTACAGTAGCTGTGCAGCCAAGGTCAAAGCCAGGGGTGTTTTTGCCATTAGGCAGACTAGGAAGTTGCCTGGGGCGCCATGGTGACCACCAGACATGCTTTAAAAGGATCCCAGGCTAATAAGCATCATATGGATAATTACATTATACTTGTCCTATATAACTAGAATAGAACAATTGAAACACATACATGTTCTTTAGTTTAAAAATGGATCTGAATTTTGTCCCTTGGTGGGCGCCATTTTACTGTGCCTGATATTGGTGTGACATCACAGGAGATTTAGATCTTACCAAATTGACCCGAAATGGGGGGGGGGGGGGCAGGGCTAGGGCTCCAAATGGCTTAGAAACGGCACTGGTCAAAGCACACTGCTGCCGGCCGCCGTCACTCACAACTATGGAGCAGGTACAGTGGGGGTTTGTTTCACGCCGTCGGCCCCTAGAAGCAGAAAGCTGCTTCACCGTCTAGCAACTGGCCGTGACCTAGGCCCCTAACCAATCGCAACCAGAAGCTTTAGTTCAAAACGCGACCAGAAGACCGTACACACCAAGCAAACGTGACCAGAATACCATACATGTAAACAACCTCATTATAACATGCAACTCACAAAACCACCATCAGCTGCTTAAAGGAAATAAAGGCAACCTTTTAGCCAAAAATCAGTAGATAGTTATATGTTTTGCCTTTTCCCCCTCTACATCGCTTCTACTTTGATGCTGCAGCTGTTTCCCTGCAGATAGACACTTGGTTCGTCCTGCAGACGGACCAGAACTTTGTCGTCATCAACAAATCATGAAAACAAAACATCTGTTGCGCTCAGGAAAGGCAGTGCTATTTTGTGAGGGGGAGGGTGGCTGTGTGAGTGTGAGGCAGCGTTTTAGCCAATCATAACACACGTATAACGTGTGTGTGTGTGTGTGTGTGTGTGTGTGTGTGTGCGTGCGTGCGTGCAAGACAATGTGGTCTAACGGGTGTTTCAGGACGGCCCAGTAGCCCAGCAGCAGCAGTAGACAGTATTGTCCTGGTTAACAAGCTCTTCCTGTCCCCTCCCTCTCCCCTCCCGCCTCACTCACTTTTACCTTATAAGGCAATGCACTTTTAACTGCCTGTTCACTGCCGCTGCTGCTGCCGCGACAATGGTGATGTAACAAGGTGCACCCCCAGCAAACGTGCACAGTCACAGTCAAGTCTCTCTCCCACACACACACACACACACAAAAAGCACAAAGTACACACAAAGTAAACAAAGACGGAGAAAGAATGTGCGCCGAAATACAAACAGAGGATGCACATGCACATACATCGTGAACATTAGGTTTCTTGAGGGGAAATAACCCCCCCCCCCCCCCCCCCCCCACACACACACACACACACCGCAAGTTCAAAGAGTTGCTAAACTTGTGAGGACCTCACACAGCAGCATTTCGAGGGAGGAAATGTCCACACACGCACACGCACACACCTAATCTTGTGAGGACATCAGCATTTTGAGGAAAGTAAAAAATAAAAGACCATGACTAGCATTTCTCCTCTGTCTGCTATGCTTTGAGCGGGAGGTCATTTGGTCCTTGCATTTGGTCCTTGCAAAGTCACAATTATAGAGGAAATGCAACACACACATACAGGCACGCACGCGATGGGCGTCACGCTTATTTGCTCACTAATCACCTGACAGCACGGCACACACCGTTTCACAAGAGGAAGAGCAGTTATTTTGGGGAGATCATTCTTCACCAGTGGCCCATATTAGGGTTTTTTGTCCATTTTGGGGCGAGACGAATGCCTTTTTGTTGTTTCTAAGCGTCATGTTGCACTTAAGCTACTGAAAAAAATAAATAAAATCAGACCTACAAGCTCACAGCACACCACTCGGGGCCCGCTGTGAGAATGTAGGTCTGATGTTATTTCTTTAGGGGAAAAACAGAAAATGTGGTGCAGATCTTTGAATCTACAGTAGTGTCGGGAAGACCTGGGCTGCATCCTCCTCGTGCGCGTGTGTGCGGGCGCGCACGTGTGTGTGTGTTTTCTCTGAATGCAGGAATGTGAAACACAACCTCCTCCACCCCCCCACCTTGCTGCTTCCTATGAGACTGTGTGTGTGTGAGAGAGAGAGAGAGAAAGACACATGAAGCGAAGCGAGAGAGAGAGAGACAGAAACCAAACAGCGTGAATGATGGGTAGTGACAGAGGCAGTGAAGTGACAGGTAGACCAACCCTAGGGAGAAGGGAGAAGTGGGCACACACTGGAACAAAACAGCTCAAAAAAACTTCCCTGCGTCTTCAGACCAAACCAAGCGTGTGTGTGTGTCTCTCTAAGCACACACTTGTGTCCTCAAATAGCCCTTTCTGTAAATCTCGCTGAATCATACTGCTATAAGTTTGGGGAAACACCAGGAAAAGTATGGTAGGCAAGATAAGGTAGGATTTGCGGAGATGGTCCAGACATGGCGGCAGTGGTGGATGTGGCACGCTAAGCCATGATTGTTTCTCCCGGTTTCCGTTTCTTGATGATCTGTGGCGCGCGCTCGCGCACCACACACACACACAGTCTCACACACACCAAGCTCAGTCACACATTCCAGAGCTCACCCTCCCTAGCCTTTTAATGGCTTTATGACTCACTGGGCCCTATGCCCCATGTCTGAAACACTAACGCACAAACACACAGACAGGCAAATCAGCGCACAAAGTGAATTGGGCATTAACTGGCCAGATTGCCAGTCATCACACACACACACACACACACACACACACACACACACACACACACACACACACACACACACACACACACACACACACACACACACACACACACACACACACACACACACACACACACACACACACACACACACACACACACACACACACACACACACACACACACACACACACACAGACAGACAGAATAAGTTATAGAAGGAGGAAATGCATCTTTCTAAAATTGCATTACCAAGGTCCACACCACAAGGTTACAATTAGTATGTAAACCGGGAGGAAGCTTATTACGCTGTGACACTGTGCTGTGATGCTGTGCTGCAACGCTGTGCTGTGATGCTTACTGCTACTGTGTTTTAACTGTACACACACACATTTTGTTTATAAACTAGTGTCGATTCGGTCCATCATTTTGCCTCCAGTGTGTTACTTAATGTCAGAATCTGACAGATTAACACACACAGATGTCTTATTACTTCAGTTTTCTTCAAAAACTGCTAGTATGATGTTTACCCACCAACGTTGCTAGCGTGCCGTTTCATGACTCAAAATCCTGTGTTTAGCCGCAAACACTAGCATTAGCCGATACTAGAGAAAAGTGCACACTTTATACATAAAAATGGGGCAGCCCCCAGGCCTTGAGTTTGACGTGTGATGTAATGTAACACTGCGTTTGACTGTAACCTTAACCCTGCCATTAGTTACACAACATACAGGTATGAGAGCAAATTAGAAGCCAAATGTAAACATGAACAATCCAATGGTGCCCTAAAACATAGACATAGCTCCGACTGGCTGGCCTGGCTTCAAGGTTGAAGTGATAAAACAGTATTATTCCCCAGATAGACTGCTGGCACAGCAAACACAGTCCCTCAAACGGTAACAGGAAGACTCGCCCCAAACAATACATAGTATACATACAAGTATAGACAGCAATGCTGTCGCAAACTCCGTTCACTTCATGGGATTAGTCCAATGGTGGCTCAATCATCAGGTTGTGTTTCACCATGTTAATGATTTTTCTTTTAGGACCTTGAGTGAGTGTACAATACATTTGTATGCTCTTGTCCCTCTTTTGTTCCTCTTTCAGGCTGCAACAGTCCTTCCGAGAGCTCCGTTTTCTGACCCTTCAATGTCACAACATATCGGCTGGCCCGAGTATTATTTGGGTAGAGCCTTCATGTATTCCCTTAAACACCCAGGCACACAGACAGTTAGGGGTCTAGAATGGACAAAGAACAAAGTAATCCCTTCACCCACTTCACCCACAATAAAAGGAGAATTGCAACCACCATTTCGATTCAACATCTCCATAAACCCTAACCTAGAATAATGGCATCATCGATGGGGGGGAATTCCAAGCAAATGCAAAGCCGAGTTTGTCTTTCTTCCTGGAAGATTATAATGCTGACATAATATTGTTCCTTCCTACCTACCTACCGATGAGGTCTTTGGCAGGCGGGTTTGAATAATCTGTTCCATATAACCCAGTGATATGTATGAGTAAAAAAAAAACAGCCTTCTTTTGTAAGGATAAACCTGACTGAGTTCAATGTAATGCAAATTAACAAAAAAATGGCCACTGCCATGCATTCACATAAGAGATCATCATCCGCCTGCAAAAACCCATGCATAGTGCAAAGCCTGATGGGAATTGTTGTACATAAATGACACCTGAAATAAAGTGGCACATTGTCCAATGCAAAAACAGAACCTTTAGAGTAGGGTTGCAAAAATGAATCGATAAGCCGTAATCAAATCGATGATTGAATTAGTTGCACATTAGTTGCAAACTAATTTAGTCAGATTAATCTATGGAGTTTTTGTAATTTATCAAGAGAGTTTTGTAAATAAGAGTTTGTTTGAATAGCAGCCTATTCAGCAGCTAATGATATGTATTTTGTTTTCGACACGTCTAAAATATATATTTTAAGCCAAGGTGATAGTTAAACTGGTGTCGTAATCCAATGAATCGATGAATCGTTTAAATAACCACCCAATGAATCACTTATGAAAATAATAATAATTGGTTGCGGCCCTAATTTACAGCCAGAAGTGATGATAAAGGACTGGATTGAATATCCACCGTCACTTTAGTAGTCATCAGTAGACAGAGAGAAGGACAGTTAAAGAAGAAGTCCACCCATTGTCCATGGCTGGACTTCTCCATTAATACTACCGCGTGTCAACAACAGCAGGAAGTGGAGCAGCAGCAACAACAAGCCAATACGACTCCCACAGACCCACACAATACTGCAGAAAGCCTGGCCGCTTGCTCACAACAGCACTGCTGTGAGAGAGAAAACAACATGACACACAAACACGTTGCAGCGACTCGTCCACGTCGTTTCACAGCCCCTCGATGGGTCATGATGGCTTTCATCTGCTGACTGTACTGTACTGCACTGTACTGTACTGCTGGGGCGTACCAGGGTGTGACTTAAACCGCACATGATAGTACGACGGAGGGCCCAGCCAATGTGCACTCCCATCCATGCACTGGTTTAAGAGTCAACGCGAGGTCAAACAGTGTAGTCTTTGTTAGCATGACATGGTGGTGAAGTAATCCCTCCGGGTTAGGTTTGATTGGGATCAGGCAGGATAGTAAGACTCCCAAGATCTCTGGAGTGTAGCGGTAGCTTGCCGTGCGTGTGTGTGTGACGTGCATGTGTTAATGTTTTGGGGGAGGTGTGGTGCAGAGGGCTTCCCTGACCTAAATAAAGTACTATTAACCCAACCTCAAATTACACCTCGCTGTACAGTCGTGCATGGCGTTACTGCCCAAGTATAAATTAGGCTTTACGGTGGATAACAGGCATACAGTTGGGGATCCCCCCCAAAAAATAACCCTTTTCTTTTCTGAATGTGAATAAGATCTTGTTGAAAGCAATCGTGTTGTTTTCGTTGTGTTGGGAAGCGAACCGTTACTACACAATGCGGAATATGTCAACACAACTTCCCTAACAATGTGGCATATAGAGGCAAGTTGCCACTTGCATTTGAGTCCATGGGCACGAGCCCATAGGCACCAATACAGCCTGCACTAGGGTCCATTTGGTTTCATTTTACACTCAAGAGTTAAAATATTATTCATCATCTGAATTAGAGAAAAAAAGTCTGTAGGGGTAAAATGTCCTCAAATGGTGGTCCCTGGCTCAAGTGCCGAATAAACAGTGGGCCCTGGTGTGACAAAAAGGTTGAAAACCACCGTGCTAGATGGCTGTGGGACAGGCAGGCTCCCCCTCCCTCCACCCATGGCTGGTAGTAGTAGTGGAACCCAGTGGTGAGCTGGAGGGCTGACACACTGACACAGGGCTGTTCTGCTCGACTCACTCCCATTCATAAGGCATGTGGTCTTCCCCCCTTCTGTTTGAAATAAATAAGGAACAGAAAACCGCAGAAAACGCAGAGCCTTCCCTTGCCTGTTACAACTCCCTTGGGGTGAGACGGCTTTTTAATGCCTCTAAGTTCTCTCATAGTCTTCCTTTGAACTTCTTCGCTTCTCTTTGGGGCGGGGGGAGAAGGGATTCACTACGGCTGCCAAGACATTAGTGGGGAGAACAGCGACTGTGCAACTGGCACAGATTTCTTTCTCCGTTGGGTGAAATTGCGACGGGTGAGACATGTATACATTAGTGTTCAAAAGTTTGGAGGTCACTTAGAAGGAGAGATCTCCTACATGCAGGCGTAGCATCTGGAATACCACCATCCAAAACCATGGGAGTTGGAAAGCATTCCATGAACACTAGTACATGATTTTCCTGATTTGGGAGAAATGGAGGACCAAGAGAATAATGTAAATATATTTGTTATTATAATAGTGAGTAGGAAAGCAGTTCTGGTGCCTTGACAGTTATAGGCACTATAACTGCTTTGCTTAATGTAATAGAGGCAACCTTTTAGCCAAAATAAATATGATATATAGCTATATATTTTTTTGCCTTTCCCCCCCCACTACGTTTCTTCTACTTTGATGCTGCAGCTATTTCCCTGCAGACAGACACTTGCTTCGTTCTGCAGACGATCCAGAACTTTGTTATATCAATAAATCATGAAAACATTAGTCGGGCTCAGGACAGGCGGTGATAATGTCTGAGGGGGGTGTTGTGTGGGGTGAGGCAGCATTTCACCAGTAGCTTCATAATGGGCCAGTAGAGTAACGTGAGGTGGAGTTAGATTCAGTTTTTAAAACAAATCTGTTTACAAACAGCGTTTGTACACACTAAAGTTGCTTTTATTACCTTTAATATCACCTTTAATATATAAAAACATATATATATAAGGGTAATAATAATAATAATATTCATTATTCTCTTGGTTAAGTCCTCCATTTTTCTCCTAATTCAGGAAAAGTGACCCCAAACTTTTGAACGATAGTGTGTGTGTGTGTGTGTGTGTGTGTGTGTGTGTGTGTGTGTGTGTGTGTGTGTGTGTGTGTGTGTGTGTGTGTGTGTGTGTGTGTGTGTGTATGTGTGTCAGATTACAGAAGGCCATTAAAAGAACACATTTAGTTCATTCTGCGTGTATTGCCTTGGTAAATCGGTGCAAAAGGGGGGCATCGTCCGATTATGTAGGGTAGTCTCGCCCCCGAGGCTCAGTAAACAACAGCAGAAGTGTTTGCTTTCCCTTTCTCTTCAGTAGTAGTACAGTATGCCGCATAATATGCAATGGATCTGCAGCTGGGCTTTGTCTGTTATTTGCCTGAAGCATTTACGTCGCCTTCTGTCCATGTGCATTTTGTTTTTATGAGGCGACTGCCTCTCTGTCGGTCCATGTCTGCACTGAGACCATCTCATCAGGTCTGCCCCATCTACCCAGATCCACATTTAAAGATTTCCATTGATAACCGCTTGAAAAGAGACATTTCTGTCTCCTCACTCGCTCTTAGCTTTTCTGAGATAGCAGAACCATCTGTTGCAAGTTCCCTCTAACTGTTGTAGGGTACGGCTAGCTAGATACATGCATGTTCCGATAATTGTCCACCAAACGGTTATCAGCCCCACCAGCCAATGTTCACTCTGATCGGCAAGTCGTGAATATTTTGGACCATTTAAATAATTAGTAGGCAGTACTAATGCATGCATCGTCGTTTTTCTTCTTACAAAATATTCGTTAGCCAAAAACATTGTGTTTATGGTCATGAATTGTCCTGACCCTGAGTTTTCTTTGACCTGCGGCAGAATTGTCTTCGTATAAATCATTCTGGAAAAGTCTATGATGAAAATGAACAGGGAAATTACTTCTCACTTCCCAGGGCGACGTCATGAAAGGGGGCAGTGACTGTGCAGCTCTACAGATTTCAGTCAGATACTGTATTTTTGAAAGACGTAAAACAATGCCCCCCCCCCCCCCCCCCCCCCCCCCACCCCCACACACACACACACACAGGAACGGTTCTGATATGTACGTAATAACTTCGGGATTCAGGTTATTCAAGTTGGCCCCTTTACACACAAGATCGATGACGGTTTATGACATATCAGAATCGGCTGATTATGAGGGAAAAACATCCCTAAGCTATGCCCAAAGCAAGTGCCTGAGGCTTTTTGTTTCCTAAATAATGGAGCTAATATTAATAAAGCATCCAATTAAGCAAGCTAGTCGATGCTCCAACTCCAAGGTCAACCCTTTTGCTGCAAAACAAAAAAACCTGTAAATTATTCCAAGTAGCTGAAACAACACTGCCTGGGTTGTTGTTGCGGTCTCTGAGGGGAACAATCCCAGCAACAACAACAACATACACAGAAATAGAGAGGGAGGAAAAGAATAAACAGAAGCGACTTCAACAATAGCCCCAGGACTGGCCTTCTCTGAGCCAGTCAATAAATACGCAAATAATAGCAGCACGCAAACAGAAAGATTATATTAAACCATCAACACACCGCACAGCGGCTGGCAAAAATAAGGCTGTGTTTGGGTCTGTAGACATTGCTCACATATTAATCTTAGAAAGAGATGAGTGAAAGTATGATGACGGAACAGAAGCAGGGAGAGAAATGGAGAGTGGAGAGAGCTATACCGACATGCCGTAGGACAGTCTAGCACAGTGGTTTTCAACAGGTGGTCCGGAGACCACCAGTGGTCCTCGAGAGGGTTCCAGGTGGTCCGCAGCTAAATGATGGACAGTTTAACCAGATTATTATCTCTTTGAGAGCGTAAACATGAAATCAAATGGACCCGTAAGGGTCCATTTGGTTTCATATTTACACTCTCAAGAGTTAAAATACTCATTATCGGAATTATCGGCTCAAATGCAGAATAAATAGTGGGCGCTGGTATGAAAAAGGCTGAAAACCCCTGGTTTACCAGACACTATGGGAAGTGTATCCTTCCTTGCTATAACTGAAAGCAGCAGAACATAGGAGGAGGAGGCAGCTCAGCAGGAATGTGTGTAAATATTTAATGGAACCGTTGGGCTATATGCTCTGCAAATACACTGCATGGGCTTCAAGACAGTGCAAGTTTTTATGGCCACATCATCACACGTCATTATCAGAGTGGAGTCTCCTTTTTGCAAGATGCATAATGCATATCTCCATTGTATTCAAGGAGAATTCCTCCCCAGAAGGCTCCGTTTCCTTTATTTGCAGTTGATTTGTTTCCAAAAAAGTGGTCCAGTTATTTTGTGGGGGAAAAAAATCCTTATTGTCCGTTTCCCCTACGATCAGCTTAGAATGGTGGCTATGGGATGTCGTTCAAATTCACCAAATTTCCATTGTTCCGAAATGCAATTATGTGCTATACTCTCTCTCTCTCCACCATGTCAGTAGTGTGTTGGCAGTCATACTTTTGGTTCAGCAGTGGTTCAGCCATTAACAGTGAGCCACGTTGCCTCCTTTTGAGACAGCTGAACCAAAAGTGACAGTGTCAATACACTACTGACATGCCCGAGAGAGAACATACCTGTATAGCAAAAGATTTTGGAGCAATGGAAATAGGTGAATTTGAAGAACATCCCATTTCCCATTCTAAGCTTATGGTGGGGTATGGAAACAGCCAATAAGGAGCTTTTCCCCACACAGATACATTTTTTGGGGAATAAATCAATTTCATATAAGAAAGCTTTTTGAGGTAGAATTCTCCTTTAAGGCTGTATTCTGCAGAATGCATGCCACATCCAGTCTTGTTGTACCTTCTATCAAGCGTGGCGTCAGTGGTCATGATTTGGATCGCAACTAGAAGATTGATCGAAAATCAAATTCACAATCTCTCAGTTCTGGGGTAAACAAGTTGCATGGGGTAGCAAAAGCAGTTTTGCTTTTGCTACCCCATGCAATGGTGAAAAGTAAGAAAAGAGGAATCATTTTCAAAGACAAAGACAATGGGTGCAATTCTCAATCACTGAGGTGTAGCAGGTATGGTATAAGTCTCCTCATTGGCTGCATGGCAACAAATCAGCTCTGGGGCCTCTGTAGTAGGCCGAAAGCCTATACCACCAGGCCTGGGCCTGGGCTTACCAAATAATTACGCAGAATAATTAAAATCTGCAATTCAAAAGGTTCAGAAATCACCTGAACCCCCAATTAAAAATGGGACTATACTCCCCGGCTTTGTTCATCATGAGTTGAAGCTCTTGATGACTGGTTTTAATTATTATGAATAATTATTTGGTAGGCCCAGGCCCAGGCCTGGTGGTATAGGCTTTTGGCCTAGCCCAAGGCCACAGACCTGATTTGCTGCCATGCAGCCAATGAGCACGGACCCACACCTGATTTGCTGCCATGCAGCCAATGAGAGGACTTACACCATACCTGGCTACACCAAGGCGATTGAGAATTGCACCGACAAAGACATTGTCACCTAAGGCCAGACCACACAAATCGCAAACTGTTTTATGGATTAGGGTCACAATTCTAAAGGTATTACATAATGGTTGCCACGTAGTCGAAAGTAAGTAACTGCAATATTGCAAAGGAGTAAAAAGGTACGGACTTTTGTTTTAATGTTAGTCATTCATCAAGACGACGTTTGTGCTCACGCACAAATTGATAAAATAAAAAGTCAAGTCAAGACTTAAAGTCTAAAATCAATCGAATAGAATTGTGACCTTAAAATCAAATTCAAAGGTCAAATTGAATGGAATCATGACACACACACACACACACACACACACACACACACACACACACACACACACACACACACACACACACACACACACACACACACACACACACACACACACACACACACACACACACACACACACACACACACACACACACACACACACACACACACACACACACACACACACACACACACACACACCCACTGGGCCATGCATCTTCTTCACCTTGTTGCCCAGTGACCTAGTTAGCATGCTGTTGAATAATACAGCAACGGCACATCGCCAGCGAAATCAGAGACAGCCCAACAGGAAAGATGAACACGCACACGCACACACGTGTCTAATTGCCCTAGCAACTGCTGCACTGCTGAGCAGGTTAAAGATAGAGGTAAGTGGTTTGGTTATGCCTGCACAATACCCACAGCACCAATATATCTACTCCTCCCCATCAGTGCTGGGTCCTGCTAGGTAATACTAAATGGTGCATCTATACCGCCTCTATCCAAGGCAGATTACATAGTGCATTACATTCACACACTCATTCATAAACGCAGACGGAAGCCATGCAAGGCATCAACCAGCACATTCGGGGAGCAATTTGGGGTTCAGTGCTTTGCCCATGGACACTTCCGACATGTAGACAGGAGGAGCCGGGATTCGAACAGAGCACTGACGGCCTGCTCTACATCCGTCACCACAGTCACCCCGTGAAACTCGGTCTGCTGTGCAAAGGTACTACGACAGGATAACAATTGATTTGATAACAATTGAATTGATTTGGATCTAATTTTATGAACAAACTCGTCCTTTTTAAGTCCGTTTATAGAATTGTCGGAGCTTCTCCTTGCAATCAATGATGATACCTTTATTGCAGCATGTAAGTGTACATCCGTACTTAGATTGGATGGATGTCTGCAGGGGTTTGTGCAACTGTGAAAATATTTACTCTGGGTCTACTAGTCTAGATGCGTTTGGCACTAAAAACAGCCTCTGTGCTAAGTCACAGACCAAACCTCCACTCAACGACACGGATGTTTCGTGTGCGTGTAGCATGCTACTGCCTGTCACTATAGACCAGTGGTTTTCAACCATTTTCATACCAGGGCCCACTATTTATTCTGCATTTTAGCCACGGACCACCATGTGATGTTGGAAAACATGGGTCAAAATAACAATTCTTCTACATTTTCTAAATGTGTACATTCTTCAAAATTGAGTAAGCGTTTGGTATCAATTCACAACCTCAAGAGTTACAGATCTATTCTGTAAGGGTCCATTTGGTTACCAACTGTCCATCATTTAGGTGGGGACCATCTGGAATCCTCTTAGGGATCACTGGTGGTCCCCAGACTGCTGGTTGAAAACCACTGCTATAGACTAGCATGGTCATTTGCTCTCCATTGCTATTTCAGTATGTGTGGCAGCGAGTAGACATCGTCACATACACATTTCCAAAAGAGTGGCACATCTCACTCTCTCAACTAAAAAAAAGGTGTAATCTATGTCTGATCTAGGGTATAATCTACCTTCCTAAACTGGTATATAATCTGCAGATGCAGGGAGGTCTGTGCTGGAGCTGACAGATGTTGCACTACAGGGATAGGGGATTCCAGAGTTTTGGTCAAATTGGGGGCAAAGTAATAAGACTGATGATGATGCATCAGCTGCCAGTAATTCCTCATACTGCAACCGAGGCCATTATGGAAAAATAATATCAATACAACGATATCTTAATCAGCTTAAACGATTATTTTTGGGGCGCCATGTTTGTTTGTATTAAATGTATTTTATATTCACTCAATATTCATTTTCAACACAAAACCAAGCAATCACTCTATATCTCCATAAATCCATCCACTACAAGCAGGATCAACCAAGCTCTTCTCTAACACTTTGAAATACAGCCCCCACTAATGGCATATGGCCACTGGCCACAAATCTATCTATAGACTGGGGTGTGTATGAAACAAAGCGGTCCATTAGCCCCGTACCAGAATATTTGTTAACAGCGAGTGAAGGCCGAACTGGCAACACTGCAAACCAGCACGGCAGGTTGCTTTGCACATGCACTTGCAAAAACAAAGTTTTGGCCAACTGTTTTTTGAGCAAAAAATGTGAGTGTTGCAATCGACGGCCGTTGGACGCAGGCTGAACAACGTCCATTTGGTGAGGGAAGGAACATATTAACGCGACCACAAGAGGTTTTTAGAATGGAGAAGTAGCCTCTAGACTAGTACAAGATCATCCTCGGATGCATTCGAATGCTCATCAGCGTTCTGCACACTGCAGCCATGGCAACAGCACAGAGGAGGGTGGAAAATATGGCTGTGGCCACGAGCAGAAAACGTGTGAACGAAATCTCCATGTAAAGGCATGCATTTGTTTTGCTGAATATTGTGGAAGGTGGAGTCAACTTTCGACACCGTGTGCGCATGCATTATTTATGAGGTGATGAGACAGTATGTATGATTTGACAAGCGATCCAGGCGTGTGTGTGTGTGTGTGTGTGTGTGTGTGTGGTGACTTGACTTCCGAGAGGTCAGAATAATCACCCGAGTCACGCGAGAGTGTTATAAAGCAATATTTCCCAGTAGGTTTCTTATCAAGCCGATCTTCTCGACCTACATATATCTGGGAAACTGACTGGCACTATTGGTATTGAGGCAAAATCCTCCAGCAGCACAGCCGATCGGCAGCCTAGCTTTAAGGTCCTGGGACCACACTGTGACATGCTGGTGGTTATGTTGAGGGTGAGCGATGTTAGAGGAGGCTTGTTGTTTTTGTAGATATTGACCTTGTTTTAAGGCCTGTGTCCACATTGTGACGTGGATGCGGTTATGTTGAGGGTGAGAGGGTTAGAGAAGGCTAGTCATTGGCCAAAACGACCAGATCAAGGTTGGCGAATGTGCATTAAAATGGAGAGGCTGAGGACACTTTACCAACTCAGTCGGCTCACAGCATGCGACAAGATTGGTGTGATAGACACACCTACTGGGAATGATTGCTTGATATTGGTGGAAATCGTCTGGAACAATGGTTTCATCATGGCATGGGGGAAACCGGGAAAGCCTACGAAGCTAAATGTTTCTGTTATATAGAAGCATTATATAAAACACGTTGTTTGGTAGATTAAAAAACATGCAATCGTAGAGGAGTCTGTGTTTATTTAACAGCACAATGTCTACCAGCTGCCGAGGATACCACAGACATGCTAGTCTGCGGAAAGACTAGAAGGTGAAAAAATTATTTTTTTCCAGGCTAGAGTAGTTACCCCAATACACACCCCCACACACCACACGTACACGTCTAAACACATAGCCACACCTAAACACACATTTCTTATCTTCTGCATCTTTGCCTCACCCCATCATCATAATCATCCAGGGAAAAACACTTCCGTTGTAAATGATTGTCCACATTTTACGCACACACACATGCATGTCATTTGCAAACGCGCCACACGCACGCACAGTTTCTCAAGCTGGAGTATACAAATGCTGTCACACACATGGACTAGACATAAACCACATGCGCTCCCAGTGGGGGGTTCTGGCTGGCAGCAGCAGCATCTACAGCCTGGGATTGTCAAAGAGTGCTTAACATGTTGATTTTGGATCACTGACCAACTCCCCCACCCCACACGGGTATCACTTTCATAATGGGCAGGAAGTGCAAAATAACTGCTTCTAGGTCAGCAGACCTCTTGTCAAGGTTTCCTGCAAAGTAACAAAAAGTAAAGTAAAAAAAAAGGATTCCAATAACCCCGGGACGTGGCAGCATGTAAGAAAGGGGGAACATGTTTACACTACCGTAGCGTTTTCTGGCAACCGGTTCAACCTGTTTTGGGGTAGGGTTTTGCCTGATGTTGCATTATGTTGTACTTTAGCTATTGAAAAATAGCAGATCCACAAGCATAGCGCGTCACCGCGTGGTGCGCTGCGAGCTTGTAGATCTGCTATATTTGAAAAATTCTAAAAATGTGTCGCAAATCTTTGAAATTCATGACAAAATGCTAGCTAACGTTTTTTTTAACTGAAATGTTTTGCTTCTGGGGAGGGGGGGGGGTCCCTGGTACTACGTATTTTCAGAGGGGCATTGGTGGTAATATATAGTAATAATAGTAATAAAAATGATTTGGGGGGGTCCTTGACTTGAAATATTGTGGACCACACTGACACAGAAACATATGGTTTTTCAGAAAACTGTCAGGATATGGGAAGACATTTCCCAGTTTTCAGTTCCATCAGGTCAAAAACAAAACAAAAACGAGACGTCTGGCCAAACGAATCTCCGGCCAATAAATTAGGCCTAAGTACTACTACCTGAAAAAGAGAACCTGCCATGGGAACCTTGTGACTGACAACCACAACAAGGATTCCTCAAGTATAGGCAATGTTGATGAGTTGATGGAGGTGATGGAGGGTTTTGACAGACAGCTGCTATATTCCACTCACTGTCAAAAAGTAAACTAAACTCAAGAGTTCTTCTCAATTCACTGTAAACAGTTCCGTGTTCTACTATTCCCGGAGGCTGGACAGAGATCTGCTGTTTAAAGTGTCCAAACTGGAAGTACAGCTAGTAGTGCAGGGGCCCAGGGGCAGTGCAAAGTTCCTCAAGTTCATTTTCCAGACTAGATCCCCATAAAACAACAACAACCTGATACCATCTCCTGGGATCTCTGACATGTTAGCTTACAAATTTGAACAACATTTATCCCGAATTGCGTGATTGCATTGAGTGGAATTCAACAGACGTTTTTGGCTTTGCTTAGAGCCTTTTGGTCAACAACTCGCACCGTTTATGGCGGGACTGTCGGGAGTAACAACAGCGTGCTGTTTCAGGATGTGTGTGCTACGGCTAACGGTAGTGCTTTGGAGATGACTATAGGCTTTACCGACCACCACTTTGAAAACCTATTCATGTCACTGTACGTCTAACATTTTCACAACAATGTGAAACTGTCTAGCACACTATTACTGTATGTTTTAATCTAATGAGTCCCGGGATACAGGGAGAGTCTTTTAGATGAGTCTCAGGGACAGTTGAAATGTGTTTATATTCATGTGGATACTGTAACTGTATATAGGCCTACGTGAAAGAAACACAACGCCTGTGAATGTTATTATCAACATTAATATTGTGGTTATAACAACAAGGTCAGATGTGACCATGCAATAATGATCTACTGCATTTATTTTCTGTGGGTTGTTTTCCCCAATGGTGAAAAGACGCGCACACACTCACACTCACATTAAAAAGGCAAGGGTCTGAAAATTAAAACATAGCCCTCTAACATCCATATTCTGGCAGCCAACCAAAAGGGAAAAATTCTTCGTCTCTATTGTTGCCATCGCAATTCATGCGGGTGGGGGGGGCATTCACTAATCGCTATAGCTATGCACAACAACAAGGACATGCATGCCTATGAACAACAGCAATTAGTGAGACGGGCCGGCTACGCACACACCACCCTAAACATGTTTACAGGCAGGCGTTTATTGCTCCTTCTTTGACGTTGTAAGGGAAACCTCGTCCTGTCCTCTCTATATTACACAGATCTTCCTCCTTGCTAACAAAAGGAGGAAGGAGGAGGCTGGCCAGGACCAGATCAAGAAGAGTGAGAAAAAGGTTTGCGGGGGAAACAGACCGGAATCAAATCTCTTCTACAAAGAAAACGCATTAAGGGCAACAACAGCCGTGTCTGCCCCCTCACCGCCACCTACTGTGGACACGTATGAAGGCCAAACACTGGCTGTGATACACCAGTGGTTTTCAACCTCTTTGATACCAAGGCCCACCATTTATTCAGAATTTGAGCCACGGACCACCATTTGATGACATTTTAGACCCAGAGACCCCAAAACTAAAGATTTATTTCGCTTTGGTCCACAATTCCAGGCTGGATTTCGGAAACAAAATAGTCAAACATACATGTCAAAATGACCATTCATTTTCTACATTCTCTAGTTGGGCTAATTCCGATAATGAGTATTTTAACTCTTGAGAGTGTAAATATGAAACCAGTGGACCCGCAGGGGTCCATTTGGTTTCATTTTTATGCTCTCAAATAGGGCTGAACGATTTTGGGAAAAAATCTAATTGCGATTATTTTGAGCAATATTGCGATTGCGATTAATTTGCGATTATTTTTTAAAAGAGTCCAGTTTCGGTTTAAATCTTTACCAAGTCCTTTAAAAACGTATTTTAACATTACCAATACCAAAAGACAGTCATTTACTTCTCTGAATAAGGATAAAAGATATGAATTGCTTCCAACAGGCATCATATTTATTTTCCAAGTACATTCTTCACAACACACTGTCTGGAATTGGAAATCAACAGGTGCATGTTCTGTTTCTGAACAACCTGTGGAAGTACAACTTCTTTTCTTACTGAACAAAATATTTTGAAATTTATCAAGAAATATCAGAATAGCCAGGTAGATGCTGCAGATCTTCTAAACTCAATAAGACCTGAGGCCGATTCTTTAAGTGTCTTTAAAACTGTTTTCTGAAAAACTATTTAGCTTGCCAGACATCAACATCAGTATAATAAAAGCATTTCTAGATGCTCTGGATTCGCCCATTTATGGACAGGCACCATAAACGGGCGCCTATAGTGGAGCGTTATGAATCCCACCGCAGTTGTTAGCCATTACTGGCAATCACAGCGTGGGGAGCGTTCCTAGAACTGCGGTGGGGTTCATAATGTCGCTCCCGCAGCCTTTAGCGCTAGTAAAGTTTGAAAGCTGAAAGAAACTTAAAACCAGCTAAAACAGAGGAGATGAATAAACGTGTGTCATGGGACTCGGTATGCAACTGCATGGTAATCAGTGAGCGCTGGATGCATTGCAAGAAAAGACGTTCGCTCGTTGCGATGCGAGAATGTGATTCAATGGACGTATACGGTACGGGTTTCTATGGCAACGGAATATACACATACAACCAAGGCTGCACGTGGACGCTGTCACTGGATAGGGGTGAGTGATGAACGTACTCGTAAATAAATAGCGGCGTTCACGGCGCGTTGCAGCGTCGCAAGGCGATTAAATAATGCGGAAGGATGCGGACAGATCAACAATGTGCGTGTGCGGATTTCGGATGGGAAAAAAGCTCATCTGCTGATCTCTAATAGAAATATTAAAAATAGAAAAATCGCGGCCCTTGCGATTCACAAATCGCATTTTTTCAAATCGCGATTTCGGTTTAAAAACGATTAATCGTTCAGCCTTAGTTTACACTCTCAAAGACTTCCATCTGCTAGCCAACTTTCCATCGTTTAGCCTGGGGACCACCTGGAATCCTCTCAGGGAACACTGGTGGTCCCCGGACCACCTGTTGAAAACCACTGTCCTACATGCAAGTGTGGCATCTGGAATCCACTCATCTAAACCATGGGAGTTGGAAAGCATTCCATGAACACTAGTGAAGAGAATAATGTAAATATTATTTTCATAATTGAGATATTTATACCCTATTGGCCTGAATATAAGAGTGTTTTTCCCCAATGGAAATATCCTTAAAAAATGTAGTCTATATTGTTTGACATTCAATGTTCCTTTTACACAAATGAGTCTTGAAAAATCTGGGTCATCTTGTAAGCAGTGTTGTCTAATATTCAGGGCAATACGGTATACTATATATTTGTAACTGTATATTAAAACAAAAGCAGTTATAGATCCTTGAGAACATTTTTCGTTTTTGTACAGCCGCCGTGCTGTTTTCTGAGATTTTTCAAAAGATGAGATGGTCAACCCACCTGGCCTCCATTTTTGTTCTTAAATATACATCTCTTAATTTACTTTTAGTGTGTGGCGCCAGGGACCTCCACAAAATGACCAGATGTACTTAATATTTCACCAAAACCAGAACTCCCACCATGGGACTCTACACATCAACTAATACAGTTGACACCACCATATTAATGGCAAGTATTTCATACAGCTCAAATTTAAAAAAAAAAAAAACTGAACTATCCCTTTAATATTATAGCCTAGTACTACTATCCATCTAAGAAAACTCCCAGGAACAGTTCTATGGTCTCCCCTTCATCTCACCCTGTTGCCACTTCCCTTCACATCTGCAATCTTACAAAACCCCCAACTTCCTTCTTCCTTTTTTTCCCTTTTTTTTTTTTAACTCCGGGGCGAAAAATCAGGACAACCCCTCCGCTCCCCTCCCCCCTGCCTGGCCCTAGCAGGCCGTAACGGGCCACCAATGGAATGTTTCCCCCATGCCTGCTCCTCACTCTCTGCTGTGGCGGGACGGTGGTGAGAGAGAGGGGAGAGGGAGGGGGGGGGGGGGACCGAAACACAGAGGGGTCTGCATTCCAATCTGCTCTGTCCTTTAAACTGCCCTGTAGCTGGTGTAGATTGGCATGTTGTTCAAGTCGACATGCTGAAATGTGGATCACACAGTCAGCTGTGTGTCCCAGGGGTGGAGGGCTGTGGTCTGTCTGTCTGTCTGTCTGTCCGTCCCACAGCTGACCTGACCTAGGGAACAGTACAGCATCGCATCCTCATTCTCCCACGTTCCACAAAGCGCACGACCAACCACAGACACAACTGAAACTTAAAAAAAAAGGATGTGAACAAGAACTGGACTGGGTTAGGGAACTGTTACCACACTGCTTTCATTGGATTGATCACATATTGCTTTTTAAACTGTATGATGATTTTTAAGAGGTGCAACCACTTTGTTACAGAGCTACTTGTCTGTCCCTGGCTGGGTCTCCTCTCCCCAAGCCCGAAACCAGGGTTAAGGTTGGGACAATTTATAATTGCTGGAGTCTGGGGTAACTTGTTGGGTCGTGTGGGTGTGGATTAAAGCTATATACAAGGACTGTTTTCATTAAAATTAAAACAAATCTTAAATTTTATCCATTATGACTGGTATATTTGTCACATAAGCCATTCCCTGAATTTGAAATATGTTTCCTATCGTTTCCCGGGAAAATTCTGTCACAGGTCGACTCTAAACCAGGCTGATTACAAGGACTAGTCAGAATGCGCTTTAAACACGCCAGGGATGCTGGGAAATGTAGGACTATATCTAAAAACTGCAGTACCCACCAGTCAAGTTACCTAGTATAGCTTTAGGTTCCAGGGAACCCACAGGCGCACCACTTACTTCACAAAAAGGTGTGATTTTATTTTGTATCGTATACCACCAAATGTCAAAATGGCGCTTCATAATAATTCTGCAATAGTGAAACAAGTATTGTGATTCGTAAAGTATCTCTCAAAATAACAATGATCTTTATATCATTTTAGCCAGAACCATGACACCAATTAATGGAACCAGCTCTTCAGATATTAAGTGTAGGTCTAACAAAGCAGGATAGGCTTAGTATCTAGCAGTCAGTCAGAAGAGCTTCTCAGTCAATCAAAGTCCACCCTGTCAAGCAGATTATTATAATCTGTTGTCATAGACCAGCAACCCTGCAAATATGTAGTATCAGTGTAACAGCAATTGTTTAGACACGCGCGCGCGCACACACACACACACGCACACTACTATTACTATTACTATTACTACACAATCACCTAATCCCAAGTATATGACATGATCACAATTATTTTTTGCATAATCGTCATAATCCTTTCCGTACTGAGAAATGCAAGCTTATAGATTGGCAATTTCCACCAATAATGTTTGTTTGAAAGTATAGTAATAAATATCTGCAACGTCAAAGCCTAAAGGCCAAACATGTAGTATCTTATGCACATCTCCCTGTGTTCACAGTTCAATTGTTAATCACAATTATTTGTATAACAAGTTAATAGTCATTTGTTAAGAAATAATTGTGACAGTCCTCATTCGATGACATCTGCTTCTTTCATTTAGGTGGTTTATCATTTCATAAACAAAATCTCTAACCTGGCACCTGAAAGATTAGCTTTCTAATTCCTACGATGTCAACCACACCCAAATCAGGTCAGTGGCGCTACCTCAAAAACAACCAATCATACAGCAGACAAAAAGGATCTAATCAAAGCAGACACTCCTTATCCAACCCACTGCCAATACACCGTCTATTGTTCTTGTCGTTTGACTACAACAACCTGATGGGCCTAACTAGAGTTAGTCGCATGCCTCATCGGATTTTAAAAGGGTATTATAGTACACTGCCCATTAAACAACAGAATAAATTATTTCTTTATGGTCACATTTGGGCTTAGGTTCCATAATAACCAAAATACTTTTAGCCAATGCTATGCAAGCATACAATGCACACCAGTAGCTCTGGTCCATAGTTCTACTGCCTTTGCATTAGAGCTATGGGCATGTCGTCTATCTGTGCTGCATGAAATGCAGATCGGCTAGAAATGCCTACTTTTTTGCGATGGGCAACTCTAAGTGCCCTACGCACCACCACTTGATCCTCCACTCTACCGATATTGCAGAGAGAAAACCCCATTGACTAAATCTTTCCTTCTGGTGAAAGAAATAAATCATAAATCCTAAAGCATTTTATATGTGCGGCGGTGGGGAGGAGGGGGGGGCTCAAAAGAGTGTGTCTAACACGGAAAGTAGGCTTTCCAAAAACACAAGCCGCCATTGTAGTGGCGAGTAGTGCAAACGGGGAGAGTAGTGTACTCCAATGCAAAGGCACTACCGGTACTAGAGCTACGGAACAGAGCTATAGCACAGCCCAAAAGCTAAACCCTAACCCCAGTCAGTGACGTCTGTATCCATCATGACTCTTGCGGGGAATATTTCTTTTCACTCACTGTACAAGCAAGCATTCTATTCCTTCTTTTGGTTTTTCGGTGTGGCCAAGTCAGGACATCTGTACCAACCCACCCGATCCTGTCAGATGAAAGGCATTCGCAAGTGGGTGGAGAGTGAACAAACCAACGTTGTGCCCAGCTGCCCACCTTGGCTACAGTGGAAAAAAGATGTCTGTCCATCTGCGTTAACTGGGTTAAATCAGACAATTATAGTAAAATATATTACACACACACAAAACACTTCTCAAGAAAATAACACACAGATTCTTCGGTGCAACCATGTAGGTCACAATGCATCCTGTGTGTATTCAATCATAAGCATGTGTGCTTCTACATAAAACATCTATTCTCATCCTAACAACATAAAGCACTGCTACAATGACACAACAGCGAATGTGGCATAAATATAGCGCTGGTGTACAATCATATTCCTGAATGAGTCTACCCCACTTTCTGATAGGTCACTGTATTAAAACAGGCAGGTCTTTTTTCAATACGGCTCCTATCACATTCATGCAAATAATTGAGACAGCTGTCAGCACATGAAAATGAAGTAGGCCTGATAACGCGCTCAGTGGCCAGTGATGATTCTGCGTGATTACCACTGAGGATATTACCGTGTCTGGGTTATTTAGCTAGCAGTTACCGGTTATGTTTTGTGGTATTGTGAAAATGGTTCTTATTTGCATACTTGTGTCAGCACTTTCTGTCTGTTTTGCATTTTGTGAGATGATGTTGTCTTACAAAGGTGGAATGAACCGGAAATGGTGGATTATGGATTCCACCTGATTATCTGGCACAGAGAGTTTCTGAACCAATCAGAGAATGCCATTCCTTCAGGCATAATGTGAGGGATGGCTGACGCTAAGCTATACTACATGTGACGCTTGGAATGTTTGTTTACAATTAGTCGCTCAACTCTGTCACCTTACTGCTATGTGGCTTATTTCTAGTATAACGTATTCAGATATATATTCCAACCTCATGACTGAGTATAAATCCAGTAATACACTGTGTGGATGACAGAATGGGAAAACTGAGTATTTCTGACTACTCAAGGCACCTGTGTTTGTGGAGGACGATACAGAAATGGCATAAAAACAGTGGATATGACATCATGATTTTTGACCAGACATTTTAAAAAAAAATCAAAGACCTTTCCTAACACCATCCACAAAGGGTCATCCACAACGCATCATCGGACACACAAGTAGCGTTTGGTGCGCTACTGATGACAACCAGCACGCCCGGTCGACTGATCAGCTGAACTCAGCTGTAGCCTCTCTCTGACATAACTGCAGCCTATAACAGTCACAACACGAAAAAGGAAAAACAGTTTTTGCATACAGGGGATTCAGCGCTAAAGAGCTAACTGCAGGAAAAGACCCGAGGTGCTGGCATCGGCGTAGGAGCTCCGGCTGCATAGTTTTGACGTGTCGGGACGAGTGGGTTGATCCCTCATCCACATGGATCAACTTTAATGACACGTTTGTGAGGTGAAGGCATTCTGCCCGAGGGGGAAGAGTGACAAAGTGCAGTGCAGACTACTGGACAGCAGATAAACACAATGGCTGGACTTTTTTAACATGTGGGTGCCGAGAGTGTTACTCAAGTGATAAATAGACAACTGTAAGCGTCCACGTCCAGGGTTGCCAAGTCCACTTATTTAACTTAGCTCTAGACGTTCTTGTTTCCACAGAATTGCGGTAGGGGAAAGGAAATGACGAGTTGCAGCTTTTGAAGATCTAACAAGGCAACATTTCTTTGATATATATACCATAAATAACCATAGGTTTGGGCAAATGTACCGGTAATCAGACATCAATCATCTCTAATTATTAAGCCCTGGTTAATGTATGTGTGGAATCGTATAATAGGTCAATGACAAACATTCATTATTAGAGAGAGACAGACAAAGTACTAACTATACATGTTATCGAATCTTTTTATTTTTTAGTAGGATTATATGGCCATATTATTGGGCTTTTTTTAATTTATTTTTTTATTTATTTCGAAGAGAGATTTTGCTTATTTCTTTCAAAGCGTCAAAGGCTTGTTTTTGGAAGTGCCAGGGTTGGCTTATTTTTCTCACGGGAGTTGGCAACTGCAGTCCACGCTTCCTGGACACGCTGAAATGTGAAAGACAAAAGTAGGGCTTCCACAAATAGGCATGGATCTAAAATACATGAAAAAAAGATGGCAACAGGATGTTCATGTGCAGTGGGAAAGAAACTTCATGCAGCCTCCTTGATGTTCCGTTCTTAAAGGGACATTTCATCATTATTGAATATATGACATTTAAAACTCATAACGGCTAACTGGGGCTGTAATATAAGTTTAGATTTTAGCAGTGAGCCCAGTGTCTCTGATGTGATGTCATGGACACTACTTCCTGGACAGCAAGTCCCATAATGCTTTGATGCACGACTACTCCTGCTTGTGGATAGTAGGGGGAGGGGTTGTCAAACATACTCCAGGATGAAGTGGGTTTAGTGGTGTAGTTTTTTAAGGCTTCACCCTGGAGGTGAAGCCTTTAAAAAAAACGACACCACGGTATAACTCCACCTCGAGTCACTTCACTGTGGAGTATGATTACAACTTTTTTCCTTACTGAGACAATCTACATGTTGTTGAGACAACATGTAGTCCAGGAAGTAGTGTCTTTGACTTTGCAGACAGTGGACTCACTGCTAAAACCCAAAACATTTAAAACCACATGTTGCACACATAAAGACCAACAGGAAAGCGTTATAAATATTTTGAATATCATTCAACTTTTTTGTAACAGTGGTTTCCATCAATTTAACTTGTTAGCAGGTGGTGATTGACTACTACTATTACTACTACTACCGATTCCCCCCGCCTACAATAAACGGTGGCAGTCTAGCGTGGCCTTTAAGGGGCACTCTCTCAGACTACAAGAGACAAATCCCATTCCCACACTCATTATATCCAATGCCTTGTGATATTTTTTTGCGGGAGGGAGGCACTCACTCACTCGCTCGCCTTTTACGCAATAACTGGCACGGGGAGGGCGAATACACCACAGGAATGTGGCCTTTGTATCCCCACCACCAGGCCCGACATAGTTTCAACTTTGGCTGCTGCTGGGCGGGTAGTAGGCTAGCTAGGCAAAGCACACAGTCCACACGCACACAAGATCTGGAGGAATTGGCATAGTGGTAATAAAATATCTCCATTCTTGCCCGGTGTGGAATATGGCCACGTTGTGTCCACCGGTGTGCCGGGTCAGCAGAGGGCAAAACATATTGTGTTAATGATTGATACCTTTTTTTTCACCCTAAACTTTGGCCCGTGGCACACTCACTCTTGGCAAATATGTACAAAGCTTATGCAATGAGGGCTTATATGAGAAAGGGGTAATCAATGTCAAAATGACAGTTTAAAATGATTCTAAAACAATTTTATGTGTGGCATGTAATGTCAGTGGTTCCCAAAGTGCGGCCCAGCGACCCTCTATGGGTCATGAGGAAGTTCCAGGGGGACCCCAATCTACCATTATATGTCTGTAATCAACAGTGTACGAATGAACCAAAAATGGCCCCATTGTACGCTTGTAAGAGTTAAATTAGCTACCCTATTGGCCTGAATATAAAGACTACATATTGCCAAAGGAAATTGGGGCATTATATTAAATGACTACAGTATTTGATATTCAATGTTCTTTTTCCACAAAATGAGTCTTACATTCGGGACAATAATATAACTTTTTTATATAAATTAGAATATAAAGGATGGTACCAGATAAATGCCATCAATCGCGGACTGTAACCTAATAAAATCAAAGCTGGGTCCTCGAAATGAAAATGGTTGGGGGAAAAAAAAAAATCAGTGCTAGTTTAGAGACAGAAATAAATATCTTGGGGGGGGGGGGGGGGGGGTCTCCTTGACATATTTTCAAATAGGGGGTCCGTGGGCTGATGGGTGACATTGTGGGGGTCCTTGCTTGACATGGGTGAAAGTGTAGGAGCCACTGATCTGGTAGGAAACACGATCAAACGTGTAGCATGTAATGAAATGCCGTCACCCCGGCAGCATGCTAATCATCTGGGCGGCTAGTCAGTCAGTCAAATCAGATAGCGTTGTGCGTAACCTAGTTAGCAAACACACCCTCCTTCTCCGTCATTCCACAATGTGCTTAATCCTTTATTATCATTATGATCATCATCATGGCTAGCACTACGTTCCCCATGGGAGAGTGACAAAATGCTGTTAGTGAAGTGAGCAGCAAGGATGTGAGATATTAGTGGAGATAGTCTCGCCTTGTGCAACAGAAAAGCACTTAAAGGGCCACTTCATCCATTTTTGCATTAACCCAGATCTTATGACGTTTGGGAGACCCAGGGGAAGTGTTTCTTATAGGCTATCCCCCCCTAACACGATTCAAATAAGATCTGGTTTCAAAATGGGTATCCCTTTGAAGATCTTTTCTTTACTCTTTTACTCTACTTGGAACAGGGAAATTGGAAAGCTTTGCACAAAAAGAGCAGATCTACAACCTAACGATGCGGGGTTTGTTTTTAGATTTTGCCCCCTTTTTGGCAAGCTACACACGCCACAATCTGCCTGTCTGGCATTGAAAGCTCCTCCAGTCAGTCAAAGTGTTGTTCTTATCGACCACCTCCAAAAAGGAACAGTCAGAACGAAGATAACGCCCCGGCCGGGAACACATTCAACTTATAAGCTATTTTCGAACGTTAAAAAAGAACAGCGATATAATCGCAAATGTACTTCTGTGTGTAAAAAGCCACACGACTCGGCCCAACTATGGCGTTATCGCCGAAGAGGTGCTGAAATCTAACTTAAAAAACAAGAGCCTTGGAGTTATAGACAGAGCAAACGCAAAGCCCGTTCACTTCATGGGGTCAGTCTAATGGCGGCTCTGTCGACTATTAAGTGTGGAGACAGCAAACAGGGACACATCCTGAAATCACTATTTTAGATCGTATCGTAGAATACTTTAAAAACAGTTGGCATGTTGCACGCAACGGGCCCTGAAATCGCTATTTGCAAGGCCCTCGATTAAAACAAGGTATTTCCAACTCCAGTTTTGTCCCTATTCGGGCTGCACGAGCGCTGCAGTTTCTGAGCCCCCAATGTCGCGACTCTTGATACAAGATGACGGCTCTGCTTAAAACCACACACCGAGGCAGCAGCAGCAGCGGCGGCTAAAAGCAGCAGCCACCGCCGCCGCCACTGGATTACTTTATCAATGGTACATAGAATGTACTAACTATAGCCTCCTTTATTTTAATGGTAGCTACGTCTCTAGTCCTCACACACCACCAAAACCACCTGAACGAATAAGAAGAACCAAAAAGAGAGGCCACACCATGGCAATGCATGCTTCAATCTGGTACTACTATCAAACCCACCCGACCCAGGGCCCCCATCCATCCATCCATCCACATTCCCCACATGCACGGCCGTTCAAGCCGCCTCCATTCGTCATCATTTTATATCCTGCCATTTTCTTCCGATCGATCTACTTTGCTTGCAGCTTGAATGCTTGTTTCTTTTTACCTTCCTCTGCTGTTTCTCCCAGGCCGGGTCCAGCAGCAGGTCCCGGTCCCAGTCGTCCGCCTGCTCCATGTAGGTGGGGACGCCGCCGCTGTTGGGGCCCGAGTACGGGACTTGGTTATTGTTGGTGGCGGCGTGATAATCTACCATGTCAGTTGCAGTTTTGATAAACTCTTATTATAATAAAGATCCGATCCTTCAAAAGAAAAGAAAAAAAGAAAAGGGGGAAAAACAAAAAGCCCCAAAAGAAACCCCTTTTGTAATTGATCTCCTTAAACGAAATCAATAATTAAAAAATAATACAAAAATAAGAGATGGGGGGGTCGGAGGATGCGACCCAGGCAGCAGTAACTCTCTCTCTCTTCTTCTTTCGCCCGTTTTTTCCCCTTTTTTTAATCGGTCAGGAATATCCGGTCCGTGCAGTGAGAAATAGAAAGAATGCTTTCTCCACCCGCGGAGGGAATGGTGTGGTTGGTTGGCTTGGGGAGGGAACCAGAGGAACCAGCCGCTCCTACTCCTACAAGCTAGTTACACAGCAACGCATCAAGCACAGGCAGCGGCAGAGGCATACAGTATAGACAGAGTTACGACAACTCTGTCCACTTCATGGGGCCGGTCCAATGGCGGGTCTTCTACTTAGACCTGAATAGAGAATGGGGACAACAAATAAAGACAAGTCCTGGAGAATAATGCATTGGGCTCGGGCAACATCCCAGCGTTAATGATCGCTTTATTTTAGGTTTTTAGCAATAGTAGTACAACATAAACATCATTGTACACTGTACAGTAACAGCGCTCGAGCGCTCAGTTTCTGACCCTTCAATGTCGCAACTCTTCTACTAGATGGCTCGGGGCGGCGGTCTACGTACGTACGGTACGTACAGCCAGAATACCTCATGAATATTCATCAATCTGCTACAAGACACACATTGCAAAGCGAATGAACCCGCGTTGCCATGTCCGTTTATTGTAAGCTGCTGCGATAGGTTAAGGATGGATGAGTGAATTAATGCATTGCATGTATTTATTTTATTTAAAAAAAAAAACATTCATCCGTCCATTCATGCATGCATGTTGTACACATTTAACTAAATTGAACTAAATTTAGTTGTCGCGGTCAGTGGTCCTGTGGGGTTGAATTTCATAAATACTTCCTCAGGTGCCGCACCAAACCAGTAACCACGCAATGAGGGAAGTTTGTATTATTAACTAGCTTTATTGCAATGTTTGTAAAGATCTCTGTAATGTTGCTTGAAAAAAAAAACTGGCAATTGTAGTTGTGGTATGTTGATTAAAATAATATCCCACATTTTGTCACATTTCATTGTCATAGCCTTCTTCTGAGCCTGTTTTAATGGACTTGGTTGCTTGTTTCTTTCATGCAATCTGGCAACACAGTAAAGAGCCTCGCGGAGTCGCGCCCCTCTGATCGCGCCGCTGCAACACCGCCCTCCGGTGGGCGAATCATGTGGGAGATTAATAGCAGTTGAATACAGCCTGATTGGTTTGTATGCGCGATGATCCCGCGCCCAGGAGGCTATATAGGTATACGCCTAAAGTTAAAGGTGAACTTCACTTCACCACTTTTCAACCCATGTTCATGTAGCCTAATTAATTGGTCCTCACTAATGATCATGATAAAATAGCACCAGTGTTTCCCCTACTCAGTCTGTGTCTCATAGGAGGGCTGGGGCCAGTTCAGAAACCCGTCCACTAGTGACATCATCATGAGATCGATTGTTGTACCTACAAGATGGTTTTAGTAAAATGAATGAATGAATTAATTAATTCCTTCGTAAATAATATTAACGGTAGATTTTAATTATCATAAAAGTGATTTCTTACATTTGATTGGTGACATGAATTGGTCCTTTAAGTATCAACTCAGTTTCTCAGTTTCTTTACTGTATTGTCCCAAATATAAGAAGACTCTGGTTATGAAACGGCCCCCATTTTTCAAGATTCATTTGTGGGAAAATGAACATTGAATGTCAAATACACTACAGCCCACGTATATGACCCCTATTTAGGATATTCCCATAATGAAACAACAACAACAACAACAACAACGTCTTATATTCAGGCAAATGGGTGTAGTATTTATTTATTTGAGGGTCTTCACTAGGTGGATAACAGACCTTTCAGTAAGCCCCTCCCTGAACTGCTATGGTCCAATCACAGCTAAGCTTAACATGTGATAGACAAACCTTTCCACCAATAGCTTTCCAATATGATAAAGCATTGTTTTAAAAAAATAAAATAAATAAATGTCACACACATGTTTCTACTGCATACGGCATGCCTTGTTGATGGATTTGAAAGAGATTCTGAAGGTCTGGGTCCAAGAATGAACCAGTACTTAATGTGTAATGTCCATCATATTTACATTGGAATGAATGAGCCTGGCTGGAAAGTGTCCTACCCTTGGGTGGACACTGGGGAGAGGGTGGGGTTTACTGAAACGTCTATTTAAAAAAAAAAAGTTAACATATACCTCCCATATCATGAATAACCAATAAGAGGCAGAAGACAACGCCTCCTGAATAATGCATTGACAGGGAGGACATGGAATCCTGCTTCCTTCCCATCTTCTTTTGGACACTTTGGTTCAACTCAACCCCTATCCCGGTGTCTCCTCTTCTCTGCGGTGCTCGTCCAAACGAAGCCCCGAAGGGCTATATATTCACCATTAACATTTCATAGGCTGACAGGCCTGGAAGAAACCCTGCAGAAGTAGGTCACACTCAGGCTGCGAGTGTCCCGGGCGATTAGTGTCACACCGTCTCACACACAGTCCCTGACACACATACCGTACACCCCGGCCACGGCGGAACCATGGCGTCGCTTTAAAGTTAGCGTGACGTCGTCATGCGCTGCCTGCAGAGCAGCATGGGGTCACGGGGGGTCCCCAGCGAAAATTAGTGGAACCACTTTAACTCTATTATCATTAGACGCTCATGGGCTGTTTGAAAGTAGTCATGAATGTTGTGATGCTTTGGGAGCTGGTAGATCTGACTTGTGGTCTCATTTAGGTTGATTTATAGGCAATTCAAACTGAATGGATGGATTGGATTGGATGGAAGTGTTGAAGTGGAATTTAGCCTAATTAACGGCTGTGTTCATGCATGTATGGACACAGAGCCGCATTCAGAATCATTTTTGGGAATTCCTGGTTTGTGTGTGTGTGTGTGTGTGTGTGTGTGTGTGTGTGTGTGTGTGTGTGTGTGTGTGTGTGTGTGTGTGTGTGTGTGTGCGTGTGCATGTGCGCGTGTGTGTGTGCGCGTGCGTACAAGACAAAGAGAACGAGAGAGAGAGAGCGAGAGAGAGAGAGAGAGATCGGTGTGTGGCTGTGTACATAAGTGGACAACAGTACAGAACATGCAAGACCTATCTTGCATGTTCTGTACACCCAGTTAGTTGCTCATGTTGCTCAGCTGTGTGCAGAATTCAAGGGCTCTTAAGAGATATTTTGAGCGTAGCAGTGGTGCAACAGGAAATTGCCTGAATCTCTGCCATGCCCCCCTACTCCCAATCCCAAACTCTGGTATGTGTATCTGTGGCTTTTCATACTTTAGGGGGAAAGATGCTTAGAAACGGATATTTACACATACCGACTGCCAAAGCTGACGAGAGAATAATTTCTCCAAAAAGATCCCCCAGGGACACTGGGCTAAAACTGCAGAGACAAGATACACTGTAGAAGTCTTTGCTGGCTTTTCCCCTCGGTTTACCACTTTATTCAACAAGTAAAAGTAGCTTACAGAATTTAACACATTACACATTGAAACGTCAGGCATTTATAAAACAGTCGTGTGACCGACCCACTGTAAGACTTTACAGTTAATTGGTGAAGCTACAGTACATTGATTACATTACATTCCAACCATTTCTGTAATGTATACTTAAATTATCTTCCCTTGACACTACTTTTGGCAACAAACCAGCTTTGGAGAATACATTAGGATGTTTACACAGATGGTTCCGTACATTTAGTTGGTTGTTAATTAATGTCAAGCGATGACAGATGACAGTGCACAGTTTTCACAAAGCATTAGTTTTTGTGTGGGTTTTTTGTAAACAGTATGGTACTCTCACAACCAGCAATTATGACATTGAAATACTGGGATTGTACCGTCAATATCTATTCATTCACACATACAGTACAAACAAAATGAAATGTCTTGAAAGCCTACAACCACGAACAAAGAACAAAGCAGTGAACGACTTCGGAAGTGAACTAAGCTAAATGAAACTTAATTACCTAAAACATCTGGTCTTCAAGAACACCCGTGGAAGGCGGCAGCTTGGGGTCATTTCAGTTGTACATGGTCATGTGGAGCCACTATGAAAACAGATGTGAAAACAGATTTAGCTCAAACAAGGATATGTAACACTCTCCTGTGTCTACTGCTGCTGAAACCATCCTCTTGTTCTATTGTTCAGGTTTAGCTCCTGCCTTTGACCAAAGTGTCCTCTGCTCTGCCTCTCCGTTCTGAACCTGATGTGGCACTGTGCGAACCACCACAATGAGCACAACCGCACACAATCTTTCTTAATCAAAAGGTGTGCACAGTGCGCACAGACAGAATTAAAGCAGATCTACAAGCTCACAATACGTTGCGTCGTTATTGTGAGCTTGTAGAGTGGCTAGTTTGGGTGTAAGGTACCGGTGTACCGCAACAAAGTTGAAGCATATGGATCAAAACTAAAACCTCCCGCCAACATCATTTGCATTCTAACTAACCTATGTGACCAAACTCCTCCCACGTTGAGTCATCTCGGGGAGATTGCGTTTCCAGTAGAGGGGTTTAAACTTTTTTTTCTCTGATTTTTATTATCTGTGAAAAATGACCTGAAGCAAGTTTATTAGTTGTTTCATACTAAAGCATACATGAGGTGAATGTTAGACCTCAAGACGGCATGTAAACATGTTACAGTATAATTGAATGAACGTGAAATCTAATGACAATTCTGACCATTATTACCTCAGTCCTCCGGACCGTTAGCTAAATTAACTTAATATGCTAACGGTTGTAATCTGATAAGTGCCTCTAGTTTGGTGAATACGCGATGCCCGCCATCATTAACATATCACGGCGTTAATTTGACCTTAAATAACAGCCAAATTGCATTCCACATAAACTATTAGTAGTGTAAACGACTTTCTGCATCTCGTCTTGAGAAATCTGAATGGACCCGCCGTCCCGTGCTTCCTCCTCCGTGGAATTTGGCAATAGAAGTCTATGTAGCTGCCAATCCCATAGCCTGTAAGAACATACTGTAGCTATGGGACTGTCGCCTATGACAATGCCATGGCAACTATGCTAGAACACCAACGTCCGTCCTCCGTCTGTCCACAGATAGTTGCCTAACAGAGTACTGGCTTTCAGCCGGATTCAAAAAGTTGTGGGACGGGTTGCTGTGGGCTGGGCTGGCACCATCAGCCCATCAACCAGCCTTTTATTGATCGTCATCTGGACAAGGCCTTAACACTACACGTATATGTTCCTTTCTTCATTTAGATAGGTATCACTTCAGTATATCAGTATAACTCTGACCTTGGCTTTTAATAAAAGTACATTTTTACATGAACAGCTCAACTTAAAGGTATTATAGAATCTACAGTACCTTTAAGTTTAGCTGTTCATGTAAAAATGTACAAAATGCGGGATGAGGCGCCGTTTTAGCCAATCACAGCGCAGCAGTCTCCAGCAGTTGGAGTTGGAGTTAGATTCAAATCTGTTTACAAAGACAGATTGCGTACACACTAAAGTCGCCTATAATACCTTCAATGAATACTCCACGTGTGTTCTCCATTGAAAGCATATTCAGTCGAGGAAAAGAAGGAAACAATGATGGCATCATAATAAAAAGTACCTGTCTGTAGCCGAGAGTTATGTTGCCCATTCCCACCATGTCATAGGCTTGAAATTTACCTGTTAGAAAACAAACAATGGGAGGTTTTACTGTCAAGAGTCAAGACCGTTCAGTAACAAGTGGGTGCAATCCTCCTTTCATAAATACCCTGAGCTCACACCACTTTGTTTTTGTCTACACTCATTTCTCTCATGCTTCACTAGACATCAGTTGTCGTTTTCATAAACTCACTGATTACATCAACTGTCACATGTTTAATCTCATAGACATAATGCTGTTTCTTCTCTAATTGTTCCGATTCACGCATGAAAACCAAACATCATCTTGCCCAGCGTCATAACCTGTCTTGTTGCTTCAGAATATAGAATCTAGTGTCAGGAACTAGAATCTAGTGCCAGCAACTAGAATCTAGTGTCAGAAACTAGAATATAGTACCAAAAACTAGAATCTAATGCCAGGAACTAGAATATAGTGCCAGGAACTAGAATCTAGTGCCAGAATCTAGAATCTAGTGCCAGAATCTAGAATCTAGTGCCAGAAACTAGAATATGGTGCCAGAAACTAGTATCTATTTCCAGAACCTAGGATACCGGTATACCGGTAGTGCCAGGAACTACGTAGAATCAGTGCCTGAAATTAGAATCTAGAGTCAGAAACTAGAGTTTAGTGTCGGAAACTAGAATTTACTGCCAGAAACTAGAATCTAGTGCCAGAAACTAGAATATAGTGTAAGAAACTAGAATCTAGTGCCAAAAACTAGAATTTACGGTTTCTCTAACTCTTTTTCTCTAACTCTCGATTTATGCATGAAAGCCAAACATAATCTTGCCCAGCATCTTAACCCCTCTTATTGCATCCTCCTGTTTTATCAGCTGCAATCTTTTCCCTGGCGTCCACTTACATGATGTTTCTCATCCTCCCCTCTCTCCTTCACCCAGTGAACAACAGTCCCACGCTCCCTTATCTCCCCTCTATGGACTGCCCCCCCTCCTTACGGATCATGCTGTCCAGTTTCATCAGCAGGTACAGGAATCCAGGGTAGCTGATGGTCATGTCTGGCTCTGTGTATCTCAGGCCGATGAGCTGCAGCACGAAATCGTCCATCGGCATGCCTGGAAGCAACAAAGCAGACCAGAGCAAACGAGCAACAGTGGCTTTGATCAGAACCCAAGGTCGTTTCGATGACATTGAACTGTTCATTTGAGGAACAGAAGTAATGCATGCGTGGGACAAGTGGGGAAATTGAATCATATTCAATTCAAGATTTCAAGCTTTTAAGCCTGTAGATCTTGATACGAGCAATGTGGCCCCTCTGGAGTGAGTGTGTAAATATAGTGGCACCAGGGGAATACTGGGGTTATTTTAACAGACTTAAAACACATTTATGGCCTTCATAGTCTACAGAAAGCCAACTATTGGGGCATTTGTACACTGAACTCTGTCAGCCTCACTGTGGGACAGGGGCTCAATTTGTGGGACACCTGAAAAGTCTTTGGGGGACTGTCCCACGCAAAGAGAGACATCAGCGGTCACCCTAGCAGCCAAGTTCCTTTGCTGCTGAATGTTATGTTGAAGAGGAGAGATGGATTTGATGAAAGGTGGTTTAGTGCCCTCTGTAGGCAGAGAGTAGAGGGTTGCTCAATGCTAATACCAGTCTGATATCAGCTGCCTCAGAGGGTTTTTTTCCCCTTTATTTGCAGTTGAGTTCACTTCCTAAGAGGTGGTCATTTTTTAATGAAAAAAAAAAAAAAAAGAAAAGAAAATCC